>CM026261.1:20195841-20301098 GCA_014851425.1 Senna tora | reverse complement strand
CTTAGAATAATGCATTTCTATATGCTTTCTAAATGCAACAAGAAATGTCACACAATTACAAACATTTAATTCTTCTAGCAAACAATCATTGTATCAATTAGAAAGAGCGGATGTTACAATCCCCCCTCCTTAATTATAATTTCGTCCTCAAAATTTGAAAACTTACCTATTCATACAAATAGTTGGGGATGCGATTGTTTCATAAGCTCTTCCTTCTCCCAAGTTGACTCTTGGGGAGAAGACTAATCCCATAAAACCTTCACTAAAGGAATAGTCTGGTTTCTCAATTGCTTGACATCCGAACCAATGATCATTATCGGTCTAGGATAGTAAGTTAGATTCTCTTTGAATTGTACTGTTCTAATATCTAAAACATGTGAAGGATCTGGAATTTACTTTCTAAGTTGTGACACATGAAACACATTGTGAAGATTTGACAAAAAAGTAGGTAATGCAATCTGATAAGCAAATGAACCGAGTCTTTTCAAAATTTGATATGGTCCTATGTATCTTGGGTTTAACTTTCTTGACTTTATAGCCCTACCAATACCTGTAATTGGAGAGACTTTGAGGAAGACGTGATCCCCTTCCTTAAATTCTAGTGATTTCCTCCTCTTATCAGCATAACTCTTTTGCTTATCCTGAGCCTTTCTCATTTTCTCTCTGATCATTTTTATTTGATCAGTGGTTTCTTAAACTTGTTCAGGACCTAACAGTTGCCTCTCCTCGGTCTCAAACCAACAGATTGGCGACCTATACTTTCTTCCATACAATGCCTCATATGGAGCCATTCCTATACTAGAGTGAAAACTATTGTTGTAAGCAAATTCCACTAAAGGAATGTTTCTATCCCAACTTCCCTTTTGTACTAGAGCACATGCCCTCAACATGTCCTCTAAAGTTTGAATGGTTCGCTCAGTCTGTCCCTCCGTCTGAGGATGATATGCAGTACTAAAATTCAGCTTGGTGCCGAATGCTTCCTGCAAGGCTTTCAAAATCTAGAAGTAAATCTAGGGTCTCTATCTGAGACAATGCTAGATGGGACTCCATGCAACCTCACTATCTCTTGTATGTACAAATGAGCTAACCTATCTAGTGAGAAACTGATCTTGATTCGTAGGAAATGTGCGGATTTACTTAATCTATCTACTATCACCCAAATAGTGTCATTTCCTGATTGAGTTCTAGGTAAACCTACGACAAAACCCATGGAAATTTGATCCCATTTCCATTCAGGAATGTCTAAGGGTTGTAACAGCCCCGAAGGTTTCTGATGTTCAATCTTCACCTGCTGATACGTAAGACATTTAGAGACATACTCTGCTATGTCTCTTTTCAGACCTGGCCACCAAAATCTCTTCTTGAGGTCTTGGTACATCTTAGTGGAACCTGGATGAACACTATAGTTACTCTTGTGTGCTTCCTCTAAGACTTTATCCCTTAGTCCTCCATGGCTTGGGACATAAACTCTATCCTGAAAGGTTAAGAGTCCATCAGATGACCTAACGAATTCTCTCGGTCCTTTAGAGACTTCAAGAATTCATCCTCTTTTTAAGCTTCTAACATTTGAGCCCTAAGGTCACATTCTATCTTCAATTGACTCAAGCACAACCTATCAGGCAAAACTAGAGTGGATAAATTCAAATCTCTAAACTTTTCTATTGGCCTCAATTCATTGATCATCAAATGAGACATATGATGAGATTTTCTACTCAAGGCATCGGCAACCACATTTGTCTTACCTGGATGGTACTTCAACTCGAAATCATAGTCCTTTAAGAACTCCATCCATCTCCTCTGTCTCATGTTTAATTCATTTTGGTCAAAGAGATATTTGAGACTTTTGTGGTCACTAAATATCTCAAACTTGATCCCATAAAGATAATGCCTCCATATCTTCAGGGCACACACAATGGCTGCTAACTCTAGATCGTGAGTCGGATAATTCTCCTCATGCGGATGCAACTGTCTAGATGCATAGGCTACAACCCTCTTATCTTGCATTAGAACACAACCTAATCCCATTTTAGACGCGTCAGTATACAACTCAAACTGACCTAAAGTATCGGGAATGGCTAATACCGTTGTGGTAGTTAACCTTTCCTTCAGTGTTTGAAAACTACTCTCACACTCTAAGGTCCAAACAAAAGGCACTTCCTTCCGTGTCAACCTCGTCATGGGTAACGCAATTTGTGAGAACCCTTGAATGAACCTCCTATAGTAACCGGCTAATCCGAGAAAACTACGAATTTCAGTCACTGTTTTTGGTCTTTCCCATTTAGCTACTGCATCCGTCTTACTAGGATATACCGCTACTCCATCCTTAGAAATCACATGACCTAGGAATTTGACTTCATCTAACCAAAACTCACACTTCGATAGTTTTGCGTACAATTGCTTCTCCCTAAGCACTTGCAGCACAATTCTAAGATGAACTTCATGTTCTTCCCTATTCCTAGAGTACACTAGAATGTCATCAATAAACACTACTACGAATTGATTGAGGTAAGGTCTAAAGATGCTATTCATGTAATCCATAAAGACAGCTGGGGCATTGGTCAGACCAAAAGGCATTACAAGAATTCATAATGCCCATACCTTGTCCTAAATGCAGTCTTAGGGTTGTCCTCTGCCTTGACTCTGATTTGATGGTACCCCGACCTCAAATCAATCTTTGAAAACACTGTGGCACCTCTTAATTGATCGAGAAGATCGTCTATCCTAGGGACTGGGTACTTGTTCCTCACAATTACCCGGTTGAGTTGTCTATAATCTATACACATCCTAAAAGTCCCGTCTTTCTTTTTTACAAATAATACCGGTGCACCCCATGGTGATGCACTAGATCGGATAAATTGCTTGCTTAGCAAATCCTCTATCTGATTTTTGAACTCACTCAATTCTGGAGGGGCCATTCTATATGGTGCTATAGAGATTGGTCCTGTCCCTGGGACTAACTCTATAGAGAACTCAACTTCTCTCTCAGGAGGAAGACTAGGTATCTCCTCTGGAAAGACATCTGGGAAATCTGTAACTACAGGAATATAATTGAGTTTATGTCGAATTTCAACTTCAGAGGAATATAAGAAGTTCATTCCTTGAACTTTCTCCTCATTTCTTTTACTGAAGGTATTGGAATCTATAAAAGTCACAGACTTATCACAACAATTTAGGACCACGTGATTTTCAGACAACTAGTTCATTCCTAAGATTACATCAATACCTGTCAAATTCATGCATATTAAATCAACATTGAAAGATCTATTCTCCACAATGATCAGGCAATTCAAACAAATCAAAGAGGTCACAACACATTCCCCTGTAGGAGTAGAAATTGCTAAATCAAAAGGAAGAGTAGCTACTAACAATATCAATTTCTTCACACATTCAGAATTAATAATGGAGTGCGTAGCACCCGAATCAAACAGTACACTCAAAGATTTACCATTTATCAAACCTATACATGCGATAAGCTCATCGTATTCATATGCCTCATTTCCCTTGAGAGTGAAGACTCTCCCTTTAGTACGAGGTTTAGCTCCATCACCTGTCTTCTTCGGCTGGGAACAATCCTTAGCAAAGTGTCCGTGTTCCCCACAATTATAGCAAACACTTTGTCTAAAAAAACACGGTCTACCTCCATGACTTCTTCCACACTCGGAGCAAGGATTTGGTACATTATTTCCCAACATAGGCTTCTTGCCTTTGTTGTTTCCGCCTTTAGGGAAGTTCATCGGTCTCTTGTTGAAATTAACTTTCTGTTTATTCTTCTCAGCTCCCTCAATGTTGAAAGCAATTATGCGGCATCTGTCTACCAGTTCCGCATAACTCTTAATCGCAAGTGGAGCAACTACACTTCGCATGGCGATATTCAAGGCCGATTTCACATGCATAGCCTTCCATGCTTCATCTGGACTGTGTCTCAAGTACGAAAAGAATTTGGACAACTCCTCATACTGGGCAATGAACTCCTCGAATGGCATATTTCCTTGCTTTATCTGCATGAATTCTATCTCCTTCTGGTTCCTCACACTCATGGGATAGTATTTCTCCAAGAATGCAGTCTTGAAGGTGTCCCATGTCAGTTGAACATCTCGTGTCTCCATCAATTGTTGAGCTCCCCTCCACCAATGTTCAGCCTCTCCGGCCAACATGTAGATGGAAAACTCAACTTTCTGCTCTTCAGTACACTTCATCACCTTAAATATCTTTTCTAACTCTTTCAACCATCCCTCAGCTAGGATTGGGTTAAATTCGCCCCTAAAGGTAGGTGGTCTAGCATTTTGAAACTTAGCCCATCCACGACAGGCATCAGCCTCATTTGGTCGAGCTGGTGGCCTATGATCCCTTTCCTCTTGCATATGTCGCAGAATTTGGGTGGTGGCATTGACCTGTTCTCTCATGGCTCATGCCATCTCCCTCATAGTCTGCGCATCACCATCTGGATTAGCCTTAGCACTTCGGTGATTTCCAGCATCTCTTCTTGGAGCCATACTTCACTCTACAAAACAAACAATATTGACGTCTCAATATCAATTGCATTATAGAGATGATATGACTCAAAAATAAATGTTAGCTACCCATTCTAAACTCCATTCCTCAAGTCAAACCAGAATACAAGAGAGTTCCACTATGTACATTCAGTTAACAAACTAGATTCAGGCCTTTCTATGAGGAATCTACATCCTAATTTCTTAGTTTGAACATTTCTAGTCAGTTCTAGCCAACATACGGTATGCTCTGATACCGTTACTATAACACCCCAGTTCTAGACCCTTTAGAAATCAGAGTTTTGTAATATAGAATATATCTTTGATCTAGAGCCGTTGAGTTACTACTACTTCTACCCGAATTTATTTTAACTTTTTACCCGTTGATTAATTAAGCAACACATGTTTGGGTTCTATCTCTCGGCTATATCTCACGCATACCAAAACTACTGCGGAAGCATACATCATAAATAAACATAGTCATAAACATTTACACATACTTACATACTTATAACATCATACATGATAGATAGAGCTTTGTAAAAGATGATAATCTACATTTCTAACAAATATAGATTAAGACGTTTAACTTACTAATTCATAAAAGGTCAAACTTGTCATCCACATTTACATACATGTATTAAAACATTTTTTATCATCCATTGTACATATACATATACAAAATATACCAATTAACCTTCCAAAAAGATATACTAAGGTTAATGGTTTCAAAGGGATGTGCATACATAAGTTTACAAAACTAAAAACTATATACTTCTACTTCTTCTAGAATCTTTCTTATCAAAAGGTTGAGCTACCCATCGCTCCTATCTCGTCTCATAGGCATCCGGGTACCTAGTCAGTTGATACACACCAACGTATTGAGGATAAACCCCATTAATCAAAAACTACCTGTTTATAAACTCATCGTTGTGTACCACTGTACCTTGCATAGAAATTCACTGCAGTTCCTTTCTCATCATACATATAAAACATGGATGTGATGTTTAACTTAAAATTCATGCATGTGATACTCTGAGGAAAACTTATAGCATGGAAATTCATACAAAACTGGGCATGTGAAATGGAATGGCATACTTTTCTTAAACATAAATATGAGCATCAACTTCTAGACATATTCTCATATATCTGAGAGGTAGAGAAATAAGAATCAAAATAGAAATATAAGAGCATAGAGAGTAGCACCTAGTGATTACTCATACATACAATTCTAGTGGCATATAAAAGATAAGAACCCATAGCAATCAAGCTATTTCTATTCTGTGTACTATCTGGAGCGTCCCCCAGTGGATCGGAGTACTATTCTGGTTTATAGATCACCATCCTTTAATTGATGGATCGTCTCTACTTCTGATTGGTTCTATTTAGCCAGGGAGTCACCTCTACTTAGAATTTGGAGGTCCCCGTCTCTTGGTAACGGTTCTTCTCCTCCTAAACTTAGAGGTCCCCGTCTATCATAACGGTTCTTCTCTTTTTGATTTAGAGGTCCCCGTCTCTTTTTAATGGTTCTTCTCATATTTATATATGTAGATCCTCCCTTCTTGTATGCTATCTAAGTGAGTATAAGGTAAAATGACTAGGTCCCCATTTTGGTTATCCAAGCTTTAAGTATATGGCCCGATCTTTAATAACTTGGTCCACCAACTTAAAATTCGGTAACCAACACGGTGTTTTCGAAGCGATTTACTTGGTCAATTGGATGTTTTACCATCCTAAAACATGACACCACCGTGGAAAGTCAACGGTCGTTCCATACCAATAGTTGAACATTCGATTCTGGACCTTTTCATTTTCAAAGCATACACACTAGATACTTACTCTTCTCTTTTCTATGTTATTTCTCTCTACTCGTAGCTCATATTACTTTATAAACTTAGATCATCATGTTTGAGAATGAAATTAGGAATTTAAAACATCATTTTAAGGTGATTAAGTTCACTATGCAAAACAGGGGTCTATCAGCAGGCTGATTGGGGCCATCAGCCGGCTGATTAGCCCTTAAATTTGATAAACAAAATTTTCCAGAGACCTTAACAGCCGGCTGATAACTCTCCGTAGAGCTTTTTCAGCCACCTTAAAAGTACAACAGCCGGCTGTTCTTAAGCCATCAGCCGGCTATTCTAATTCTGGAAGTTTCTGGGCAAAATATGGTTCTTTCTAGGCAAAAATATGAACATTCTGGGAAAAATAACGAATTAGCCGGATGTTCTTAGCTAGCAGCCGGCTGTTCTTATTTTGGAAAGTTTTCTGGGCAATTTATGAACACATCAGCCGGCTGTTCTAGCTATCAGCCGGCTGATACGGGGCGGAAATGTTTTTAAAAGCTTCATTTTGTCCAAATTAAAGCCCCAAAACTTGAAAACCAAAAGTGGAACTTAATCCCTATTATTTATGCATCAAAACCCATGAAAAACTTGTCCAAAAACAAGATTAAACTAGCTCAAATCATGGTTTTCTCTGAAACCCATACCCATTTCCAAAACCCTTCTAAATTATCTAATTTCCAACTAAATCCAGACATGCAAATCATCATCTAACATCTATCTAATTTCATAAAACATAAGGAAGCAGGTTTTTCCTCTCAAATGGCCCAAAATTCAAAAGCTAGGTTTTGGCCATTTTCTTGAAATCCTTAATCCGAAAAAGTGAGAGGTTGGTAGTTTGATTACCTTGTTTTAAGCTCAAATCTTGTGTTGTTGGTGTTCAGCTGAGTTTCTACCGTTCGATCCTAGCTCAAATCAAATTCTCCTAGCTTGAATCACCCCTTTGGTGTCCAAGCTCCCCTTCAAGTTTCTCTCCCTTCTCTCTAACTCTCTCTCTAGGTTGGTGGGAAAATTGGTGAGTGTGTGTGTGCTGGTTGCTATAGCATATAAGAGGTATCACTAACCTCTTAGGGAGAAAATTCACTTCTCACCCTCACACACTACTTTTTCCCTTCACTTTAGTCTCTATCTTTTAGATCCTTCCCACCCTCGTTTCTTAGAAAAATGCATTTCAGTATGCTTTCTAAATGCAACAAGCAATGTCTCATAATTACAAACATTTAATTCTTCTTCCAAACAATCATTATATCACTTAGAAATAGCGGATGTTACAAAAACTGATAAATATCAAGTTTTCGAAACACTCACCGGCGAAAACTGATGAATACCAAGTTTTCGAAACACTCATCGACGAAAACTGATTAACAAGAAAATCAAGTTTTCGAAACACTCATTGGCGAAAACTGATGAATATCAAGTTTTCGAAACACTCACCAGCGAAAACTAATGAATATCAAGTTTTCGAAACACTCATCGGCGAAAACTGATGAACAAGAAAATCAAGTTTTCAAACACTCATTGGCGAAAACTGAGGAATATAAAGTTTCCGAAACACTCATCGGCGAAAACTGATTAACAAGAAGATCAAGTTCTCGAAACACTCATCGGCGAAAACTGATGAATATCAAATTTTCGAAACACTCACCGGCGAAAACTGAATAACAAGAAAATCAAGTTTTCGAAACACTGATTGGCGAAAACTGATGAATATCAAGTTTTCGAAACACTCACAAGCGAAAACTAAAGAATATCATGTTTTGGAAACACTCATTGGCGGAAACTGATAAACAAGAAAATCAAGTTTCCGAAACACTCACCGGCGAAAAATGATGATTATCAAGTTTTCGAAACACTCATCGGCGAAAACTGATTAAAAAGAAAATCAAGTTTTCGAAACACTCATTGGCGAAAACGGATGAATATCAAGTTTCTGAAACACTAATCGGTGAAAACTGATGAATATCAACTTTTCGAAACACTCACCGGTGAAAACTGATGAATATCAAGTTTTCGAACCACTCATTGGCGAAAACTGATTAACAAGAAAATCAAGTTTTCGAAACACTCATTGGCGAAAACTGACGAATATCAAGTTTCAAAAAGACTAATCGGCGAAAACAGAAGAATATCAAGTTTTCGAAACACTCATAGGCGAAAACTGATTAACAAAAAATCAAGTTTACGAAACACTCATTGGCGAAAACTGATGAATGTCAAGTTTTCGAAACACTCATCGGCGAAAACTGATGATAATCAAGTTTTCAAAACACTCGTCGGCGAAAACTGATTAACAAGAAAATCAAGTTTTCGAAACATTCATTGGTGAAAACTGATGAATATCAAGTTTTAGAAACACTCACATGCGAAAACTAATGAATATCAAGTTTTCGAAACACTCACCTACGAAAATTGATAAATATCATGTTTTCGAAACACTCAGTGGTGATAATTGATGAATGTCAAGTTTTTGAAACACTCATCGACGAAAACTGGTGAATATCAAGTTCTCGAAACACTTATCAGCGAAAACTGATTAACAAGAAAATCAAGTTTTCGAAACATTCATTGGCGAAAACTTATGAATATCAAGTTTTCAAAACAGTCACCGGGGAAAACTAATGAATCTCAAGTTTTCGAAACACTCACCGGCGAAGACTGATGAATATCAATTTTGTGAAACGCACATTGGCGAAAACTGATCAACAAGAAAATCAAGTTTTCGAATCACCCATTGGCGAAAACTAATGAATATCAAGTTTTCGAAACACTCATTGGTAAAAATTGATTAACAAGAAAACCAAGTTTTCGAAACACTCACCGGCTAGAACTAATGATTATGAAGTTTTCGAAACACTAATCGGAAAAAATTGATCAATATCAAGTTTTTGAAACACTCTTCGGCGAAAATATTAACAAGAAAACCAAGTTTTCGAAACACTCATTGGCGAAAACAGAAGAACAAGGAAACTAAGTTTTCGAAACACTCTTTGGCGAAAATTGGAGAATATCATGTTTTCGAAACACTCACCGGCGAAAACTAGTCAATATAAAGTTTTCGAAACACTCACCGACAAAAACTGATGAATATCAACATTTTGAAACACTCATCGGCGAAAACTGATTAACAAGAAAATCAAGTTTTCGAAATACTCATTGGCGAAAACTGATGAATATCAAGTTTTCGAAACACTCACGTACGAAAATTGGTGAATATCAAGTTTTTGAAACACTCATTGGCGAAAACTGATGAATATCAAGTTTTCTAAACACTCATCGGCGAAAACTAATTAACAAGAAAATCACGTTTCCAAATCACTCAATGGTAAAAACTGATGAATATCAAGTTTTCGAAACACTAACCGACAAAACCTAGTGAATATCAAGTTTTCAAAATACTCACTAGCAAAAACTGATGAATATAAACTTTTTGAAACACTAATCGGCGAAAACTGATTAATAAGAAAATCAAGTTTTCGAAACACACATTGGCGAAAGCTGATGAATATCAAGTTTTCAAAACACTCACGGGCGCAAAATGATGAATATCCACTTTTCGAAACACTCACCGGCGAAAACTGATAAAAATCAAGTTTCCAAAACACCCAACGGCGAAAACTGATCAACAAGAAAATCAAGGTTTCGAAACACTCATCGGCGACAACTGATTAACAAGAAAATCAAGTTTTCGAAACACTCACCGGTAAAAACTAATGAATATCAAGTTTCTAAAACACTAACTGGCGAAAACTGATGAATATCAAGTTTTTAAAACACTCATCAGCAAAAACTAATTAACAAGAAAATCAAGTTTTCGAAACACTCATTGGCGAAAACTGATGAATATCAAGTTTTCGAAACACTCACCGGCGAAAATTGATTAACAAGAAAATCAAGTTTTCGAAACACTCATTGGCGAAAACTGATTAACAAGAAAATCAAGTTTTCGAAACACTCACCGACGAAAACTAATGAATATCAAGTTTTCAAAACACTTACCAGCAAAAACTGATCAATATCAACTTTTTTAAAGACTCATCGGCGAGAACTGATTAACAAGAAAACCAAGTTTTCGAAACACTCATTGGAGAAAACTGATGAGTATCATGTTTTCGAAACACTCACTGGTAAAAACTGATGAATATCAAGTTTTCGAAACACTCACCGGCGAAACATTGATTGGCGAAAACTCATGAATATCTAATTTTCGAAATACTCATCGGCAAAAAACTGATTAACAAGAAAATAAAGTTTTCAAAACACTCATTGGCGAAAAGTAATGAATGTCATGTTTTCGAAACACTCATCGGTGAAAAGTGATGACTGTTAAGTTTTCGAAACACTCATCGACGAAAACTGATTAACTAGAAAATCAAGTTTTCGAAACACTCATTGGCGAAAACTGCTGAATATCAAGTTTTCGAAAACTCACCAGCGAAAACTAGTGAATATCAAGTTTTCGAAACACTCACCGGCGAAAACTGATTAATATCAACTTTTTGAAATACTCATCGGCGAAAACTGTTTAACAAGAAAATCAAGTTTTCGAAACACTCAATGGCCAAAACTGATGAATATCAAGTTTTCAAAACTCTCACCACTGAAAACTGATGATTATCAAGTTTTTGAAACACTCATTTGCGAAAATTGATGAATATCAAGTTTTCGAAACACTCACCGGCGAAAACTGATGAATATCAAGTTTTCGAAACACTCATCTGCGAAAACTGATTAACAAGAAAATCAAGTTGTTGAAACACTCATTGGCGAAATCTGATTAATAAGAAAATCAAGTTTTCGAAACACTCGTTGACAAAAACTGATGAATATCAAGAATTCGAAGCACTAATCGGCGAAAACGATTGAATATCATGTTTTCGAAACACTCATCGGCAAAAGCAGATTGACAAGAAAATCAAGTTTTTGAAACACTCGTTGGCGAAAACTAATGAATATCAAGTTTTCGAAACACTCACTGTAACATCCGCCTCTCCCAATGATGTAATTAATTGTTTGCTAGAGGAATTTGGGTTTTTTGTATGTGTTTGATGCATCTAGAAGCATGTAAACTTGCATTAGAAATAGGTTAATTATGTTAGAGGGACTTGAATGAAAAGAAAGGAAAGTTTAGATGGAAGAGGACTTAGGTGTAAAGAAAAGCTTTAGGGGGAATGTAATTAATAATTTTAGCTTAGAATTAGAATGACCAACAGAATTTTGAACACTTCCCGCCTGAGTGTCAAGGTAGAGTGATTAACTCTATTTTGAATGAAAGCAATGAATCAAGTAGAATTAAGGACTTGAATGTAAGAAGGAGTGGGAAAGTGGTGAGTCATCACTTAGCCACTCTAAAGGGCTGAAACATAGCCACCTCCCCACACATTCATCACATTTCATCAACTAGAGAGAGAGAGAGAGGTAGAGAGAAGGAAGAGAAAAGCTTGAAGGGGAAGTTGGGAATTCGGACTAGGGCTCGATTCAGTTGGGGAAATTGATAAGATAGCATCTACACATCACCAGAAACACAATCTAGTTTGGAGTTAAGGTAATCATGTCTTCCAACTCTCACTTTTTGGAAAGTTAAGATTTTGATTAAAAATGGCCAATTTCTGATTTTGAACTTTTGGGCCGAAATAGAGAGTACAAACCTGCATTTCTATGATTTTGGAACTTAGATGGATGCCTATTGATGTTTGCATGTATCTCTGAATGCTAACAATGAAGATTTAGAAATGGGTTTGACTATGGGTTTTGGTATCATGTTCATAATTAAATCTACGGAAGTTTAAGCATGTTTAGGCTAAGATTGTTCATGGGTTTGGTCATTTTTATGCTTGAGAATGTTTTGGACACCTTGCATGTATTTGGATGATGAATTTTGGGTTGGAATATATGATTTAAAGGTTTTGCGAAAACAGGGCAGAGGCACAACAGTCCACTGATAGCCTCTAACAGTCGACTGTCGTGCCCAAAAATTCAAACAAATTTAAGACAGAGGCACAACAGTCAACTGATGTTCTTAACTCATTATATTTTTCCAGATTTCCCAGAAACGCATATGGCAGTCGACTGCCATGCCCAAACAGTCGACTTCCATGTTCTTGAGTCATGAAAAACCAAGATGCAACCAAGAAATTCAATTTGGTAAATATTAAATTGTTGAAGGTTTCAAGAGTAAGCAGTCGACTGCTATGCTTGGGACAGTCGACTGATGGAACACAGAGAGCTACCAGTCGACTGGTAAGTTCTAGCAGTTGACTGATAAGCTACTGCCTCTTTTTATATATATTTTTCAAAGAGTGAACAGTCGACTGATGTCTTGCGAGTAGTCGACTGATGTCTTGCGAGCAGTCGACTGATACAGGGCAGTTTATGAACATGTTTTACATCTTATGAAACAAAGTTTTAAGAGCCCAATTACATACTTAAACATAATTTTAAAGGATTAAAGGACTATATGAGACATGGATTAAGGGAAATAACATAGTAAAATGAAAAGAGAGCTAAGTATTCCATATACATCCTCTGTAGAAGAAGAAGTCCATAGTCGATTGACCAATTGTCGGTATGGGAAGGCCGTTGGGATTTCCACGGTTGATCCATAATATGCGATGGTAAAACATCCAATCTATTGATGATGAAAGTTTACGAAAACACCGTGTTGGTTGTTTAATTTTAAGCTAGTAGACACTAAATAGCCAAATCAAGAGTGACATGCTTAAAATTAGATTAACCATGATTGGGACTATTTCTTTACAATGTATGTACATGAGAATAGCATATCAAGGGATAAAATCGTGATCCTTTAGGAAAGATACCTTGTGTCTTATGGCAATGAGAGGTCATGGACAAAAATGGTGATCCTTTGGGAAAGATGCGTTGTATCCTATGAATGTAACGTTAAGGGTAAAAGTGTGACCCTTCGAGGAAGAAGCATTGTACCCTATGAATGAATGAATGTTAAAGGATAAAATTGTGACCCAAGAGGGGAAGATGCATTGTATCCTAAGAATGAAATGGACAAAACTGTGACCCATCGAGGAAAACCAGTGTGTCAAATAAATGAATGGATATGTGCGAGTAGTTGTTGGACAACTCTTCCGATGCTCAATGTTTTTATGAAATATTAGGGTTCAATACCCATATGTTTTGAATGCATGTTATTTCCTTGTTTTATGAAATGATGGTGAATCTTAATGAAATGTCCATATTGCTATGAAATGTTTAAATGTGAAGTATAATGATTATACCATACCATGCTAACCGTAAGTATGTTTCAACTGATGCATTGATGACGATATATGCCATAATATGCTTTAAAGTTAATTATAATGGTGCATCCAGGATTTTATGATATGAAATGTAATGAGAAATGCAGTGATTTCTGTATGGTAATACAGTGGTACACATTAGCGATTTTGGAAACAGGTTGCCATGATTACTGAGATTATAGTCTCATGATTATGTTGATGTGTATCAGATGCCTAGGTACTTAGTTACGCTGGAGGCTAAGCTGGAGTGGAGGCACGATCTAATACAAGGTTGGATTATAGTTATTAGTGATGTAGAAGTGCTTGTATTTACATATCTGACCCCTACTCAGCTTGTCTGAATTTATGATGTATGTTTATATATGATTTTGGATTCCACCAATCCCTTGACCTTGTGCCTTATATGTTTTTGGAAATGCCATAGAGGTTGCTAGATGGTATGTATAGAAAGGGATGGAGTTATACTATGGTAATATATGGATAGTTTGTATGTATGTGTGGACTGGAGTTCTTATCCACTAGTAGGTTAAGGACTAAGATCTTAAGATGCTTGCTATCTCTAGATCTTTTTCCTTCTCGGGACTCTAGTTGACTTTGACCATGATGGATGTGTATATATACATATATATATAAAAGTATGTAATTATGTATGTAGAAGTTTATGAAGGTAAATATGGTTAATCGATTATGTAAATAGAGATTATATTTTATGCTTCCGCTTAAGATACAAGTGAGATACCCGAGAGATAGAACTTAAACCAACTCAATCTAATTAATCTATTTGGCAAAAGTTTTAATAAAATTGGGTAAGAAATGTAGTAACACGCAAATTCAGGATAACTATATACTAAAAATGGACGTAGAGAATTGGGGTGTTACACTCATTGGCGAAAACTGATGAATATCAAGTTTTTGAAACATTCATTGGTGAAAACTGATGAATATCAAGTTTCTGAAACACTCATTGATGAAAACTGATCAATATCAAGTTTTCAAAACACTCACCG
This sequence comes from Senna tora, assembly GCA_014851425.1. Lineage (NCBI taxonomy): Eukaryota > Viridiplantae > Streptophyta > Magnoliopsida > Fabales > Fabaceae > Senna > Senna tora. Next base: position 20,286,489 of record CM026261.1, on the reverse strand, counting down.
GAAAAAACTATTGAATATTAAGTTTCTGAAACACTAACAGGCAAAAACTGATGAATATCAAGTTTTCGAAACACTCATCGGCGAAAACTCATGAATATCATGTTTTAGAAACACTCATCGGCGAAAACTGATCAATATCAAATTTTCGAAACACTCATTAGGGAAAACTGATTAACAAGAAAAACAAATTTTCGAAACACTCATCGGCGAAAACTGATTAACAAGAAAATCAAGTTTTCGAAACACTCGTCGGCAAAAACTTAAGAATATCAGATTTCCAAAACACTAATTGGCAAAAACTGATGAATATCAAGTTTTCGAAACACTCATTGGGAAAAATTGATGAATATCAAGTTTTTGAAACACTCATCGACGAAAACTGATTAACAAGAAAATCAAGTTTTCAAAATACTCATTGGCGAAAATTGATCAGTATCAAATTTTGGAAACACTCACCGGCGAAAACTGATGAATATCAAGTTTTCGAAACACTCATCGGTGACAACTGATGAATATCAAGTTTTCGAAACACTCATCGGCAGAAACTGATAAATATCAAGTTTTCGAAACAGTCAACGGCGAAAACTGATTAACAAGAAAATCAAGTTTTCGAAACACTCATTGGTTAAAACTGATGAATATCAAGTTTTCGAAACACTCATCGGTGAGAACTGATGAATATTAAGTTTTTCAAACACTCAACGGCGAAAACTGGTTAACAAGAAAATCAAGCTTTCGAAACACTCATTGGCAAAAACTGATGAATATCATTTTTTCGAAACACACATTGGCGAAAACTGATGAATATCAAGTTTTCGAAACACTCATTGTCGAAAACTGATGAATATCATGTTTTCGAAAAACTCACCGGCGAAAACTAATGATTATCGAGTTCTCAAAACACTCACCGGCGAAAACTGATGAATATCAAGTTTTCGAAACATTCACCGGCGAAAACTGATAAATATCAAGTTTTCGAAACACTGAACGGCGAAAACTGATAAACAAGAAAAACAAATTTTCGAAACACTCATTGGCGAAAACAGATGATTATCAAGTTTTCGAAACACTCACCGGCGAAAAGTAATGAATATCAAGTTTTCGAAACATTCACCAACGAAAACTACTGAATATTAAGTTTTCGAAACACTCATCGGCGAAAACTTATCAATACCAAGTTTTTGAAACACTAATCGGCGAAAATTGATTAACAACAAAATCAAGTTTTCTAAACACTCATGGGCGAAAACTGATGAATATCAAGTTTTCGAAACACTCATCGGCGAAAAATGATTAGCAAGAAAATCAAGTTTTCGAAACACTCATTGGCGAAAACTGATGAATATCAAGTTTCCGAAACACTCATCGGTGAAAGCCGATGAATATCAAGTTTTTGAAACACTCATCGGCAAAAATTGATTAAAACGAAAACCAAGTTTTCGAAACACTCTCCGATGAAAACTAATGAATATGAAGTTTTGAAAACATTCACCGGCAAAAACTGATCAATATCAACTTTTTGAAAGACTCATCGGCGAAACCTGATTAACAAGAAAATCAAGTTTTTGAAACATTCATTGGTGAAAGCTGATGAATATCAAGTTTTCGAAACACTCACCGGCGGAAACTATTGAATATCAAGTTTTCGAAACACTCACCAGCGACAACTGATCAATATCAAGTTTTCGAAACACTCATCGACAAAATTGATGAATATCAACTTTTTGAAACACTGATCGGCGAAAACTGATTAACAAGAAAATCAAGTTTTCGAAACACTCATTGGTGAAATCTGATGAATATCAAGTTTTCGAAACACTCACCGGCGAAAACTGATGAATATCAAGTTTTCAAAACACTCATCGGCGAAAACCGCTTTACAAGAAAATAAATTTTCGAAACACTCATTGCCGAAAACTAATGAATATCAAGTTTTCGAAACACTGATCGGTGAAAAGTGATGAACGTCATGTTTTCGAAACACTCATTCGCGGAAACTGATGAATATCAAGTTTTCGAAACACTCATCGGTGAGAACTGATGAATATCAAGTTTTCGAAACACTCACTGGCGAAAACAGATTAACAAGAAAATCAAGTTTTTGAAACACTCATTGGCGAAAACTGATGAATATCAAGTTTTCGGAACACTCACCGGCGAAAACTAGTGAATATCAAATTTTCGAAACAGTCACCGGCGAAAACTGATGAATATCAACTTTTTGAAACACTCAGCGGCGAAAACTTATTAACAAGAAAATCAAGTTTTCGAAACACTCATTGGCAAAAACTGATGAATATCAAGTTTTCGAAACACTCACCGGCCAACACTAGTGAATATCAAGTTTTCGAAACACTCACCGGCGAAATGTCACACCCCAGTTCCAGACCCTTTAGAAATCAGAGTTTGAGTATAAAGAACATATCTTTGACCTAGAACCGATGTGTTACCTCTCTTCTTCTACCCGAATTTATTAAAACTTTTTCCATATTAATTAAATAAGTGAAACTAGTTAGGGTTCTATCTCTCGGGTATCTCTCGCGCATACTTAAAACACGGAAGCATACAAACAATCATACATAATAATCCATGGTTAAAAACTTCTTCGTACTTATATTATGTATATATACAAATATATTCGATATATACACATATATTCTTACTTATATACATCACAAATAAAAACCCTTATCTTCATCCGTTAACTATACATGTACAAAATATGCCATTTAACCTTTCCAAAATTATACCTAAGGTTAATGGCTCAAAGGGATGGACATTTCAACATATACAAAATGAAACTATATGCATCTAGACTATCTGGTCCGCTTCTTTTCAAACGTCAGGCTACCCATCGCTCCAACCCCATCTAGTAGGCATTCGGGTACCTAATCAGCTGATACATACCAACGTAACGAGGATAAACCCCAGTAATCAAAACTACCTGTTTTAAAACTCATTGTTGTGTACCACTATGCCTTGCACAGAAATCTCTGTATTCCTTTCTCATCATACATATAAAACATGGATGTGATGTTTAACTTAAAACTTATGCATGTCATACTCTTCATAAAACATTTAGCATGGAAATTCTTACATGTTAGGGTATATTAAATGGAATGGCATGCTTACATGTCATAAAACACTTAATATGAGCACATACTTCTTAAACATGATCTTACATGTTTGAATGGTAGAGAAATAACAACATTATAAAACATATGGGCCTTTGCCCCATTTCATGAAAAACATATGAGCATAGGGAGCACCACCCAGTGGATACTCGCACATACAATTCTAGTGGCTATTAATAAGTAAAAACCTATAGCAATTAAGCTATTTCTGTTCTGTGTACGATCTGGAGCATCCCCCAGTGGATCCGAGTACTATGAGATCACCCCCTTTTCTCGGTAGGTCGTATACATTTCTGGTTGGTTTTAGTTAGCCAAGGGAGTCGCTTCTACTTAAAATTTGGAGATCCCCGTCTCTTTTTAACAGTTCTTCTCATATTCGTTTATGTAGATCTTCCCTTTCTGTATGCTATCTATACAAATATGAGATGAAATATCTAGGTCCCAATCACGGTTAATCTAATTTTAAGCATGTCACTCTTGATTTGGCCATATAGAGCCTACTAGCTTAAAATTAAACAACCAACACGGTGTTTTCATAAAATTTTTTCATCAATCGATTGGATGTTTTACCATCCCAAATTATGGCTCAACCGTGGAAATTCCAACGGCCGTCCCATACCGACAATTGGTCAATCGATTATGGACCTATCTATTTGCAACACATATATGTAAGATACTTACTCTTCTCTTTTCCATGTTATTTCTCTCTACCCTTAGCTCATATTACTTTCTGAACTTAGAACATAATGTTTAAGCATGTCATGGGGCATTTGAAATCCTTTTCGAAGTGTTAAAGAAGGAACTTTTGCAAAACAAAGTGTTTCAAGTTCATTTCGTATATTTGCCAACTTTGTAAACCCATAACTTGTTCTATAAACCTCCAAAAATTCTGAAATAATTATGACATGTTCAGGAATATAAAATATAGTTGTCTGCCAAATCTTAGCTGAAAACTCACATGTTTTCGTCCCTAAAATTAAGTTTAACAGTAGCGGTCTGATGTGACAGGGAAGCAGGCCGGACATTTGTAAATTCTTGCCAAAACCATACTAAATGAGTTCCAAATGATATTCGAATTTCCAGATCCCATATTAATGATCTTAGAAATCTACATATAAAATTTTAGTCTTTAAATCCTTCATTTGGTACCTCAACAAGTAAATGAAAGTATAAAAACTAGTAAATATTTTCTGCATAAGTTCTTGAACTTCAGAGGTGCAAAATGGGTACCAAACAGGTTCCAAAATTAATGAAATTTGGCAATCATGAACTTCAATGTATCTAGTTTTAGCCTGCCAAAATTCATGATTTTTTAAGCTCATTAAGTATGTTTTTCACATTTTTCTTCATGCAAGTCGACTGCTGTAACACACCAGTCGACTGATTCGTCTCTGTTTCGTTTCTGGACACGAAAGTCGACTGGTTTGAGCTGGCAGTCGACTGGTATGTTCTTGGCATGAACTCTGGGCAGAAAAGAACATGGAAGTCGATTGGTTTGGCCTACGAGTCGACTGCTACGTTAATTTCTGGGTTTTTAAAGTATCTTTACTCAAGAATTCAACCAAGAATCCTACCATTCAAGTCATGGAAGTTTTATAAACTTGTTTTCTATCATTAACAGGTTAAAACCCATGAAAAACTAGCCCCGAAACATGGTTAAACAAGCTTAAATCTGAATTTCAAGCTCAAACCCATACCGATTTCCTTACCCTCCTTAATTATCTAATTTCCATCTAAAGTTCTAGCATGCATTCATCATCTACATCCATTCTATGTTCGACAATCATAAGGAAGCAGTTTTAAACCTCTCAAATGGCTCAGAAATCTGAAACTCATTTTTGGGCCATTTCTTGAAAAACCTAACTTGAAAATTATAGAGGTTGGTAGTTTGATTACCTTAATTTGAAGCTAGATTATTGTTTAGTTGGTGTTCAGCTGCAATTCTACGGTTTAATTCTTGCTAAATTCGGATTCCAAAGCTTGAATCCTCTCTTGAGTTCTCCTCCTTCTCTCTAACTCCTTCTCTCTCTAAAAGTGATGAAGTGTGTGTGAAATGGTGGTGTTGCCACCTTGCCTAGGCGTGTAGGGGCTGGTGGCAAGGGATTTGGGAGAAATTCATTTCTCTCCCTCACCCACCAACTTTCTCTTGCACTTTAGCCCTTTTCTTTTTAGTCCCTTCTCAATTCTTTTCTTAAACTAGTGCATTTCTATATGCTTTCTAAATGCAACAATCAATGTCAAACACAAGCATCGAGTTAGATTTAGTTAACAAATAATTATTCCATTAACTGAAAAAGGTGGATGTTACAATTCCCCCCTCCTTATTAAAAATTTCGTCCTCGAAATTTGAAGCATACCTACTCTAATCATTCTAGATATGACTTTCTCATATCTTTTCTCCTTTAGGTTGCTTCTTGAGAAAGGGAATCATCCTACATCACCCTTTTCTAATCTGAAATAATCCTACTTTTCAATCCGCTTAGTTTCATTTTTCTTCAGTCTTAGAGGTTTTTAGGATGTAAGTCAAATGCTCCACCATTGAGCTACATCCCATCCCTTAGTTTCCAATGGTTTTTTCTACTTTCAATAAGACTCATTTACCTATCTTGAACTCTACATTCTTTCTTGGAATAATAGTATTCCATCAAATGACTATTTGAACCCATTCGAGTCCGTTAAAACTCTAAGAACTCATTTTCTTTCTTTCCAAGCTTCTAATTTCTCTTTTTTTTTTGGATCCCTATGGTTACATTCTATCAGGTAGAAATATGATGGAAGGATTTAAATCTCTATACTTCTCTATTAACCTTAGCTTATTAACTCACAGTTGAGACATGTGTGGAGACTTTCTACTCAAGGTATATCTTACCACATTTGCTTTTCGTGGATGCTACTTCAATTTGAAGTCGTAGTCTTTTAAGATCTCCATCCATATCATTTTTCTCAAGTTTCACTACCTCTCTTGGCAGTGATATATGAGACTTCTATGGTCACTACATACCTTAAACTTACTCCCATAAAATAATGTCTCATATCTTCATGGAAAAACTATGACTGCTACTTCTAGATTGTGTGAAAGGAATGTTGCTCTATATGAGATCTCCATGGTTTAGAGACATAGGCCACTACCCTCTTTTCTTATTTTAACACACAATCTAATCTCTTCTTGGATGTGCCAGTGGAAAAACTCAATCTCTCTCAAAGAATCAAGTGTTACTAAGGGAGATGTGGTAACCTTTTCACTTGATGTTTGGAAGCTATTCTCATATCCTAAAGTTTACGTGAAAGGTACCTCCTTTCTAGTTCACTTAGTTCAAAGGCAATGCTATATGCGGTAACCACTGAATAAACTTCTATAACGACTACCTAATCCAAGGAAATTAAGGATTTCGTGACTGTCTTTCTCTCAGTTCGCTATTGCACTCCTATTACTAGTACCTCCATTAAATTCTTAGAGATCACATATCCTAAGAATTTTACATCATCTAACCGAAATACGCGATTTGTAAGCTTTGTGTACAACTGCTTTTCCCTAAGCACTTGTAGCACAATCCTAAGATGCTCTTCTGTATTTATGGAATACACAAATATATCATCAATAAACGCTACTACGAAGAAATCGAGGTAGGATCTAAGATGCAATTCATGTAATCCATGGAAATAGTTGGAACATTTATCTGAACTAAAGGCCTTACAAGGTATTCATAATGCACTTGTCTGATTCTAAAACACCTTAGGAATATCTCTAGTTTTAACTCTGACTTGATAGTACTCCAACCTCAAATAAATCTTAGAGGATACGGTGGCTCCTCTTAGTTTGTCTAAAGGATTGTCTATCTTAGGGAGTGTGCATGTGTTCTTCACAATAACTCGGTTAAGCTGACTATACTCAATATACTTCCTAAAACTTACATCTTTTCGCTTCCCAAGTAGTACCGGTGCACTCCACCATGGTGATGCACTAGGTTCGATGAACTGTCTACTTAAGAGATCATCTACCTAGGTGTTATTTCACCTAAATCAGGAGAAGAAATTCTGTATGGCGCTACAGAGATCAGTCCCACTCCAGGGATCAACTCTATAGAGACTTTACTTCTCTTTCGGGACAAAGACTAGTTATCTCTTCCGGAAAGACATCGGGAAAATCTACTGCAATTCAGGACCATAAAATTTTAAGATAACTAGTTCATTCCTAACCGATCTAAATGAATTTTTCGAAAAACTCATTGGCAAAAACTGATGAATATCAAGTTTTCGAAACACTCATTGGCGAAAACTGATTAACAAGAAAATCAAGTTTTCGAAACATTCATTGGCGAAAACTGATGAATATCAAGATTGCGAAACACTCAGCGCCAAAAACTGATGAATATCAAGTTTTCGAAACACTCATCAACGAAAACTGATTAACAAGAAAATCAAGTTTTCGGAACACTCATTGGCGAAAACTGATGAATATCAAGTTTTCGAAACACTCACCGGCGAAAAATGATGAATATCAAGTTCTAGAAACACTCATCGGCGAAAACTGATTAACAAGAAAATGAAGTTTTCGAAACATTCATTGGCGAAAACTGATGAATATCAAGATTACGAAACACTCACCGACGAAAACTGATGAATCTCAAGTTTTCGAAACACTCATCAAGGAAAACTGATTAACAAGAAAATCAAGGTTTTGAAACACTCACTGACGAAACCGAAGAATATCAAGTTTTCGAAAAAATCAACAGTGAAAATTGATGAACATCAAGTTTTCAAAATACTCACCGGCGAAAACTGATTAACAAGAAAATCAAGTTTTCGAAACACTCATTGGCGAAAACTGATGAATATCAAGTTTTCGAAACACTAGTAGGGGAAAACTGAGGAATATCAAGTTTTCGAAACACTCATCGTCGAAAACTGATTAACAAGAAAATCAAGTTTTCGAAACACTCATTGGCGAAAACTGATGAATATCATGAATATCAAGTTTTTGAAATATTCATCGGCGATAACTGATTAACAAGAAAATCAAGTTTTCGAAACACTCATTGGCGAAAACTAATGAATATCATGAATATGAAGTTTTTGAAACACTCATCGGCGAAAACTGATTAACAAGAAAATCAGGTTTTTGAAACAAGCATTGGCAAAAACTGATGAATATCAATTTTCGGAAACACTTACCGACAAAAACTGATGAATATCAAGTTTTCGAAACACTCATGGATGAAAACTGATTAACAAAAAAATCAAGTTTTCGAAACACTCACCGGCGATAACCGATGAATACCAACTTCTTGAAACACTCATCGGCAAAAACTAATTAACAAGAAAATCAAGTTTTCGAAACACTCATTGGTGAAAACTGTTGAACATTATTTTTCTGAAACACTCAATGGCGAAAACTAAGGAAAATAAAGTTTTCTAAACACTCAACGCCAAAAATTGATGAATATCATGATTACAAAACACTCACCGGCGAAAACTGATTAACAACAAAACCAAGTTTTCAAAACACTCATCGGCGAAAACTGATTAACAAGAAAATCATGTTTTCGAAACACTCATTGGCGAAAACTGATTAATATAAAGTTTTCGAAACACTCACCCGCGAAAACTGATGAATATCAAGTATTCGAAACACTCATAAGCAAAATCTGATTAACAAGAAAATCAAGTTTTCGAAACACTCATTGGTGAAAACTAATGAATATCAAGTTTTTGTAACTCTCACCGCCGAAAACTGATCAATATCGAGTATTTGAAACACTCATCGGCGAAACCTGATAAACAAGAAAATCAAGTTTTCGAAACAATCATTGGTGAAAACTGATGAATATCAAATTTTCGAAACACTCAAAGGCAAAAACTGATCAACATCAAGTTTCCGAAAAACTCACCGTCGAAAACTGATGAATATCAAGTTCTCGGAACACTCATCGGCCAAAACTAATTAACAAGAAAATCAAGTTTTCGAAGCACGCATTGGCGAAAACTGATCACCAAGAAAATCAAGTTTTCGAAACACTCATTGGGGAAAAATGATGAATATAAATTTTCGAAGCAATCATCGGCGAAAACTGATGAATATCATGTTTTCGAAACACTCATCGGCGAAAACTTATTAAGAAGAAAATCAAGTTTTCGAAACACTCGTTGGCGAAAAACTGATGAATATCAAGTTTCCGACACACTCACCGACGAAAACTGATGAATATCAAGTTTTCGAAATACTCATAGGCGAAAATAGATGAACAAGTTTTCGAAACACTCATTGGCGAATACTGATGAATATCAAGTTTCCGAAACACTCACCGGCGAAAACTGATGAATATCAAGTTTTCGAAAAACTCATTGGCGAAAATAAATGAACAAGAAAATCAAGTTTTCGAAGCACGCATTGGCGAAAACTGATCAACAAGAAATTCAAGTTATTGAAACACTCGTTGGGGAAAAACGATGAATATAAATTTTCGACACAATCATTGGCGAAAACTGATGAATATCATGCTTCTTAAAAACTCTTTGGCGAAATCTGATAAAGAAGAAAATCAAGTTTTGGAAACACTCATTGGCGAAAACTGATGAATATCAAGTTTCCGACACACTCACCGGTGAAAATTGATGAATATCAAGTTTTTAAAATACTCATCGGCGAAAATAGATAAACAAGAAAATCAAGTTTTCGAAACACTCATTTGCGAAAACTGATGAATATCAAGTTTTCAAAACACTCACCGGCGAAAACTGATGAAAATCATGTTCTCGAAAAACTCATTGGCGAAAATTGATGAAAATCAAGTTTTCGAAACACTCATGGGCGAAAACTGATGAATATTAAGTTTTTGACATACTCATCAGCGAAAACAGTTTAACAAGAAAATCAAGTTTTCGAAACACTCATTGGCGAAAACTGATGAATATCAACTTTTCGAAACAATCACCGACAAAAACTGATGAATATCAAGTTATCGAAACACTCACCGGCGAAAACTGATTAACAAGAGAATCAAGTTTCCGAAACACTCATTAGCGAAAACTGATGAATATCAAGATTCTGAAACACTCACCGGCGAAAACTGATGAATATCAAGTTTTCGAAATACTCATCGGTGAAAACTTATTAACAAGAAAATCAAGTTTTCGAACCACTCATTGGCGAAAACTGATGAATAGAAATTTTTTGAAACACTCATGGACGAAAACTGATGAATATCAAGTTTTCGAAACACTCATCGGCGAAAACTGATTAACAACAAAATCAAGTTTTCGAAACACTCATTGGCGAAAACTGATGAATATCAAGTTTTCGAAACACTCTCTGGTGAAAACAGATGAATATCAAGTTTTCGAAACACACATTGGCGAAAACTGATGAATATCAAATTTCTGAAACACTCATCAGCGAAAACTGATTTACAAGAAAATCAAGTTTTCGAAACACTCATTGGTGAAAACTGATTAACAAGAAAATCAAGTTTTCGAAACACTCATTGGCAAAAATTGATGAATATCAAGTTTTCGATACACTCACCGCCGAAAACTGATGAATATCATGTATTCGAAACACTCATCAGCAAAAATCTGATTAACAAGAAAATCAAGTTTTCGAAGCACTCATTGGTGAAAACTAATGAATATCAAGGTTTCGAAACACTCACCGGCGAAAACTGATCAACATCAAGTGTTCGAAACACTCATCGGCGAAATATGATTAACAAGAAAATCATGTTTTCGAAACACTCAAAGGCAAAAACTGATGAGCATCAAGTTTCTGAAAAACTCACCCACTAAAACTGATGAATATCAAGTTCTCGGAACACTCATCGTCCAAAACTGATCAACAAGAAAATCAAGTTTTCGAAACACTCATTGGCGAAAACTGATTAATTTCAAGTTTTCGAAATACTCACTAGCGGAAACAGATGAATATAAAGTTTTCGTAACACTCATCGGCGAACACTGAAGAATATCAAGTTTTCGAAACACTCATCGGCGAAAACTGATAAACAAGAAAATAAAGTTTTCAAAACACTCATTGGCGAAAACTGATGAATATCAAGTTTTCGAAACACTCACCTGCGAAAATTGATGAATATCAATTTTTCGAAACACTCATCGGCGAAAACTGATTAACAAGAAAATCAAGTTTTTGAAACACTCATTGGCGAAAACTGATGAATATCAATTTTCCGAAACACTCATCAACGAGAACTCATGAATATCAAATTTTCGTAACTGTCATCGACGAAAACTAATTAACAAGAAAATCAAGCTTTCGAAACACCCATTGGCGAAAATTGATGAATATCATGTTTTCGAAACACTCATTGCCGAAAACTGATGAATATCATGTTTTCGAAACACTCATCGGAGAAAACTTATTAACAAGAAATCAAGATTTCGAAACACTCATTGGCGAAAACTAATGAATATCAAGTTTTTGAAACACTCACCGGCGAAAATATATTAACAAGATAATCAAGTTTTCGAAACACTCGTTGGCGAAAAATGATGAATATGAAGTTGCCGAAACACTCACCCGTGAAAACTGATGAATATCTAGTTCTCGGAACACTCATCGGCCAAAACTAATTAACAAGAAAATCATGTTTTCGAAGCACTCATTGGAGAAAACTGATCACCAAGAAATTCAAGTTTTCGAAACTCTCATTGGCGAAAAATGATGAATATAAATTTTCGAAACACTCATCGGCGAACACTGATTAACAAGAAAATCAAGTTTTTGAAACACTCTTTGGCGAAAACTGATGAATATCAAGTTTTCGAAACACTCACCGTCGAACACTGATGAATATCAAGTTTTCGAAACACTCATCAGTGAAAACTGATTAACAAGAAAATCAAGTTTTCGAAACACTCATTGGCGAAAACTGATGAATATCAAGTTTTTGAAGCACTCATCGGCAAACACTGATAAACAAGAAAATCATGTTTTCGAAACACTCATTGGCGAAAACTGATATATCAAGTTTTCGAAACACTCACAGGCGAAAACTGATGAATATCAAGTATTCAAAACACTCATCGGTGAAAACTGAATAACAAGAAAATCAAGTTTTCGAAACACTCATTGGTGAAAACTGATGTATATCAAGTTTTTGTAACTCTCAACGTCGAAAACTGATCAATATCAAGTATTCGAAACACTCGTCGGGGAAAACTGTTTAACAAGAAAATCAAGTTTTCGAAACACTCATTTGTGAAAACTGATGAATATCAAGTTTTCGGCACACTCACCGGCAAAAACTGATCAATGTCAAGTTTTGGAAAAATTCACCGGCGAAAACTTATGAATATCACGTTCTCGGAACACTCATCGAAGAAAACTGATTAACAAGAAAATCAAGTTTTCGAAACACTCATTGGTCAACACTGATGAATATCATGTTTTCAAAACACTCATTGGCGAAAACTGATGAATATCAAGTTTTCGAAACACTAACCAACAAAACTGATGAATATCAAGTTTTCGAAACACTCATCGACGAAAACTGATTAATAAGAAAATCACGTTTTCGAAAAACTCATTGGCGAAAACTGATGAATATCAAGTTTTCTAAAGACTCACCGGCGATAACAGATTAACAAGAAAATCATGTTTTCGAAACACTCATTGGCAAAAACTGATGAATATCAAGTTTCCAAAACACTCACCGGCTAAAACTGATGAATATTATGTTCTCAAAACACTCATCAGCGAAAACTGATAAACAAGAAAATCAAGTTTTCGAAACACTCACTGGTGAAAACTGATGAATATCAAGCTTTCGTAACTCTCATTGGTGAAAACTTATGAATATCAATTTTTCGAAGCACTCATCGGCGAAAACTGATTAAAAAGAAAACCAAATTTTCGAAACACTCACTGCTGAAAACTGATGAATGTCATGTTTCCGAAACACTCACCGGCGAAAACTGTTGAATATCAAGTTTTGGAAACACTCACCGGCGAAAACTGATCAATATCAAGTTTTCGAAACACTCATCGGCGAAAAATGGTTAACAAGAAAATCAAGTTTTCAAAACAATCATTGGTGAACACTGATGAATATCAAGTTTTCAAAACACTCACTGGCGAAAACTAATGAATATCAAGTTTTCGAAACACTGACCGGCGAAAACAGATGAAGATCAAGTTTTCGAAACACTCATCGGCGAAAATTGAAAAAGAAGAAAATCAAGTTTTCGAAAAACTCATTGGCAAAAACTGATGAATATCAAGTTGTCGAAACACTCACCGGCGAAAACTGATGAATATCAAGTTTTCGAAACACTCACCGGCGAAAACTGATGAATATCAAGTTTTCGAAAGACTGATCGATGAAAACCGATTAACAAGAAAATCAAGTTTTCGAAACACTCATTGGCGAAAACAGATGAATATCATGTTTTCGAAAGACTCACCGGCGAAAATAGATTAACAAGAAAATTAAGTTTTAGAAACACTCATTGGCAAAAACTGATGAATATCAAGTTTTCGAAACACTCACCGGCGAAAACTGATGAATATCAAGTATTCGAAACACTCATCGGCGAAAACTGATTAACAAGAAAATCAAGTTTTCGAAACACTCATTGGTGAAAACTGATGAATATCAAGTGTTCGACACACTCACCGACGAAAACTGATGAATATCAAGTTTTCCAAAAACTCTTCGGCGAAAACTAATGAATATCAAGTACCTGGAACACTCATCGGCGATAACTGATTAACAAGAAAATCAAGTTTTCGACACACTCATTGGAGAACACTGATGAATATCAAGTTCTCAAAACACTCATTGGCGAAAACTGATGAATATCAAGTTTTCGAAACACTCACCGGTGAAAACTGATGAATATCAAGTATTCGAAACATTCATCGGCGAAAACTGATTAACAAGAAAATCAAGTTTTCGAAACACTCATTGGCGAAAACTGATGAATATCAAGTGTTCGACACACTCACCGGCGAAAATTGATGAATATCAAGTTTTCCAAAAACTCTCCGGCGAAAACTAATGAATATCAAGTTCTTGGAACACTCATCGGCAAAAACTGATCAACAAGAAAATCAAGTTTTCGAAACACTCATTGCTGAACACTGATGAATATCAAGTTCTCAAAAGACTCATCGGCGAAAACTGATCATCAAGAAAATCAAGTTTTCGAAACACTCATTGGTGAAAACTGATGAATATCAACTTTTTGAAACACTCACCGGCGAAAACTAATGAATATCAAATTCTCGGAACACTCATCGGCAAAAACTGATTAACAAGAAAATCAAGTTTTCGAAACAGTCATTGGTGAAAACTAATGAATATCAAGTTTTTGTAACTCTCACCGGCGAAAACTGATCAAAATCAAGTATTCCAAACACTCCTCGGCGAATACTAATTATCAAGAAAATCAAGTATTCGAAACACTCATTGGTGAAAACTGATGAATATCAAGTGTTCGACAAACTCACTGGCAAAAACTGATCAATATCAAGTTTTCGAAAAACTCAACGACGAAAACTGATGAATATCAAGTTTTCGAAACACTCACCGGCGAAAACTGATAAATATCAAGTTTTCAAAACAGTCACCGATGAAAACTGATCAATATCAAGTTTTCGAAACACTCATTGCGAAAACTGATTAAAATGAAAATCAAGTTTTTGAAACACCCATTGGAAAAAACTAATGAATATCAAGTTTTCGAAACACTCACCGGCGAAAATTAATGAATATCAAGTTTTCGAAACACTCACCGGCGAAAACTGATAAATATCAAGTTTTCGAAACACTCATCGGCGAAAACGGATTAGCAATAAAATCAAGTTTTCGAAACACTGATTGGCGAAAACTAATGAATATCAAGTTTTTGACACACTCATCGGCGAAAACTGATTAACAAGAAAATGAAGTTTTCGAAAAACTCATTGGGGAAAACTGATGAATATCAAGTTCTCGAAAGACTCACCGGCGATAACAGATTTACAAGAAAATCAATTTTTCGAAACACTCATTGGCGAAAACTGATGAATATCAAGTTTCCGAAACACTCACTGGCGAAAACTAATGAATATCAAGTTTCAGAAACACTCACCGGCGAAAACTGATGAATATCAAATTCTCAAAACACTCATCGGCGAAAATTGATTAACAAGAAAATCAAGTTTTCGAAACACTCATTCGTGAACACTGATGAATATCAAGTTTTCAAAACACTCACCAGAGAAAACTAATAAATATCAAGTTTTCGAAACACTGACCGGCGAAAACTGATGAAGATCAAGTTTTCGAAACACTCATCGGCGAAAATTGAAAAAAAAGAAAATCAAATTTTCGAAACACTCATTGGCGAAAATTGATGAATAGAAATTTTTTGAAATACTCATCGACGAAAACTGATGAATATGAAGTTTTCGAAACACTCGTCGGCGAAAACTGATTAAGAAGAAAATGAAGTTTTCGAAACACTCATTGGCAAAAACTGATGAATATCAAGTTGTCGAAACACTCCCCGTCAAAAACTGATGAATATCAAGTTTTCGAAACACTCATCGGCGAAAACTGATTAACAAGAAAATCAAGTTTTCAAAAACTCATTGGCGAAAATTGGGGAATATCAAGTTTTTGGAAGACTCACCGGCGAAAATAGACTAACAAGAAAATCAAGTTTTCGAAACACTCATTGGCGAAAACTGATGAATATCAAGTGTTCGAAACACTCACCTTCGAAAACTGATGAATATCAAGTTTCGAAGACATTCACTGGCGAAAACCGATGAATATCAAGTTCTAGAAACACACATCGGCGAAAACTGATTAACATGAAAATCAAGTTTTCGAAACACTCTTTGGCGAAACAGATGAATATCAAGTTTTCAAAACACTCTCCGGCGAAAACTGATCAATATCAAGTTTTCGAAACACTCTTCGACAAAAAATGATTAACAAGAAAATCAAGTTTTCGAAACACTCATTGGCGAAAACTGATGAATACCAACTTTTAGAAACACTCACCAGCGAACACTGATGAATATCAACTTTTCGAAACACTCATCGGCGAAAACTGATTAACAAGAAAACTAAATTTTTGAAACACTCACTGCTGAAAACTGATGAATGTCAAGTTTCTGAAACACTCACCGGCGAAAACTGATGAATATCAAGTTTTGGAAACACTCACCAGCGAAAACTGATGAATATCAAGTTTCGGAAACACTCACTGGCGAAAACTGATGAATATCAAGTTCTCAAAACACTCATAGGCGAAAAATGATTAACAAGAAAATCAAGTTTTCGAAACACTCAATGGCGAAAACTAATGAATATCAAGATTTCGAAACACTCACCGGCGAAAGCTGATCAATATCAAGTTTTCGAAAAACTCATCGGTGAAAACCGATTAACAAGAAAATCAAGTTTTCAAAACACTCAACGGCGAAAACTAATGAATATCAAGTTTTTGAAACACTCACCGGCGAAAACTGATGAATATCATGCTTTCGAAACACTCATCGGCGAAAGTTGATTAACAAGAAAATCAAGTTTTTGAAACACTCTTTGGCGAAAACTGATGAATATCAAGTTTTCGAAACACTCACCGGTGAAAATTCATGAATATCCAGTTTTCGAAACACTCACCGGCGAAAACTGATCAATATCAAGTTTTCGAAAAACTCATTGGTCAAAAGTGATTAGTAAGAAAATCAAGTTTTCGAAACACTCTTTGGCGAAAATTGATGAATATTAAGTTTTCGAAACACTCACCGGCAAAAACTGATCAATATCAAGTTTTCAAAAAACTCACTGGCGAAAACAGATGAATATCAAGTTCTCGGAACACTCATCAGCAAAAACTAATTAACAAGAAAATCATGTTTTCAAAACACTCATTGGTGAACACTGATGAATATCAAGTTTTCGAAACACTGATCGGCGAAAACGGATGAAGATCAAGTTTTCGAAACACTCATCGGCGAAAATTGAAAAACAAGAAAATAAAGTTTTCGAAACACTTATTGGCGAAAACTGTTGAATAGCAATTTTTTGAAACACTCATTCGACGAAAACTGATGAATATGAAGTTTTCGAAACACTCATCGGCGAAAACTGATTAAGAAGAAAATGAAGTTTTCGAAACACTCATTAGCAAAAACTGATAAATATCAACTTGTCGAAACACTCACCGGCGAAAACTGATGAATATCCAGTTTTCGAAACACTCATCAGCGAAAACCTATTAACAAGAAAATCAAGTTTTCGAAACACTCATGGGCGAAAACTGATGAATATCATGTTCTCGAAACACTCACCGGCGAAAATAGATTGACAAAAAAATCAAGTTTTCGAAACACTCATTGGCGAAAAATGATGAATATCATGTTCTCGAAACACTCACCGGCGAAAACTGATGAATATCAAGTATTCGAAACACTCATCTGCGAAAACTGATTAACAAGAAAATCAAGTTTTCGAAACTCTCATTGGTGAAAACTGATGAATATCTTGTTTTTGTAACTCTCACTGGCGAAAACTGATCAATATCAAGTATTTGAAACAATCATCGGCGAAAACAGATCAAGAAGAAAATCAAGTTTTCGAAACACTCATTTGTGAAAACTGATGAATATCAACTTTTCGAAACACACACCGGTGAAAACCAATCAATATCAAGTTTTCAAAAACTCACCGGCGAAAACTGATGAATATCAAATTTTCAGAACACTCATCAGCGAAAACTAATTAACAAGAAAATCAAGTTTTCGAAACACTCATTGGTGAACACTGATGAATATCAAGTTTTCAAAACACTCATCGGAGAAAACTAATGAATATCAAGTTTTCGAAACACTCACCGGCAAAAATTGATAAATATCAAGTTTTCGAAAGACTCACCATCGAAAAACGATGACTATCAAGTTTTCGAAACACTCATCGACGAAAACTGATTAACAAGAAAATCAAGTTTTCGAAACACTCAGTGGCGAAAACTGATGAATATCAAGTTTTTGAAACATTCACCAGCGAAAACTGATGAATATCAAGTTTTTGAAACACTCATCGGCGAAAATTGATGAACATGAAAATCATGTTTTCGAAACACTCATTGGCGAAAACTGATAAATATCAAGTTTTCGAAACACTCCCCGGCGAAAACTGATTAATATCAAGTTTTCGAAACACTCATCGGCGAAAACTGATTAACAAGAAAACCCAATTTTCGAAACACTCACTGCTGAAAACTGATGAATGTCAAGTTTTCGAAACACTCACCGGCGAAAACTGATGAATATCAAGTTTCGGAAACACACATCGGCGAAAACTGATGAATATCAAGTTCTCAAAACACTCATCGGCGAAAATTGATTAACAAGAAATCAAGTTTTCGAAACACTCATTGGTGAAAACTGATGAGTATCAAATTTCGATACACTCACCGGCAAAAAATGATCAATTTCAAGTTTTCGAAAAAGTCCCCAGCGAAAACTGATGAATATCAGTTCTCGGAACACTCATCGGCGAAAACTGATTAGCAAGAAAATCAAGTTTTCGAAACACTCATTGGCGAAAACTAATGAATATCAAGATTTCGAAACACTCGCCGGCAAAAACTGTTCAATATCAAGTTTTCGAAAAACTCATCGGTGAAAACCGATTAACAAGAAAATCATGTTTTTAAAACACTCAATGGCGAAAACTAATGAATATCAAGTTTTCGAAACACTCCCCGGCGAAAACTGATTAATATCAAGTTTTCGAAACACTCATCGGCGAAAACTGATTAACAAGAAAACCCAATTTTCGAAACACTCACTGCTGAAAACTGATGAATGTCAAGTTTTCGAAACACTCACCGGCGAAAACTGTTGAATATCAAGTTTCGGAAACACTCACCGGCGAAAACTGATGAATATCAAGTTCTCAAAACACTCATCGGCGAAAAATGATTAACAAGAAAATCAAGTTTTCAAAACAATCATTGGTGAAAACTTATGAGTATCAAGTTTTCGAAACACTCACCGGCAAAAAATGATCAATTTCAAGTTTTCGAAAAACTCACCGGCGAAAACTAATGAATATCAAGTTCTCGGAACACTCATCGGAGAAAACTGATTAACAAGAAAACCAAGTTTTTGAAACACTCATTGGCGAAAACTAATGAATATCAAGATTTGGAAACACTCACCGGCGAAAACTGATCAATATCAAGTTTTCGAAAAACTCATCGGTGAAAACCGATTAACAAGAAAATCATGTTTTCAAACACTCATTGGCGAAAACTAATGAATATCAAGTTTCCGAAACACTGACCGGCGAAAACTGATGAATATCAAGTTTTCGAAACACTCACCGGCGAAAATTGATCAACAAGAAAATCAAGTTTTTGAAACACTCATTGCCGAAAACTGATGAATATCAAGTTTCCGAAACACTCATCGGCGAAAACTGATTAACAAGAAAATCAAGTTTTCGAAACACTCAATGGCAAAAACTGATCAATATCAAGTTTTCGAAAAACTCACTGGCGAAAACTGATGAATATCAAGTTCTCAGAACACTCATCGGCGAATACTGATTAACAAGAAATTTAAGTTTTCGAAACACTCATTGGTGAACACTGATGAATATCAAGTTTTCAAAACACTCACCGGCGAAAACTAAATAATATCAAGTTTTCGAAACACTGACCGGCGAAAACGGATGAAGATCAAGTTTTCGAAACACTCATTGGCGAAAACTGTTGAATAGCAATTTTTTGAAACACTCATCGACGAAAACTGATGAATATGAAGTTTTCGAAACACTCATCGGCGAAAACTGATTAACAAGAAATTGAATTTTTCGAAACACTCATTAGCAAAACTGATAAATATCAACTTTTCGAAACACTCACCGGCAAAAAATGATGAATATCAAGTTTTCGAAACACTCATCGGCGAAAACTGATTAACAAGAAAATCAAGTTTTCGAAACACTCATTGGCGAAAACTGATGAATATCAAGTTCTCGAAACACTCACCGACAAATACTGATGAATATCAAGTATTCGAAACACTCATCGGCGAAAACTGATTAACAAGAAAATCAAGTTTTCGAAACTTTCATTGGTGAAAACTGATGAATATCATTTTTTTGTAACTTTCACTAGCGAAAATTGATCAATATCAAGTATTCGAAACACTCATCGGCGAACACCGATTAACAAGAAAATCAAGTTTTCAAAACACTCATTGGTGAAAATAGATGAATATCAAGTGATCGAATCACTCACCGGTGAAAACTGATGAATATCAAGTTTTCGAAAAACTCATCGGCAAAAACTGATGAATTTCAAGTTCTCGGAACACTCATCGGCGAAAACTGATTAACAAGAAAATCAAGTTTTCGAAACACTCATTGGTGAACACTGATGAATATCAAGTTTTCAAAACACTCATCGGCGAAAACTGATAAATATCAAGTTTTCGAAAAACTCACCGGCAAAAACTGATAAATATCAAGTTTTCGAAAGACTCACCGACGAAAATCGATGACTATCAAGTTTTTGAAACACTCATCGGCGAAAATTGATTAACAAGAAAATCAAGTTTTCGAAACACTGAGTGGCGAAAACTGATGAATATCAAGTTTTTGAAACACTCATCGGCGAAAACTGATTAACAGGAAAATCAAGTTTTCGAAAAACTCATTGGCGAAAACTGATGAATATCATGTTTTCGAAAGACTCACCAGCGATAACAGATTTACAAGAAAATCAAGTTTTCGAAACACTCATTGGCAAAAACTGATGAATATCAAGTTTCCGAACCACTCACCGGCGAAAACCGATGAATATCAAGTTTCGAAAACACTCATCGGCGAAAACTGATGAATATCAAGTTCTATAAAAACTGATCGGCGAAACTGATTAATAAGAAAATCAAATTTTCGAAACACTCATTGGCGAAAACTGATGAATATCAAGTTTTCGAAACACTCACCGGCGAAAAATGATCAATATCAAGTTGTCGAAAAACCCACCGGCGAAAACTGATGAATATCAAGTTTTCGAAACACTCATCGGCGAAAACTGATTAAAAAGAAAATCGAGTTTTCGAAACACTCTTTGGCGAAAACTGATGAATATCAAGTTTTCGAAACAGTCATCGGCGAAAACTGATGAATATCAAGTTTTCGAAACACTCACCGGTGAAAACTAATTAACAAGAAAATCAAGTTTTCGAAACACTCATTGGCGAAAACTGATGAATATCAAGTTTTCGAAACACTCATCGGCAAAAACTGATGAATATCAAGTTTTCAAAACACTCATCGGTGAAAACTGATTAACAAGAAAATCAAGTTTTCGAAACACTCATTGGAGAAAACTGATGAATATCAAGTTTCCGAAACACTCACCGACGAAAAACTGATGAATATCATGTTTTTGAAACACTCATTGGCGAAAACTGATTAACAAGAAAATCAAGTTTTCGAAAAACTCTTTGGTCGAAAACTGATGAATATCAAGTTTCCGAAACACTCACCGGCGAAAACTGATGAATATCAAGTTTCGGAAACCCTCACCGGCGGAAACTGATGAATATCAAGTTCTCTGAACACTCATCGGCGAAAATTGATTAACAAGAAAATTAAGTTTTCGAAACACTCATTGGTGAACACTGATGAATATCAAGGTTTGAAAACACTCACCGGCGAAAACTAATGAATATCAAGTTTTCGAAACACTCACCGGCGAAAACTAATGAATATCAAGTTTCCGAAACGCTCACCGGCGAAAACTGATGAATATCAAGTGTCGTAAACACTCGCTGGCAAAAACTCATGAATATCAAGTTCTCGAAACACTCATCGGCAAAAACCGATTAACATGAAAATCAAATTTTCGAAACACTCATTGGCGAAAACTGATGAATATCAAGTTTTCGAATCACTCATCGACGAAAACAGATTAATATCAAGTTTTTGAAAATCTCACCGGCAAAAACTGATCAATATCTAGGTTTCGAAACACTCATCGGCAAAAAATTATTAACAAGAAAATCAAGTTTTCGAAACACTCATTGCCGAAAATTGATGAATATCAAGTTTTCATAACAGTCATCGGCGAAAATTGATTAACAAGAAAATCAAGTTTTCGAAACACTCATTGGCGAAAACTGATGAATATCAAGATTCCAAAACAATCACCAGCAAAAATTGATGAATACCAAGTTTTCGAAACACTCATTGGCGAAAACTAATTAACAAGAAAACAAGTTTTCGAAACACTAATTGGCAAAACTGATGAATAAGATGTTTTTGAAACACTGATCGGTGAAAACTGATGAATATGATGTTTTCGAAAAACTCATTGGCGAAAACTGATGAATATGAAGTTTCCGAAACTCTCACCAGCGAAAACTGATGAATATCAACTTCTCGAAACACTCATCGGCGAAAATAGATTAACAAGAAAATCAAATTTTCGAAACACTCATTGGCGAAAACTGATGAATATCAACTTTTCGAAACCATCACCGACGAAAACTTATGAATATCAAGTTTTCGAAACACTCATCAGTGAAAACTGAGTAACAAGAAAATCAAGTTTTCGAAAAACTCATTGGAGAAAACAAATGAATATCAAATTTTTGAAAGACTCTTCGCCGAATACAGATGAACGTGAAAATCAAGTTTTCGAAACATTCATCAGCGAAAACTGATGAATATCAAGTTTCTAAAACACTAACTGGCAATAACTGATGACTATCATGTTCTCGAAACAGTCATCAGCGAAAACTGATTAACAAGAGAATCATGTTTTCAAAACACTGATTGGCGAAAAATGATGAATATCAAGTTTTCGAAACACTCACCGGCGGAAACTGATCAATATCAAGTTTTCGAAAAACTCACCGGCGAAAACTGATCAATATCAAGTTTTCGAAACACTCATTGGTGAACACTGATGAATATCAAGTTTTCAAAACACTCACCGTCAAAAACTAATGAATATCAGGTTTTCGAAACACTCACCAACGAAAACTAAAGAATATCAAGTTTTTGAAACACTCATTGGCGAAAACTGATTAACAAGAAAATTAAGTTTTCGAAACACCCATTAGCGAAAACTGATGAATATCAAGATTCCAAAACACTCACAGGCGAAAACTATAGAATATCAAGTTTTTGAAACACTCATCGGCGAAAACTGATTAACAAGATAATCAAGTTTTTCGAAACACTGATTGGCGAAAACTGATAAATAGCAATTTTTCGAAACACTCATCGACGAAAACTGATGAATATCAAGTTTTCGAAACACTCATCGAGGAAAACTGATTAACCAGAAAATCAAGTTTTCGAAACACTCATTGGTGAACACTGATGAATATCATGTTTTCAGAACGCTCTCCGGGAAAAACTAATGCAAATCTGTATTTCAAGACACTCACTAGCGAAAACTGATGAATTTCAAGTTTTCGAAACACTCTTCGGTGAAAACTAATTAATAAGAAAATCATGTTTTCGAAACACACGTTGGTGAAAACTGATGAATATCAAGTTTTCGAAACACTCACCGGCGAAAACTGATCAATATCAAGTTTTCGAAAAACTCCCCGGCGAAAACTGATCAACATCGTTATTTTGAAACACTCATCGGTTAAAACTGATGAATATCAAGTTTCCGAAACACTCATCGGCAAAAACTGATTAACAAGAAAATCAAGTTTTCGAAACAATCATTCGCGAAAACTTATGAATATCAAGTTTTCGAGACACTCATTGGCGAAAACTGATGAATATCAAGTTCTCGAAACACTCACCGGTGAAAATTGATCAATATCAAGTTTTCGAAAAACTCACCGGCGAAAACAGATCAACATCAAGTTTTCGAAACACTCATCGGCGAAAACTGATTAACAAGAAAATCAAGTTTTCGAAAAACTCATCGGTGAAAACGGATGAATTTGAACTTTTCGAAAGACTCACCGGCGAAAATATATTAACAAGAAAATGAAGTTTTCGAAACACTCACGGGCGAAAAGTGATCAATATCAACTTTTCGAAACACTCACCGGCGAAAACTAATCAACATCAAGTTTTTGAAACACTCATCGATGAAAATTAATGAATATCAAGTTTTCGAAACACTCATCAACGAAAATTGATTAACAAGAAAATCAAGTTTTCGACACACTCATCA
This sequence comes from Senna tora, assembly GCA_014851425.1. Lineage (NCBI taxonomy): Eukaryota > Viridiplantae > Streptophyta > Magnoliopsida > Fabales > Fabaceae > Senna > Senna tora. The sequence continues at coordinate 20,262,175 of CM026261.1, read as the reverse complement.
GCGAAACCTGATTAACAAGAAAATCAAGTTTTCGAAAAACTCATTGGAGAAAACTAATGTATATCATGTTTTCGAAAGACTCCCCGGCGAAAACAGATTAACAAGAAAATCAAGTTTTCAAAGCACCCATTGGTAAAAACTAATGAATATGAAGTTTTCGAAACACTCACCGGCGAAAACATATCAATATCAAGTTTTCGAACAACTCAACGGCGAAAACTTATCAACATCAAGTTTTTGAAACAATCATCGGTGAAAAATGAATAACAAGAAAATCGAGTTCTCGAAATAGTCATTGGCGAAAACTGATCAATATCAAGTTTCCGAAACACTCACCGGCAAAAACTGATCAATATCAAGTTCACGAAACACTCATCGGCAAAAACTGATTAACAATAAAATCAGGTTTTTGAAACACTCATTGGCGAAAACTGATGAATATCAAGTTTTCAAAACAGTCACCGGCGAAAACTGATGAATACCAAGTTTTCGAAACACTCATCGGCGAAAATTGATTAACGTGAAAATCAAGTTTTCGAAACACTCATTGGCAAAAACTGATGAAAATGAAAATTATCGAAACACTCACCGGTAGAAACTGACCAATATCAGGTTTTCGAAAAACTCACCGGCGAAAATTGATCAACATCGAGTTTTTGAAACACTAAACGGTGAAAACTAATGAATATCAAGTTTTCGAAACACTCATCGGCGAAAATTGATTAACAAGAAAATCAAGCATTCGAAACACTCATTGACAAAAAGTAATGAATATCAAGATTTCGAAACACTCACCGGGAAAAACTGATCAATATCATGTTTTCAAAAAACTCACCGGCGAAAACTGATCAACATCAAGTTTTCGAAACACTCATTGGGAAAAATTGATTAACAAGAAAATCATATTTTCGAAACACTCTATGGGGAGAACTGATATATATCAAGTTTTTGAAACACTCATCGGCGAAAGTTGATTAACAAGAAAATCATGTTTTTGAAACACTCATTGGCGAAACCTGATGAATATCAAGTTTTCGAAATACTGACCGGCGAAAACTGATGAATATCAAGTTTTCGAAACAGTCATCAACGAAAACTGATTAAGAAGAAAATCAAGTCTTTGAAACACTCATTGGCGAAAACAAATGAAGATGAAGTTTTCGAAACACTCATCGATGAAAACTGATCAATATCAAGGTTTTGAAAAACTCACCGGCGAAAACTAATCAACATCAAGTTTTTGAAACACTCATCGATGAAAAATGAATAACAAGAAAATCTAGCTTTCGAAACACTCATTGGCAAAAACTGATGAATATCAAGTTTCCGAAACACTCACCGGCGAAAATTGATGAATATCAAGGTCTAGAAACACTCATCGGCGAAAATTAATTAACAAGAAAATCAAATTTTCGAAACACTGATTGGCAACAACAGATGAATATCAAGTTTTCAAAACACTCACCGGCAAAAACTGATCAATATCAAGTTTTCAAAAAACTCATGGGAGAAAACTGATCAATATTAAATTTTTGAAACAATCACCGGTGAAAAATGAATGACAAGAAAATCATGTTTTGGAAACACTCATTGGCAAAAATTGATGAATTTCATGTTTTCGAAACACTTGTCGGCGAAAATTAATTAATAAGAAAATCAAGTTTTCGAAACAGTCATTGCAGAAACCTGATGAATATCATGATCTCGAAACACTCACAGGCGAAAACTGGTGAATATCAAGTTCTCGCAACACTCATCGGTAAAAATTGATTAACAAGAAAATCAAGTTTTCGAAACACTCATTGGCGAAAACTGATGAATATCATGTTTCCGAAATGGTCACCAGTGAAAACTGATGAATATCAAGTTCTCGAAACACTCATCGGCGGAAACTAATTAACAAGAAAATCAAGTTTTCGAAACACTCATTGACGAAAACTGATGAATATCAAAATTCCAAAACAGTCACCAGCGAAAACTGATGAATATCAAGTTTCGAAGCACTCTTCGGCGAAAATTGATTAACAAGAAAATCAAGTTTTCGAAAGACTCATTGGCAAAAACAGATGAATATCAAGTTTTCAAAACACACACTAGCGAAAATTGATCAATATCATGTTTTTCAAAAACTCACCGGCGAAAACTGATCAACATCAAGTTTTTGAAACACTCATCAGTGATAAATCAATTACAAGAAAGTCAAGTTTTCGACACACTCACTGGCGAAAACTCATGAATATCAACTTTTCGAAACACTCATCAGCGAAAACTGATAAAGAAGAAAATTAAGATTTCGAAACACTCATTGGCAAAAAATGGTGAATATGAAGATTCGGAAACACACACCGGCGAAAAGTGATGAATATAAATTTCTCGAAACACTCATCGGTGAAAACTGATTAACAAAAAAATCAAGTTTTCGAAACACTCATTGGCGAAAACTGATGAATATCATGTTTCTGAAACACTCACGAGGGAAAACTAATGAATATCTAGTTCTCGAACACTTATCGGCGAAAACTGATTAACAAAAAAATCAAGTTTTCGAAACACTCATTGGCGAAAACTGATGAATATCAAGATTCTAAAACATTGACCACCGAAAACTGATGAATATCAAGATGCCGAAACATCGTCTGGCGAAAACTAATGAATATCATGATTCTGAAACTCTCACCGGAGAAAACTGATGAATATCAAGTTCTCAAAACACTCATTGGCGAAAACTGATTGACAAGAAAATTAAGTTTTTGAAACACCCATTGTCGAGAACTGATGAATAACAAGTTTCCCAAATAGTCAGCGACGAAAACTGATGAATATCAAGATTTCGAAACGCTTATTGGCGAAAACTATTTAACAAGAAAATCAAGTTTTTGAAACACTCATTGGCAAAAACTGATAAATAGAAATTTTTCAAAACACTCATCGGCGAAAACTGATGAATATCAAGTTTTTGAAACACTCATCGGCGAAAATTTATTAACAAGAAAATCAAGTTTTCGAAACACTCATGGGCGAAAACTGATGAATATCAAGTTTTCGAAACACTCGCCGGCGAAAACTAATGAATATAAAGTTTTCGAAACACTAACTGGCGAAAATTGATTAACAAAAAAATCAAGTTTTCGAAACATTCATTGGCAAAAACTGATGAATATCAAGTTTTCGAAACACACACCGGCGAAAACTGATCAATATCAAGTTTTCGAAAAACTCACCAGTGGAAACTGATCAACATCAAGTTTTTCAAACACTCATCAGTGAAAATAGATGAATATCAAGTTTTCGAAACACTCATTGGCGAAAATTGTTTAAGAAAAAAATCAAGTTTTCGAAAAACTAATTGGCGAAAATTGTTTATGAAAAAAATAAAGTTTTGGAAAAACTCATTCGCAAAAAATGATGAATATCAAGTTTCCGAAACAGGCACTGGCGAAAACTGATGAATATCATGTTTTCAAAACACTCATCGGCCAAAACTGAATAACAAGAAAGTCAAGTTTTCGAAACACTCATTGGCAAAACTGATGAATATCAAGTTTTCGTAACACTCATCGACGAAAATTGATTAACCAGAAAATCAAATTTTCGAAAAAGTCATTGGCGAAAAATTATGAATATCATGTTTCTGAAACACTCACCGACGAAAGTTGATGAATATCAAGTTTTCGAAATAGTTATCGCCGAAAATTGATTAACAAGAAAATAATGTTTTTCAAACACTCATTGGCGAAAACTGATGAATATCAAGTTTTTAAAACTCTCATTGGTGAAAGGTGAATAACAAGAAAATCAAGTTTTCAAAACACACACCTGCGAAAATTGATCAATATCAAGTTTTCGAAAAACTCACGAGTGAAAACTGATCAACATCACGTTTTTCAAACACTCATCAGCGAAAATAGATGAATGTCATGTTCTCGAAACACTCATTGGCGAAATTGATTAAGAAGAAAATCATGTTTCCGGAACAATCATTTGCGAAAACTGATGAATATCAAGTACCTGAAACACTCACAGGCGAAAAATGATGAATATCAAGTTTTCGAAACACTCATCGGCGAAAATTGATCAACAAGAAAATCAAGTTTTTGAAACTCTCATTGGCGAAAACTGATGAATATCAAGTTTTTGAAACACGCACCGGCGAAAACAGATTAACATGAAAATCAAGTTTTCAAAACAGTCATTGGCGAAAACTGATGAATATCAAGTTTCTGAAACAGTCACCGGCGAAAAGAGATGAATATCAGGTCCTAGAAACACTCATCGACGGAAACTGATTAACATGAAAATCAAGTTTTCGACACACACATTGGAAAAAACTGATGAATATCAAGTTTCTAAAACACTCACCGGCGAAAAGAGATTAATATCAAGTCCTCGAAAGACTCATCGGCGAAAACTGATTGACATGAAATTCAAGTTTTCGACCCAGTCATTGGAAAAAATTGATGATTATCAAGTTTCCGAAACTGTCACCAGCGAAAACTGATAAATATCATGTTTTAGAAACACTCATCAGCGAAAATTAATTAAGAAAAAAATCAAGTTTTCGAAACATTCATTGGCGAAAACTGATGAATAATAAGTTTTTGAAACACTCGCGGGCGAAAACTGATCAACATCAAGTTTTTGAAACACTCATTGGCGAAAACTAATGAATGTCAAGTTTTTGAAACACTCATCGGCGAAAACCGATTAACAAAAAAATAAAGTTCTCGAAAAACTCATTGGCGAAAACTGATGAATATCAAGTTTTCGAAAGACTCACCGGCGAAAACAGATTAACATGAAAATCAAGTTTTCGAAACTGTCATTGGTGAAAACTGATGAATATCAAGTTTTCGAAACAGTCACCGGCAAAAACTAATGAATATCAAGATTTCGAAACACTCATCAAAGAAAACTAATTGAGAGGAAAATGAAGTTTTCGAAACACTCTTTGTAAAATCTGATGAAGATCAAGTTTTCGTAACACTCACTTGCGGCAACTGATCAATATCAATTTTTCGAAAAACTCGATGGTGAAAACTGGTAATTATCAACTTTTTGAAACACTTAACAGGGAAAAATGATTAACAAGAAAATCATGTTTTCAAAACACTCATTGGAAAAAACTGACGAATATCAAGTTTTCAATACAATCATCGGTAAAAAATTATGAATATCAAGTTTTTGAAACACTCATCGGCAGAAACTGATTAACAAGAAAATCAAGTTTTCGAAACACTCATTGGCGAAAACTGAGGAATATCAAGTTTCTGAAACACTTACCGGCAAAAACAGATGAATATCAAGTCCTCGAAACACTCATCGACAAAAACTGATTAATAATGAAAATCAAGTTTTCGACACAGTCATAGGAAAAAACTGGTGGATATCAAGTTTCCGGAACAGTCACCGGCGAAAACTTATGAATATCAAGTTTTAGAAACACTCATTGGCGAAAACTGATGAATATCAAGTTTTCGAAACACTCACCGGCGGGAATTGATCGATATCAGGTTTTCAAAAAACTCACCGGCGAAAACTGATCAACGCCAAGTTTTTGAAACACTCATCGGTGAAAAATGAATAACAAGAAAATCAAGTTTTCAAAACACTCATTGGCGAAAGCTGATGAATGTTAAGTTTTCGGATCACTCATCGGCGAAAACTGCTTAAGAACAAAATCAAGTTTTCGAAAAACTCATTCGCAAAAACTGATGAATATCAAGTTTTTTAAAGACTCACCGACGAAAACAGATTAACAAGAAAATCATGTTTTCGAAACACACATTGGCGAAAACTGATTAATATCAAGTTTCTGAAACACTCACCAGCGAAAACTGATGAATATCAAGTTCTCGAAACACTCATCGGCGAAAACTGATTGACAAGAGAATAAGGTTTTCAATACACTCATTGGCGAAAACTGATGAATATCAAGTTTCCGAAACAGTCACCGGCGAAAACTGATGAATATCATGTTTTCGGAACAATCATCGGCGAAAATTGATTAACAAGAAAATCAAGTTTTCGAAACACTCATTGGCAAAAACTGATGAATATCAAGTTTTCGAAATAATCATCGGCGAAAACTGATTAGTAAGGAAATCAAGTTTTCGAAACACTCATTGGCGAAAACTGATGAATATCAAGTTCTCGAAACACTCATCGGCGAAAATTGATTAACAAGAAAATTAAGTTTTGAAAACACTCATTGGTGAAAACTGATGAATATCATGTTTTCGAAACACTCATCTACGAAAACTGATGAATATCAAGTTTTCAAAACACTCATTAGTAAAAACTGATTAATAAGAAAATCAAGTTTTTGAAAAACTCATTCGCGAAAACTGAGGAATACCAAGTTTTCGAATCACTCATCAACGAAAACTGATCAATATCATGTTTTCAAAAAACGCACCGGTGAAAACTGATCAACATCAAGTTTTTGAAACAAACATCGACGAAAATAGATGAATATCAACTTTTCGAAACACTCATCGGCGAAAACTGTTTAAGAAAAAAATCAAGTTTTCGAAACACACATTAGCGAAACCTGATTAACAAGAAAATGAAGTTTTCGAAAAACTCATTGGCAAAAACGGTTGAATATCAAGTTTTCGAAAGACTCACCAGCGAAAACAGATTAACAAGAAAATCAAGTTTTTGAAACAATCATTGGCTGAAACTGATGAATATCAAGTTTCCAAAACAGTCACCGGCGAAAACTAATGAATATCAGGTTCTCGAAACACTCATCGACGAAAACTAATTAACAAGAAAATGAAGCTTTCGAAACACTCACCGTCGAAAACGGATGAATATCAAGTTTTCGAAAGACTCACAAGCGAAAACAGATTAACAAGAAAATCAAGTTTTTGAAACACTCATTGGCGAAAACTGAAGTATATTAAAATTCCGAAACACTCACCGTCGAAAACTAAAGAATATCAAGTTTTCGAAACACTCATCGGCGAACACTAAGTAACAAAAAAATCAAGTTTTCCAAATACTTATTGGCGAAAACTTATAAATAGCAATTTTTCGAAAAACTTATCGACGACAACTGATGAATATCAAGTTCTAGAAACACTCATCGGCGAAAACTGATGAATAACACGATTCCGAAACACTGACCGGCAAAAACTGATGAATATCAAGTTCTCGAAACACTCATTGGCGAAAACTGTTGAATATCATGATGCCAAAACACTCGTCGGCGAAAACTAATGAATATCAAGTTCTTGAAACACTCATCGACGAAAACTGATTAACAAGAAAATCAAGTTTTCGAAACACTCATTTGCGAAAACTGATGAATATCAAGATTCCGAAACACTCACCGGCAAAGACCGAAGAATATCAAGTTCTCGAAACACTCATCGGCGAAAACTGATTAACAAGAAAATCAAGTTTTCGAAACACTGATTGGCGAAAGCTGATGAATAGCAATTTTTCAAAATACTCATCGACGAAAGCTAATTAATATGAAGTTTTCGAAACACTCATTGGCGAAAATTGATCAACAAAAAAATCTAGTTTTTGAAACAAACCTCGGCGAAAACCGAGGAATATCAAGTTTTCAAAACACTCAACAGCGAAAACTAATGAATATCAAGTTTTCGAAATGCACATCGGCGAAAATAGATTAAAAAGAAAATCAAGTTTTCGAAACACTCATTGGCGAAAACTGATGAATATCAAGTTTCCGAAACAGTGACCGGCTAAAACAGATGAATATCAAGTTCTCGAAACACTCTTCGGCAAAAATTGATTAACAAGAAAATCAAGTTTTCGAAACACTCATTGTAAAATCTGATGTATATCAAGTTTTCGAAACACTCACCTGCGAAAACTAATCAATATCAAGTTTTCGAAATACTTACCGGCGAAAACTGATCAACATCAAGTTTTTGAAACACTCATCGGTGAAAAATGACTAACAAGAAATTCAAGTTTTCGGAACACTCGTTGGCGAAAACTGATAAATACCAAGTTTTCGAAACACTCTCCAGCGAAAACTGATGAATATCAAGTTTTCGAAACATTCATCGACAAAAACTGATTAACAAGAAAATCAGGTTTTTGAAACACTCATTGCCAAAAACTAATGAATATCAAGATTTGGAAACACTCACCGCCGAAACCTGATCAATATCAAGTTTTCGAAAATCTCATGGGCGAAAACTGATCCATATCAAGTTTTTCAAACACTCATCGATGAAAATTGATGAATATCAAGTTTTCGAAACACTCATCGGCGAAAATTGAATAAGAAGAAAATCAAGTTTTCAAAACACTCATTGGCAACAACTGATGAATTTCAAGTTTTCGAAACACTCATCAGCGAAAACTGATTAACAAGAAAATCAAGTTTTCGAAACACTCATTGGCGAAAACTGATGAATATTAAGTTTTCGAAACATTCATTGGCAAAAACTGATGAATATCAATTTTTCGAAACACTCATCGGCGAAAACTGATTAACAAGAAAGTGAAGTTTTCGAATCACTCAGTGGCGAAAACTGATGAATATCACGTTTTTGAAACACTGATTGACGAAAACTAATGAATATCAAGTTTTCGAAACAGTCATTGACGAAAACTAATTAACAAAAAAATCAAGTTTTCGAAACACTCATCGATGAAAACTGATTAACAAGAAAATCAAGTTTTCAAAACCCTCATTGGCGAAAATCGATGACCAACAAAATGATGTTTTCGAAACACACATTGGCGAAAACTAAGGAATATCAAGATTTCAAAACACTCATCGGCGAAAATTGATTAACAAGAAAATCAAGTTTTCGAAAATTTCATTAGCGAAAACTGATGAATATCATGTTTTTGAAGGACTCACCGGCGAAAACAGATTAACAAGAAAATCAAGTTTTTGAAACACTCATTGGCGAAACTGATGAATATCAAGTTCTTGAAACACTCAGTGGCGAAAACTGATTAACAAGAAAATCAAGTTTTCGAAATACTCATTGGCGAAAACTGATGAATATCAAGTTTTCGAAACACTCACCGGCGAAAACTGATGAATATCAAGTTTTCGAAACACTCATCGGCGAAAACTGATTAACAAGAAAATCAAGTTTTCGAAACACTCATTGGTGAAAACTGATGAATATCAAGTTTTCGAAACACTCATCGGCGAAAATTGATGAATATCAAGTTCTCGAAACATTCATTGGAGAAAACTATTGTATATCAAGTTTTCGAAAATTTCATTGGCGAAAACTGATGAATATCATGGTTTTGAAACACTCACCGGCGAAAACAAATTAACAAGAAAATCAAGTTTTCGAAACACTCATTGGGAAAAATGAAGAATATCAAGTTCTCGAAACCATCATTGGCGAAAACTGATTAACAAGAAAATCAGGTTTTTGAAACCTTCATTGGCGAAAACTGATGAATATCAAGTTTTCGAAACAGTCACCGGCGACAACTGATGAATATCAAGTTTTCGAAACACTCATCGGTGAAAATTGATTGTCAAGAAAATCAAGTTTTCGAAACACTCATTGGCAAAAACTAATGAATATCAAGTTTTCGAAACACTCACTGGCGAAAACTGATCAATATGAAGTTTTCCAAAAGCTCACCGACGAAAACTGATCAATATCAAGTTTTCGAAACAGTCATCGGCGAAAATTGATTAACAAGAAAATCAAGTTTTCGAAACACTCGTAGGCATGAACTGATGATTATCAAGTTTTGGAAACACTCACCGGCGAAAACTAATCAATATCAAGTTTTCGAAAAACTCACCGGTGAAAACTGATGAACATCAAGTTTTTGAAACACTCATCGGTGAAAAATGAAAAACAAGAAAATCAAGTTTTCGAAACACTCATTGGCGAAAACTTATGAATATCAAGTTTTCGAAACACTCATCGGTGAAAACTGATTAACAAGAAAATCAAGTTTTCGAAAGACTCATTGGTGAAAACTAATGAATATCAAGTTTTCGAAGCGCTGATCGACGAAAACTGATTAACAAGAAAATCAAGTTTGTGAAACACTCATTGGTGAAAACTGATGAATATCAAGTTTTCGAAACACTCATCGGAGAAAATTGATGAATATCAAGCTTTCGAAACACTCATCGATGAAAACTGATAGACAAGAAAATCAAGTTTTCGAAACACTCATTAGGGAAAACTGATGAATATCAAGTTTTTGAAACACTCACCGGCGAAAACTGATCAATATCAAGTTTTCCAAAAACTCACCGACGAAAATTGATCAGCATCAAGTTTTTGAAACAGTCATCCGTGAAAACTGATGTATATCACGTTTTCGAAACACTCATCGGCGAAAATTGATTAACAAGAAAATCAATTTTTCGAAACACTCGTAGGCAAAAACTGATGAATATTAAGTTTTGGAAATAGTCACCGGCGAAAAGTTATCAATATCATGTTTTCGAAAAACTCACCGGTAAAAACTGATGAACATCAAGTTTTTGAAACACTCATCTGTGAAAAATGAATAACAAGAAAATCAAGTTTTCAAAACACATATTGGTGAAAATTGATGAATATCAAGTTTTCGAAACACTCATCGGCGAAAACTGATTAACAAGAAAATCAAGGTTTTGAAACAATCATTGGCGAAATCTAATGAATATCAACTTTTCGAAACACTCATCGATGAAAACTGATTAACAAGAAAATCAAGCTTTCGAGACACTCATTGGCGAAAAGTGATGAATATCAAGTTTTCGAAACACTTACCGGCGAAAACTGGTGAATATGAACTTTTCGAAACACTCATCGGCGAAAACTGATGAATATCAAGTTTTCGAAACACACACCGGCGGAAACAGATTAAAAACAAAATCAAGTTTTCAAACACTCATTGGCGAAAACTAATGAATATCAAATTTTCGGAACACTCACCGGAAAAAATAGATTGTCAAAAAAATCACGTTTTCGAAACTCTCATTGGCGAAAACTGATGAATATGAAGTTTCCGAATCACTCATCGGCGAAAACTGATGAATATCAATTTTTCTAAACACTCTCCAGCGAAAACCGATAAACAAGAAAATAAAGTTTTCGAAACACCCATTGGCGAAAGCTGATGTATATCAAGATTTCGAAACACTCACCGGCGAAAACTGATTAATATCAAGTTTTTGAAACACTCATTGGCGAAAATTGATTAACATGAAAATCAAGTTTTCGAAACACTCATTGGCAAAAACTGATGAATATCAAGTTTTCGAAACACTCACCGGCGAAAATTAAACAATATCAAGTTCTCAAAACACTCATCGGTGAAAACAGATTAACAAGAAAATCAAGTTTTCGAAACACTCATTGGCGAAAACTGATGAATATCAAGATTCTGAAACACTCACCAACGAACATTGATTAATATCTAGTTTTCGAAACACTCATTGGTGAAAACTTATGAATATCAAGTTTTCATAACACTCACCGGCGAAAACTAATCAATATCATGTTTTCAAAAAACTCTCTGACGAAAACTAATGAATATCAAGTTTTCGAAACACTCATCGGCGAAAAACGAATAACAAGAAAATCATGTTTTCGAAACATCATTACCGAAAACTGATAAATATCAAGTTTTTGAAACATTCACAGCCGAAAACTGATGAATATCAAGTTTTCGAAACAGTCATTGGCGAAAACTGATCAATATCAAGATTCCGAAACACTCACCGGCGAAAAGTAAAGAATATCAAGTTTTCGAAACACTCATCGGCGAAAACTGACTAACAAGAAAATCAAGTTTTCGAAACACTCATTGGCAAAAACTGATGAATATCAAGTTTTCGAAACACTCACCGGCGAAAATTGATCAATATCAAGTTCTCGAAACACTCATCGGTGAAAACAGATTAACAAGAAAATCAAGTTTTCGAAACACTCATTGGAGAAAAGTGATGAATATCAAGATTTCGAAACACTCACCGGCGAAAACTGATGAATATCAAGTTTTCGAAACACTCATCGGCGAAAACTGATTAACAAGAAAATCAAGTTTTCGAAACACTCATTGGGGAAAACTGATGAATATCAAGTTTTCGAAACACTCACCAGCAAACACTGATTAACAAGAAAATTAAGTTTTCGAAACACTCATTGGCTAAAACTGATGAATACCAAGTTTGCAAAATACTCATCAGCGAAAACTGATGAATATCAAGTTTTTGATACACTCATCGGCGAAAATTGAATAACAGGAAAATCAATTTTTCGAAACAATCAATGGCGAAAACTGATGAATATAACATTTTCTAAACACTCACTGGCGAAAATTAATCAATCTCATGTTTTCAAAAAATGCACCGGCGAAAACTGATCAATATCAAGTTTTCGAAACACTCATCGGGGAAAAACGAATAACAAGAAAATCAAGTTTTTAAAACACTCATTGGCGAAAACTGATAAATATCAAGTTTTTGAAACACTCACCAGCAAAAACTGAAGAATATCAAGTTTTCGAAACACTCATCGGCGAAAACTGATGAATATCAAGATTCTGAAACACTCAGTGTCGAAAAATGAAGAAAATCAAGTTTTTGAAACACTCATTGGCAAAAACTGATGAATATCAAGTTTTCGAAACACTCATCGACGAAAATTGATTAACAACAAAATCAAGTTTTCGAAACACTCATTGGTGAAAACTGATGAATATCAAATTTTCGAAACACTCACCGGCGAAAACTAATCAATATCATGTTTTCGAAAAACTCACCGGCAAAAACTGATCTGTATCAAGTCTTCGAAACACTCATCGGGGAAAAATGAATGACAAGAAAATCAAGTTTTCGAAACACTCACAGGCCAAAACTGAAGAATATCATGTTCTCGAAACACTCTCAGGTCAAAACTGATCAATATCAAGATTTCGAAACACTCACCGGCGAAAACTGAAGAATATGAAGTTTTCGAAACACTCATCAGCGAAAATTGATTAAAAAGAAAATTGAGTTTTCGAAACAAAGATTGGCAAAAACTGATAAATAGTAATTTTTCGAAACACTCATCGACGAAAACTGATTAACAAGAATATCAAAATTTCGAAACACTCATTGGCAAAAATTGATGAATATCATGTTTTAGAAACACTCACCGGCGAAAACTGATGAATATCAAGTTTTCGAAACACTCATCGGCGAAAACTAATGAATATCAAGATTTCGAAACACTCATCGACGAAAATTGATTTACAAGAATATCAAGTTTTTGAAGCACTCATTCGCGAAAACTGATGTATATCAAGTTTTCGAAACACTTATCGAAAAAAACTGATGAATATCAAGTTTTCGAAACACTCATCGGCGAAAACTGATTAACAAGAAAATCAAGTTTTCGAAGCACTCATTGGCGAAAACTAATGAATCTCAAGTTTTCGAAACACTCATCGGCGAAAACTGATTAACAAGAAACTTAAGTTTTTTAAAAACTCATTAGCGAAAACTGATGAATATCAAGTTTTTGAAACACTCATTGGCAAAAACTGATGAATATCAAGTTTTCGAAACACTCATCGGCGAAAATTGAATAACATGAAAATCAAGTTTGCGAAATACTCATTGGCGAAAACTGATGAATATCAAGTTTTCGAAACACTCATCGGCGAAAACTGATTAACAAGAAAATCAATTTTTCGAAAAACTCATTGGCGAAAAGTGATGAATATTAAGTTTTCGAAAGACTCACCGGTGAAATCAGATTAACAAAGAAAATCAAGTTTTCGAAACACTCATTGGCGAAAACTGATGAATATCAAGTTTTCGAAACACTCATCGGCGAAAACTGATGAATATCAAGTTTTCGAAACACTCATCGGCGAAAACTGATTGACAAGAAAATCAAGTTTTCGAAACACTCATTGGCGAAAACTGATGAATATCAAGTTTTCGAAACACTCACATGCGAAAACTGATCAATATCAAGTTTTTGAAACAGTCATCGGTGAAAACTGATGTATATCAAGTTTTCGAAACACTCATCGGCGAAAACTGATTAGCAAAAAAATCAAGTTTTCGAAACATTCATTGGTGAAAACTAATGAATATTATGTTTTTGTATCACTTAACAGCAGAAACTGACAAATATCATGATTTTAAAACACTCAACGGTAAAAACAGATCAACATTAAGTGTTTAAAACACTCATAGGTGAAAAATGAATAACAAGAAAATCATGTTTTTAAAACACACACAGGCAAAAACTAATAAATGTCATGTTTCTGAAAAACTCACCGGTGAAAACTGATTAACAAAAAAATAAAGTTCTAGAAACACTCATCGGCAAAAACTGATGAATATCTAGTTTTCGAAACACTTATCGGCGAAAACTGATTAACAAGAAAATCAAGTTTTCGAAATACTCATTGGTAAAAACTAATGAATATCAAGTTTTTGAAACACTCACCGGCAAAAATTGGTGAGTATCAAGTTTTCAAAACACTCATCGGTGAAAACTGATTAACAAGAAAATCATGTTTTTGAAACATTGATTGGCGAAAATTGATGAAAATCAAGTTTTCGAAACACTCATCGACGAAAACTGATGAATATCAAGTTTTTGAAAAACTCACGGGGGAAAACTGATCAATATTATGTTTTCCAAACACTCACCGGCGAAAACTGATGAATATCAAGTTTTCAAAACACTCACCGGCGAAAATTGATTAAGAAGAAAATCAAGTTTTCGAAACACTCATTGGTGAAAACTGTTGAATATCAAGTTTTCGAAACACTCACCGGCGAAAACTAATGAATATCAAGTTTTCGAAACACTCATCGGTGAAAACTAATGAATATCATGTTTTCGAAACAACTCACCGGCGAAAATTGATCAACATCAAGTTTCCGAAACACTCATCGGTGAAAAATGAATAATAAGATAATCAAGCATTCGAAACAGTCATTGGCAAAAACTGATGATTATTAAGTTTCTAGAACACTCACGGACAAAAAGTAATCAATATCATCTTCTCAAAACACTCACCGGTGAAAACTAATCAATATCAAGTTTTTGAAACACTCATCGATGAAAATTAATGAATATCAACTTTTCGAAACTCTCATCGGAGAAAATTGATTAAAGAGAAAATCAAGTTTTCGAAACACACATTGAAGAAAACCGATGAATATCACGTTTTCGAAACACTTATCGGTGAAAACTGATTAACAAGAAAATCTTATTTTCGAAACACTCATTCGCGAAAAATGATGAATATCAAGTTTCCGAAACACTCACCGGCGAAAACTTATGAATATCAAGTTTCAAAACACTCATCGGCGAAAACTGATTAACAACAAAATCAAGTTTTCGAAACACTCTTTGGCGATAACTGATGAATATCAAGTTTACGAAACACTCTCCGGCGAAAACTGATGAACATCTGGTTTTCGAAACACTCATCGACGAAAATTGATTAAAAAGAAAATCAAGTTTTCGAAACACTCATTGTCGAAAACTTATGAATATCAAGTTTTCGAAACACTCACCGGCGAAAATTGATCAATATCAAGTTTTCGAAAAACTCACCGGCGAAAACTGATCAATATCAAGTTTTGGAAACACTCATCGGCGAAAAACGAATAACAAGACAATAAAGTTTTCGAAACACTCATTGGCAAAAACTGATGAATATCAAGTTTTCGAATCACCCACCGGCGAAAGCGGATGAATATCTGGTTTTCGAAACACTCATCGGCGAAAACTGATGAGTATCAAGTTTCCGAAACACTCACCGGCGAAAACTGATGAATATCAAGTTTTCGAAACACTCACCGGCTAAAACTGATGAATACCAAATTTTTGAAACACTCATCGGCGAAAATTGATTCACAAGAAATTCAAGTTTTCGACACACTCGTCGGCGAAAACTGATGAATATCAAGTTTTCGAAACACTCATCGGCGTAATTTGATTAACAAGAAAAACAAGCTTTCGAAACACTCACCGGCGAAAACAAATTAACAAGAAAATCAAGTTTTCGAAACACTGATTGGCCAAAACTGATAAATAGTAATTTTTCGAAACACTCATCGACGAAAACTGATGAATATCAAGTTTTCGAAACACTCATCGGCGAAAACTGATTAACATGAAAATCAAGTTTTCGAAAGACTCATTGGCGAAAACTGATAAATATCAAGTTTTCGAAACACTCACCGGGGAAAAAGGATGAATATCAAGTTTTCGAAACACTCATTGACGGAAACTGATTAACAAGAAAATCAAGTTTTCGAAACACTCATTGGCGAAAACTGATCAATACCGAGTTTTCAAAACACTCACTGACAAAAACTGATGAATATCAAGTTTTTGAAACACTCATCGGCGAAAACTGATTAAGATAAAAATCTAGGTTTCGAAACACTCATTGGCAAAAACTAATGAATATCAAGATTCCAAAACTCGCACCGGTGAAAAACTGATGAATATCAAGCTTTTGAAACACTCATTGCCGAAAAGTTATTAACAAGAAAATCACGTTTTCAAAACACTGATTGCTGAAAACAAACAAATAGCAATTTTCTGTAACAATCATCAACGAAAACTAATGAATATCAAGTTTTGGAAACATTCATCGGCGAAAACTGATTAACAAGAAAATCTAGATTTCGAAACACTCATTGGCGAAAACTGATCAATATCAAGTTTTCGAAAAACTCATTGGCAAAAACTGATGATATCAAGTTTTGGAAACATTTATCGGCGAAAACTGATTAACAAGAAAATCTAGTTTTTGAAACACTCATTGGCGAAAACTGATCAATATCAAGTTTTCGAAACACTCACCGTGGAAAACTGATCTATATCAAGTGTTCGAAAAAGTCACCGGTGAAAACTTATCAATATTAAGTTTTCGAAAGACTCATTAGCGAAAACTGATGAATATCATGTTTTCGAAAAACTCACCGGCGAAAACTGATCAATATTAAGTTTACGAAACACTCATCGGCGAAAAATGATAAACAAGAAAATCAAGTTTTGGAAACACTCATTGGCGAAAACTGATAAATATCATGTTTTCGAAACACTCACTGGCGAAAACTGATGAATATCAAGTTTTCGAAACACTTATTGGCGAAACCTGATGGATATCAAGTTTCCGAAACACTAATCGGCGAAAACTATTGAATATCAAGTTTTCGAAACACACATCGACGAAAACTGATTAACAAGAAAATCAAGTTTTCGAAACACTCATTGGCGAAACTGATGAATATCAAGTTTTCGAAACACTCACCGGCGAAAACAGATAAACAAGAAAAACATGTTTTCGTAACACTCAATGGCGAAAACTCATGAATATCAAGTTTCCGAAATACTCACCGGCGAAAACTGATGAATATCATGTTTCGGAAACACTCACCGGCGAAAACTGATGAATATCAAGTTTAAGAAACACTCATCGGCGAAAACTGATTGACAAGAAAATCAAGTTTTTCAAAAACTCATTAGCAAAAACTGATGAATATCAAGTTTTCGAAAGACTCACCGGCGATAACAGATTAACAAGTAAATCAAGTTTTCGAAACACTCATTGGCGAAAACTCATGAATATCAATTTTTCGAAACACTCACCGGCGAAAACTGATGAATATCAAGTTTTCGAAACACTCATCAGCGAAAACTGATTAACAAGAAAATCAAGTTTTTGAAACACTCATTGGAAAAAACTAATGAATATAAAGATTCCGAAACACCCACCAACAAAAACAGATCAATACCAAGTTTTTGAAACACTCACTCGCGAAAACTTATTAACAAGAAAACGAGTTTTAGAATCATAGATTGGCGAAAACTGATGAATAGCCATTTTTCGAAACACTCATCGACGAAAACTGATGAATATCAAGTTTTTGAAACACTCATCGGCGGAAACTGATTAACAAGAAAATCATGTTTTCGAAACACACATTCGCGAAAATAGATGAATATCAAGTTTTCGAAAGACTCATTGGCCAAAACTGATGAATATCAAGTTTTCGAAACACTCATCGGCGAAAACTGATTAACAAGAAAATCAAGTTTTCAAAACACACATAGGCGAAAACTGTTGAATTTCAAGTTTTCGAAATACTCACTGGCGAAACTTATCAATATCAAGTTTTTGACAAACTCACCGGCGAAAACTGATCAATATCATGTTTTCGAAACATTCGTTGGTGAACACTGATGAATATCAAGTTTTCAAACACTCACCAGCGAAAACTAATGAATATCAAGTTTTCGCAACAATCACCGGCGAAAACTAATGAATAACAAGTTTTCGAAACACTCATCGGCGAAAACTAATTAACAAGAAAATCAAGTTTTCGAAACACTCATTGGCGAAAACTGATGAATATCAAGTTTTCGAAACACTCACCAGCAAAAACTGATGAATATTAAGTTTTCGAAACACTCATCGGCGAAAACTGATTAACAAGAAAATTAAGTTTTCGAAACACTCATTGGCGAAAATTGAAGAATATCAAGTTTTCGAAACACTCATTGGCGAAAACTGATGAATATCAAGTTTTCGAAACACTCATTGGTGAAAACTTATCAATATCAAGTTTTCAAAACAGTCATTGGCGAAAACTGATTAACCAGAAAATCAAGTTTTCAAAACATTCATTGGCGAAAATTGAAGAATATCAAGTTTTCGAAATACTCACCGGCGAAAACTGATGAATATCAAGTTTTCAAAACAGTCATCGGTGGAAACTGCTTAACAAGAAAATCATGTTTTCGAAACACTCATTGACGAAAACTGATGAATATCAAGTATTCGATACACTCATCGGCGAAAATTGGTGAATATCAAGTATTCGAAACACTCATCGACGACAACTGATTAACAAGAAAATCAAGTTTTCGAAACACTCATTGGCGAAAACTTATGAATATCAAGATTTTGAAACACTCACCAGCGAAAACTGATGAATATCAAATTTTCCAAAAACTGACCAGCGAAAACTGATGAATATCAAGTTTTTGGTACACTCATCGGTAAAAATTGATTAACAAGAAAATCATGTTTTCGAAATACTCATTGGTGAACACTGATGAATATCAAGTTTTTAAAACACTCACCGGCGAAAACTAATGAATATCCAGTTTTCCAAACACTCACCGGCGAAAACTAATGAATATCAAGTTTTCGAAACACTCATCGGCGAAAACTGATTAACAACAAAATCAAGTTTGCGAAAAACTCAGTGGCGTAATCTGATGAATATCAAGTTTTCGAAACACTCATCGGCGAAAACTGATTTACAGGAAAATCAAATTTTTGAAACACTCATTGCTTAAAACTGATGAATTTCAAGTTTTCGAAACACTCACCGTCGAAAACTGATGAATATCAACCATTCGAAAAACTCCCCGGCAAAAAATGATGAATATCAAGTTCTCGGAACACTCATCGGGAAAAACTGATTAACAAGAAAATCAAGTTTTCGAAACAGTAATTGGTGAAAACTGATGAATATCAAGTTTTGAAAACACTCACCGGCGAAAACTAATGAATATCAAGTTTTCGAATGACTCACCGGCGAAAACTAATGAAAATCAAGTTTTCCAAACGCTCACCGGCGAAAACTGATGAATATCAAGTTTTCGAAACACTCAACGGTGAAAACTGACTAAAAAGAAAATCAAGTTTCGGAAACACTCACCGGCGAAAACTGATGAATATCAAGTTCTCGAAACACTCATCGGAGAAAACTGATTAACAAGAAAATCAAGTTTTCGAAACTCTCACCGGCAAAAACTGATGAACATCAAGTTTCAGAAACACTCAGCGGCGAAAACTGATGAATATCAAGTTCTCGAAACACTCATTGGTGAATACTGATTAACAAGAAAATCGAGTTTTCGAAACACTCATTGGCGAAAACTGATGAATATCAAGTTTCCGAAACACTCACCGGGGAAAACTGATCATTATCAAGTTTTTGAAACACTCATCGGCGAAAATTGATGAATATCAAGTTTTCGAAACACTCACCGGCAAAAACTGATTAACAAGAAAATCAAGTTTTCGAAACACTCATTCGCAAAAATTGATGAATATCAAGTTTCTGAAACACTAACCGATGACAACTGATGAATATCATGTTTTCGAAACACTCATCGGCAAAAACTGATTAACAAGAAAATCAAGTTTTCGAAACACTTATTGGCGAAAACTCATTAACAACAAAATCAAGTTTTTGAAAAACTGATTGGCGAAAGCTGATGAATAGAAATTTTTTGAAACAGTCATCGACAAAATCTGATGAATATCAAGTTTTCGAATCACTCATCGGCGAAAACTAATTAACAAGAAAATCAAGTTTTTGAAACAGTCACCAGTGAAAATTGATGAATATCAAGTTTTTGAAACACTCACTGGCAAAAACTAATTAACCAGAAAATCAAGTTTTCAAAACACTCATTGGTGAAAACTGAAGAATATCATGTTTCCAAAACACTAATCGGAAAAAACGAATGAATATCAAGTTTTCGAAAAACTCATCTGCAAAAACTGATGAACAAGAAAATCAAGTTTTCGAAACACTCATTGGCGAAAACTGATGAATATCAAGATGTCGAAACACTTATCGGCGAAAACTGATGAATATCAAGTTTTCGAAACACTCATCGGCAAAAACAGATTAACAAGAAAATGAAGTTTACGAAACACTCATTGTCGAAAAATGTTGAATAGCAATTTCTCGAAACACTCGTCGACGAAACTAATGAATATCAAGTTTTCGAAACACTCATCGGCAAAAACTGATTAACAAGAAAATCAAGTTTTCGAAACACTCATCGGCAAAAACTGATTAACAAGAAAATCAGGTTTTCGAAACACTCATTGGCGAAAACTGATGAATAGCAATTTCTCAAAACACTCATCGACGAAAACTGATTAACAAGAAAATCAAGTTTTCGAAACACTGATTGGCGATGACGGATGAATATCAAGTTTTTGAAACACTCACCGGCGAATACTGATGAATATCAAGTTTTCGAAACACTCATCGGCGAAAACTGATTAACAAGAAAATCAAGTTTTCGAAACACTCATTGGCGAAAACTGATGAATATCAAGTTTTCGAAACACTCATCGGCGAAAACTGATTAACAAGAAAATCAAGTTTTCGAAACACTCATTGGTGAAACACTCATTGGCGAAAACTGATGAATATCAAGTTTTGGAAACACTCTCTGGTGAAAACGGATGAATACCAAGTTTTTGAAACACTCATTGGCGAAAACTTATTAACAAGAAAATCAAGTATTAGGAACACTGATTGGCGAAAACTGATGAATAGCAATTTTTTGATACACTTATCGACGAAAACTGATGAATATCAAGTTTTCGAAACATTCATCGGCGAAAATTGATTAACAAGAAAACCAAGTTTTGGAAACACTCATTGGCGAAAACTGATGAATATCGAGTTTTCGAAACACTAACCAACGAAAACTAATGAATATCCAATTTTTGAAACACTCATCGGCGAAAACTGATTAACAAGAAAATCATGTTTTCGAAACACTCATTCGCGAAAACTGATGAATATCAAGTTTTCGAAACACTCATAGGCGAAAACTGATGAATATCAACTTTTCGAAACACTCACCGACGAAAACTGATCAATATCAAGTTTTTGAAACACTCATTGGTAAATACTGATGAATGTCAGGTTTTGAAACACTCACCGGCGAAAACTGATGAATATCAAGTTTTCGAAACACTCATCGGCGGAAAATGATTAACAAGAAAATCATGTTTTCAAAACACTCATTGGCGAAAGCGAATGAATATCAAGATTCCTAAACACTCACCGGCGAAAACTGATGAATATCAAGTTTTCGAAACACTCATCGACAAAAACTCATTAACAAGAAAATCAAGTTTTCGAAACACTCATTGGCGAAAACTGATGAATAGCAATTTTTCGAAACATTTATCGACGAAAACTGATGAATATCAAGATTTCGAAACACTCATTGGCGAAAATTGATTAACAAGAAAATGAAGTTTTCGAAACACTCATTGGCGAAAACTGATGAATATCAAGTTTTCGAAACACTCACCGGCGAAAACTGATGAATATCAAGTTTTCGAAACACTCGTTGACGAAAACTGATTAACAAGAAAATCATGTTTTCGAAACACTCATTGGCGAAAATTGATGAATATCAAGTTTTCGAAACACTCACCAACGAATACTGATGATTATCAAGTTTTCGAAACACTCACCGGCGAAAACTGATGAATATCAAGTTCTCAGAACACTCATCAGCGAAAACTGATTAAGAAGTAAATCAAGTTTTCGAAACACTCATTGGTGAACACTGATGAATATCAAGTTTTCCAAACACTCACCGGCGGAAACTAATGATTATCTAGTTTTCGAAACACTCGCCGGCGAAAACTGATGAATATCAAGTTTTCGAAACACTCAGTGAAAACTGATTAACATGAAAATCAAGTTTTCGAAACACTCATTGGCGAAAACTGATGAATAACAAGTTTTCGAAAAACTCACCGGCGAAAACTGATGAATATCAAGTTCTTGAAACACATACCGACGAAAACTGATTAACATGAAAATCAAGTTTTTGAAACACTCACTGGCGAAAACTGATGAATATCAAGTTTTCGAAACACTAATCGGCAAAAACTAATGAATATCAAGTTTTCGAAACACTCATCGGCGAAAACTGATGAATATCAAGTTTTCGAAACACTCACTAGCGAAAACTGATTGACAGGAAAATCAAGTTTTCGAAACACTCATTGGCGAAAACTGATGAAAATCAAGTTTTCGAAACACTCACTGGCGAAAACTGATAAACAAGAAAATCCAGTTTTCGAAACACTCATTGGCGAAAACAGATGAATATCAAGTTTTTGAAATAATCACCGGCGAAAACTGATGATAATCAAGTTTTCGAAACACTCATCGGTGGAAACTGATTAACAAGAAAATCAAGTTTTCGAAACACTCATTGGCGAAAACAGATGAATATCATGTTTTCAAAACACTCACCGAAGAAATCTGATGAATATCAAGTTTTTAGAACACTCATCGGCGAAAACTGATTAACAAGAAAATCTAGTGTTCGAAACACTCATTGGCGAAAACTGATGAATATCAAGTTTTCGAAATACTCATAGGTGAAAATTGATAAATATCAAGTTTTCAAAACACTCAGCGGCGAAAACTGATGAATATCAAGTTTTCAAAACACTGATTGAGGAAAATTGATGAATATGAAGTTTTCAAAACACTTAAAGGCGAAAATTGATTTACAAGAAAATCAAGTGTTCAAGACACTCAATTACGAAAATTTATGAATATTAAGTTTTCGAAACACTCACCTGCAAAAACAGATGAATGTCATGTTTTTGAAGCACTCATTGGTGAAGATTGATTAACAAGAAAATCAAGTTTTCGAAACACACATTGGTGAAAACTGAAGAATATCAAGTTTGTGAAACACTAACCAGCAAAAAGTGTTGAATTTCATGCTTTCGAAACACTCATCGGCGAAAAATGATTAACAAGAAAATCAAGTTTTCGAAACAATCAGTGGCGAAAACTGATGATTATCAAGTTTTCGAAACACTCACCAGTGAACACTGATGAATATCATGTTTTCGAAACACTAATCGGCGAAACTAATTAACAAGAAAATCAAGTTTTCGAAACACTCATTGACAAAAACTGATGAATATCAAGTTTTCAAAACACCCACCAGCAAAAACTGATCAATATCAAGTTTTCAAAAAATTCACCGGCGAGAACTGATCAACATCAAGTTTTTGAAACACTCATCGCCGAAAACAGATCAACAGAAAATCAAGTTCTCGAAACACTCGTTGGCGAAAAATGATGAATATCAAGATTCCGAAACACTCACCGGCGAAAACTGATGAATATCAAGTTTTTGAAATAGTCATTGACAAAAATTAATTAGCAAGGAAAACATGTTTTTGAAACATTCATTGGTGAAAACTGATGAATAGCAATTTTTGGAAACACTCATCGACGAAAACTAATGAATATGACGCTTTTTAGAAGCTCATCGGCGAAAACTGATTAACAAGAAAATCAAGTTTTTGAAACACTCATTGGCGAAAACTGATGAATATCAAGTTTTCGAAACACTCCTTGCCGAAAACTAATTTATAAGAAAATCAAATTTTCGAAACACTCATTGGTGAAAACTGATGAAAATCATGCTTTTGAAACTCTCACCGGCGAAAACTAATCAATATCAAGTATTCGAAACACTCACCGGTGAAAATTGATGAATATCAAGTTTTCGAAACACTCATCGGTGAAAACTGATGTACAAGAAAATCAAGTTTTCGAAACAGTCACCGGCGAAAACTGATGAATATAAAGTTTTCGAAACACTCACCGGCGAAAACTAATGAATATCAAGTTTTCGAAACACTCACCGGCGAAAACTGATCAATATCAAGTTTTCGAAAAACTCACCGGCGAAAACTTATGAATATCAAGTTTTCGAAATACTCATCGAGGAAAACTGATTAACAAGAAAATCAAGTTTTTGAAACACTCATTAGCGAAAACTGATGAATATCAAGTTTTCGAAACACTCACCGGCGAAAACTGAGGAATATCAAGTTTTCGAAACACTCACCGGCGAAAATTAATTAACAAGAAAATCAAGTTTTCGAAACACTCCTTGCCGAAAACTGATGAATGTCAAGATTTCGAGACACTCACCGACGAAAACTGATGAATATCAAGTTTTCGAAACACTCATTGGCGAAAACTGATGAATAGCAATTTTTCGAAACACAAATCGACGAAATTTGATGAATATCAAGTTTTCGAAACACTCATCGGCGAAAACTGATTAACAAGAAAATCAAGTTTTCGAAACACTCATTGGCGAAAATGGATGAATATCAAGTTTTCGAAAGACACACTGGCGAAAACAGATTAACAAGAAAATCAAGTTTTTCAAACACTCATTGGCAAAAATGGATCAATATCAAGTGTTCGAAAAAGTCACGGGCGAAAACAGATTAATATCAAGTATTCGAAATACTCACCGACGAAAACTGATTAACAAGAAAATCAAGTTTTCGAAACACTCATTTGCAAAAACTGATGAATATCAAGTTTCTGAAACACTCACCGGCGAAAACTGATTAACAAGGAAATCAGGTTTACGAAAAACTTTTTTGCGAAAACTGATGAATATTAAGTTTCCGAAACCCTCAGTACCGAAAACTCATGAATATCAAGTTTTCAAAACACACACCGGCGAAAACTGATTAACCAGAAAATCAAGTTTTTGAAAAACTCATTGGCGAAACCTGATGAATATCAAGTTTTCGAAACACTCATTGGCAAAAACTGATTAACAAAAAAACCAAGTTGTCGAAATACTCATTTGCGAAAACTAATGAATAGTACGTTTTCGAACACTCACCGGTGAAAATAGATTAATATCAAGTTTTTTCAAAACACTCATTGGTGAAAACTGATGAATATCAAGTTTTCGAAACACTCACTAGTGAAAACTGATCAATATGAAGTTTTCGAAAAACTCACCGGCAAAAACTGATGAATATCAAGTTCTCAAAACACTTATCGGCAAAAACTGATTAACAAGAAAATCAAGTTTTCGAAACACTAATTGGCGAAAACTGATGAATAGCAATTTTTTGAAACGCTTATCGACGAAAACTGATGAATATCAAGTTTTCCAAACACTCATCAGCGAAAACTGATTAACAAGAAAATCTAGTTTTCGAAACACTCATTGGAAAAAATGGATGAATATCAAGTTTTCGAAAGACACACCGGCGAAAACAGATTCACAAGAAAATCAAGTTTTCCAAACAATCATTGGCGAAAATGGATCAATATCAATTGTTCGAAAAAAATCATTGGCGAAAACTGATGAATATCAAGTTTTCGAAACACTCATCGGCGAAAACTGATTAATAAGAAAATCAAGTTTTCGAAAGACTCATTGGGGAAAACTGATGAATATCAAGTTTTGAAATTTTCACCGACGAACATTGATCAATATCAAGTATATGAAACACTCATCGGCGAAAACTGATTAACAAGAAAATCAAGTTTTCGAAACACTCATCAGTGAACACTGATGAATATCAAGTTTTCAAAATACTCACCGGCGAAAACTGATGAATATCAAGTTTTCGAAACACTCATTGGGGAAAACTGATGAATATCAAGTTTTTGAAACACTCATCGGCGAAAACTGATGAACAAGAAAATCAAGTTTTCGAAACACTCATTGGCAAAAACTAATGAATATCAAGTTTTCGAAACACTCATTGGTGAAAACTAATGAATATCAAGTTTTTGAAACACTCATCGACGAAAACTGATGAATATTAAGTTTTCGAAACACTAATCACCAAAAACTGAAGAATATCAAGTTTTCGAAACACTCATCGGTGAAAATTAATTAATAAGAAAATCATTTTTTTGAAACACTCCTTGGTGAAAACAGATGAATATCAAGATTTCGAAACACTCACCGACGAAAATTGATCAAAATCATGTTTTTAAAACACTCATCGGCAAAGATTGATTAACAATAAAACCAAGTTTTCGAAACACTCCTTGGCAAAAACTGATGAATATCAAGATTCCGAATCACTCACTGGCGAAAACTGATGAATATCAAGTTTTCGAAACACTCATTGGCGAAAACTGATGAATAGCAATTTTACGAAACACTTATCGACGAAAACTGATGAATATCAAGTTTTCAAAACACTCATCGACGAAAATTGTTTAACAAGAAAATCAGGTTTTCAAAACACTCATTGGCGAAAACTGATGAATATCAAGTTTTCGAAAAACTCATCAGCAAAAACAGAATAACAAGAAAAACAAGTTTTCGAAACACTCATTGGCAAAAACGGATGAATATCAAGTTTTCGAAATACTCACCGACGATAACTGATGAATACCAAGTTTTCGAAACACTCACCGGCGAAAACTGCTTAACAAGAAAACCAAGTTTTCGAAACACTCATTTGCGAAAACTGATGAATATCAAGTTTCTGAAACACTCAACGGCAAAAACTGATTAACAAGGAAATTAGGTTTAGGAAACACACATTTTTCGAAAACTGATGAATATCATGTTTCCGAAACACTCACCGGCGAAAACTGATGAATATCAAGTTCTCAAAACACACACCGGCGAAAACTGATTAACAAGAAAATCAAGTTTTCGAAACACTCATTGGCAAAAACTGATTAACAAAAAAACCAAGTTGTCGAAATACTCATTTGCGAAAACTAATGAATATTACGTTTTCGAACACTCACCGGTGAAAATAGATTAATATCAAGTTTTTTCAAAACACTCATTGGTGAAAACTGATGAATATCAAGTTTTTGAAACACTCACAGGCAAAAACTGATCAAAATCAAGTTTTCGAAAAACTCACCGGCGAAAATTGATGAATATCAAGTTCACAGAACACTCATCGGCGAAAAATGATTAACAAGAAAATCAAGTTTTCGAAACACTCATTGGCGAAAACTGATGAATATCAAGTTTTCGAAACACTCATCGACGAAAATTGATGAATATCAAGTTTTCCAAACACTCATCGGCAAAAACTGATTAACAAGAAAAACTAGTTTTCGAAACACTCATTGGCAAAAACTAATGAATATCAAGTTTTCGAAACACTCACCGGCGAAAACTGATTAACAAGAAAATCAAGTTTTCAAAACACTCATTGGCAAAAACTAATGTATATCAAGATTCTGAAACACTCATCGGCGAAAATTGATGAATATCAAGTTTTTGAAAAACTCATTGGCGAAAACTGATGAAAAGCACCTTTTGGAAACACTCATCGATAAAAACTGATGAATATTAACTTTTCGAAACACTCATCGGCGAAAACTGATTAACAAGAAAATCAAGTTTTCGAAACACTCATTGGCGAAACTTGATGAATATCAAGTTTTCGAAAGACTCACCGGCGAGAACAGAATAACAAGAAAATTAAGTTTTCGAAACACTCATTTGCGAAAACGGATGAATATCAAGTTATCGAAAAACTCATTGGCGAAAACTGATGATTACCAAGTTTTCGAAACACTCATCAGTGAAAACTGATTAACAGGAAAATCATTTTTTCGAACACTCGTTGGCAAAAACTGATGAATACCATGTTTTCGAAAGACTCATCGGCAAAAACTGATTAACAAGAAAATCAACTTTTCAAAACACTCATTGGTGAAAACTGATGAATATCAAGTTTTTGAAACTCTCACTGGCGAAAGTTGATCAATATCAAGTATTCAAAACACTCATCAGCGAAAATTGATTAAAAAATCAAGTTTTCCAACACTCAGTGGTTAAAATTGATGAATATCAAGTTTTCGAAACACTCACCGGCGAAAACTGATCAATATCAAGTTTTCGAAAAACTCACCGGCGAAAACTGATGAATGTCAAGTTCTCGAAACACACATCGGCAAAAACTGATTAACAAGAAAATCAAGTTTTCGAAACACTCATTGGTGAACAGTGTTGAATATCAAGTTTGCAAAACACTCACCGGCAAAAACTAATGCATATCAAGTGTTCGCCACACACATCGGCGAAAACTGATTAATAAGAAAATCAAGTTTTTGAAAAATTCATTGGCGAAAACTGATGAATATCAAGTTTTCGAAACATTCATCGGCGAAAACTGATTAACAAGAAAATTAAGTTTTCGAAACAGTCATTGGCGAAAACTAATGAATATTATGTTTTCGAAACACTCACCGGCGAAAACTAATGAATATCAAGTTTTCGAAACACTCATCGGCGAAACTGATTAACAAGAAAACCAAGTTTTCGAAACACTCATTGGTGAAAATTGATTAATATGAAGTTTCCGAAACACTCAACGGCGAAAACTGATGAATATCAAGTTCTCAAAACACTCACCGGCGAAAATTGATTAACAAGAAAATCAAGTTTTCGAAAAACTCATTGGCGAAAACTTATGAATATCAAGTTTTCGAAACACTCATTGGCGATAACTGATTGACAAGAAAATCAAGTTCTTGAAATACTCATTGGCGAAAACTAATGAATATTATGTTTTCGAAACACTCACTGATGAAAACTGATGAATATCAAGTTTTCGAAACACTCATTGGTGAAAACTGATGAATATCAAGTTTTCTAAACACTCACTTGTGAAAACTGATCAATATGAAGTTTTCGAAACACTCATTGGTTATAACTGATCAATATCAAGTTTTCGAAACACTCATCGGCGAAAACTGATTAAAAAGGAAATCAGGTTTACGAAACACTCATTGGCGAAAACTGATCAATATCAAGTTTTCGAAACACTCACCAGCCAAAACTGATGAATATCAAGTTTTCGAAACACTAATCGGCGAAAATTGATTAACAAAAAAATCAAGTTTTCAAAAAACTCATTGGCTAAATTTGATCGACAAGAAAATCAAGTTTTTGAATAACTCATTGGCGAAAACTGATGAATATCATGTTTTCGAAACACTCACCGGTGAAAACTGATGAATATCAAGTTTTCGAAACACTCATTGGTGAAAACTGATGAAAATCAAGTTTTTGAAACACTCATTGGTGAACAGTGATGAATAACAAGTTTGCAAAACACTCACCGGCGAAAACTGATGACTATCAGGTTTTCGAAACACTCATCGACAAAAATTTTTTAACAAGTGACAACACTCATTCTAATCATAATATTTTGTACCATTTGGCAAGATTTTATTGTGTTTATTGTGTTCAAATGCATGCTTTCATGGTATATTGATTCATATGAGGGTTGGATTTAATTCTTGCTAATTGCATGAGTTTATTGCATAAATTGTGTTAATTTCATAACTTTGGCATTTGTGCAACTTTAAGTACATGATTGGAATTTTCACAAGTGTTTTTGGATGTTTTCTAGGTTATCTAGAGGAGGATTAGCAAGAAGATCAACATTTGGGAGCCATAATGCAAGCGAGGGAGAAGAACTGGGAAAAAACCAAGCAAAAATGACAAGTTTTCAATTCTGCTCACCGCGGTGAGCAAATTGCTCTCCGCAGTGAGCAAAATTGTTGAAATGGCCATGTCTGTTCGCTGCAGCGAGCCACATCAGATAAGCCCGCATTTTTACATCAGAAATTGATTTTTGGGCCGAATTTGTGGGCCCCACTCACCCCAATCTGACCTAATTTGCCCCAATACATTAGGGTGAAGTGAGGAAGCTAAGGGACATCATTAAGACATCATATTTTCTCCAAGTTCTCACCTTCCTCTCATCTCCAAGCCTCCATTTCCATTCCCTCTTCATCTTCTTCACTACACCTCCATTCTCACTCATTTCTTCTGCAACATTCATCATCATCCATGGCTGGACACGGTTTGGAGAAGCTTGGTGGAGCATTCTTCATCTCCATGAGTGGCTAAACTTCTAGTGCTTTGGAGGAGTATGATTAAGGCTTGAGCTTTGGCATTTACTAGGGAGTTTTTCTTGTTTTCATCTACTTCTCTTTATAGATTCATTATTATCTTGTTGATTTTGATGGATTTGTATTGATTGTGGTTCCATGGTTGTGGAACTTAACTTGGTTGTAGTTGGATATTAGGGATTGATATAGATTTGTGATTTGTATTTTCATTCTCCCAT
This sequence comes from Senna tora, assembly GCA_014851425.1. Taxonomy (NCBI): domain Eukaryota; kingdom Viridiplantae; phylum Streptophyta; class Magnoliopsida; order Fabales; family Fabaceae; genus Senna; species Senna tora. The sequence continues at coordinate 20,231,464 of CM026261.1, read as the reverse complement.
TGTGGGTTTTGATTACATTGGATTTGGTTAAATCTAATTGTAGATTTGATTCATTGTGGAAGTTACTCTAATGACAATGGTATTTGTTGAGTTGAATTCTTATCTATATTAAATTCCCCATTAGCTTCATTGATGGTATTTGATTGGGCTTGTTAATTGTCCGGTTGGCTAATTGAATTACCTAATTAATTTACCTAGGTTTAGTGGTCACTAAAGTACATTAGAAAAATGGTTCCTCATTGATTAACTCCATAAATTTTAGAGAGCAAGGATAGCCCAAAGCATTCTCCAACAAAGCATATCCATCTTAACACATTCACCTCACTTTTACTTGCTTTGAAATATTGAAAAATCACAAAAAGATTTAGTTTTAGTTTCTTTTAGATACATTTACTCTTCTTGCACACCAACTGTTTGATAAAATTCCTCAAAGACATCCATATTTTTGTGAACATCTTACATAATTGACAATTGAATACATAGGCTCCGCGAGAGACATTCGACCTAGGTTGTGCCACTAGCTGCACATTCTAGCATTAATTTGATTGGTGCCGGCCTCGTGACAAGGCCGCGTTCATCAATTTGGCGCCGTTGTCCGGGAGCCATTTTGGTTCTTTTTGCAATTGTGCTAGATTTTCACGAAACAGGTTGTCTTCACGTGATTCCTTCGGGAATTGCATAGTTTAAGTTTAATTTAATTGTCTTTGTGTGTTTCGTTTGTGTTTTTGGTTTTCTGTTCCTAAATAGTTTATTCTTGTTTTAGCATTTAGATTGCATCATTTTTGTTTGGTTGTTTTACTATTTTCTGTGTGTTTTCTTCCTTTTTTTTTGTTTAGTGCATGCTAAGATGTTCTAGAGGAGACCTAATTCCATTGGATTTAGAAATTGAAAGAACTCTTAGGAAAATAAGAAAACTCAAAAAGGAAGTGATTAAGGCTAACCAAGAAAGAGAAAGAGAACTAGCAAGAGAAGAAATGGCCGAAGAAGAAGGTAATAATAGGATGGACAATAGGGAAAGGAATGAAGAAGGTAATAATGGGGTAGATCAACCTAAAAAGTCTATTAAACAATTGAATCAATTTGATGATAATTTTGAATCTTTGGTTGGTGCTACTCCTACTTTTACTACTGATTTTGAAATTAAAGGTTCTCTTGTGCACTCACTTCCAAAATTTCATGGTCTTCCAGGTGAGAACCCGTATACACATCTAAGCTCTCTCCACATGCATTGCATGATGATGAAGCCCGTTGGGGCTAAACTTGAAGAAGTCATGTGGAAGGTTTTCCATCTCACTCTGGAAGGGAAGGCAAAGATTTGGTATATGAGTTTGCCAAGGTACACCCCAGATGCTTACCAAACATGGGATAAATTGAAGAATCACTTTATTGAAAAATATTATCCTTCAAACAAAGTCGTTGCAGCAAGAAAAGAAATTGCATCTTCAAGGCAAGAAGAGGGTGAAACATTCTATGGATATTGGACACGTGTTCAGGATATGGTAGCAAAATGTCCAAACCATCAAATGCCACTAGAGCACGTGGTCCAAGCTTTTGTTTATGGGTTAACTGATGAAGATGCAAAAATGCTCAATGCAACTGCTAATGGGTCTATAGAAGACATGCCCCCTGATGAAGCAATGGAGTTGATTAAGAAGCTTGCCTTGAGTAGGCAGAACATTACCACAAGGGATACCCGAGCAGTAAATGAGATATCTCCAGCAGATCGAGATCCATTATTGGTGAAAGTGGTGCATGAATTGTCTGCACTAGTCAAGAGGGTGGATGGAGTAAGCATCCAATCTCCAAAGTCGCCAACTCAACAGCTAGCTATGGTATGTGCTAGTTGTACATTCTGTGATTCCCCTATGCACATATCAGCAGATTGCCCTGGTCAATATGAAGATGTGAATGCAATGTATCAAGCACGGCCTGGGCAATACCAACAAAGGGACCCTTACTCCAATACATACAATCCTGGTTGGAGAGATCACCCTAACTTTAGATATGGGAATAGCGATAATCAGAATACTCAAGGGTTTGGCAGTGGCCAAAGTCAAGGGAACTATCCTTCTAGAGGAGGACATTCTTATGGTGGTCAATACTCAAATTCTCAAGGAGCTTCACCTAGCCAAGCACCAAAATAGAACACCACCAATGCCATGGTTCCCATTAGTTAAGGTGCACCCTCTTCAAGCAATGATGAGATTAAACAGCTTCTAGTGAAAGGGTTCTCAGATATTGGTGCAAAATTTGACCAAGAGCAAAGTATCACTGATGATAAAATCAAGGTTGTCGCCTCACACGTTGACTCATGCTTCACCAATATCATGAACAAGTTTGAACAAATGGAAGTAAAGCATGACAACCTGAACTCATTTGTCACTCAACTGTCTAACAAGAAGAGTGATGAACAAGCTAGATCAAGTGGAGCGACGCCTTCTAACACAGTGATCAATCCTAAGTCACTGAATGCCATAAGCCTTAGAAGCGGCAGAAAGGTCAGATTTGAACACAAGGAAGATGATGAAGAAATTGAAGAAATTGTCTGCGAAAGTCCTCCTTTGTCACCACTCAAGGTTTCTGAGAGCTCCAAAGAAACTAGACTGCGGGAAAAAGTTGAAGAAGAGAAGAAGGAGCAACAAGACGAACCAAAAGAAAAAGAGGAACAAAAGGAGAAGGAAGAAGCAATTAACAAAGCCATCTCCACCCAAAAAGGTAAGGAGGTAAGTATAAGTGATCTTCCCTTTCCTAATTCATATTTGCTAAGTAAGAAGGTCAAGGAAGTTAAAACTGATGATGAGGCACTGAATTTATTTACCAAGTTAGAAGTTAATATTCCTTTGTTAGAGTTGGTAAGAAAAGTGCCTAAATATGCAAAAGTTTTGAAAGAGCTTTGTACAAACAAGAGAAGATTTAGACCAAATGAGAGAGTTCAAGTGAGCTATAATGTTTTTGCTCTTTTCAAACCCCAAATCCCAGTCAAGTGTCAAGACCCGGGGTCTTTCACAATTCCATGTACTATTGGTAAGGTTACTATAGGGGGTGCATTACTTGATCTAGGGGCTGCTATTAATGTCGTGCCTAAATCTGTTTATCAGGCCCTAGGTGTTAAAACACTCCAACCCACTACAGTGATCTTACAATTAGCAGATAGGCCTATTAGGCGACCTGATGGGATTATAGAGGACATTTTGGTCCGAGTGAAAGATTTGCTTATTCCAGCTGATTTCTATGTTCTTGATATGGCTGCGGGAATGCCTCAAGATTCCACTCTCATTTTAAGTCGTCCGTTTTTTAGAACTGATAACACTTTGATTAGCATGAAAGAAGGAACGATCTCTATGGAAGTGGGAGATCTTAAAGTTAATTTTAATATGTATGAGGCCATGATGCATCCATATGACGACTATTCTTTACTTGGGGTTAGTGCAATAGATGCAATCATGGAAGATGAACATGTAGGTTATAAGTTTGATGATGATAATTCTGAATATACTGTTGATGCATTTTCTGATGGTTATTTTTCATTCACTGAACTTTTGCATGCTGATGATGACACTCTTGATTCATTCTCTTTTTTATATTCTTTTCCATCTACTTGCTCTTGTGGAGGTGATCCCTCATGTCTTAACTGCATGTCAGTTGATTGTACACGTGGTACCCCACAATCTGATACATTTTCTGTGACTAGTTATTCTTTGGATTCTCTTTCTTCTTTGAGCAGTTATGATGGCCCTTTGGGGAAGTTATTCATTGAGTTTTCAGGTGAGTCAAGCAATGAAGTGGGGAAGGTGATCCAAAACAAAGTTCAATACATTCTGCCATGTGAAGACCCCCTTGCTGCTTCTCCGCCACCTCACCTATTCCAAGGGCAACATAGTAAAAGAAAGGAGATCGCGGTTGAGGCTGAGTCAACCGAATAAGGGAACATACTACCAAGGTTTGAATGCATGGAAGTTGAGGCAAGTGGTAAAAATGAAATTTTAAAGGGAAGTACTCTTGCCACTTTAGAAGATCAAAAATTAGTTCCTTCTGTAATCTAACCTCTCACTCTAGAGCTCAAAGAGCTCCCTTCAAATCTAAAGTATGTTTTCTTAGAGTCAAATAACCAATTACCAGTGATCATTGCTAATGGGTTATCTGACGAGAATGAAGGAAAGCTCTTAAACCTTTTGAGAAAACATAAAAGAGCAATAGGGTGGACTTTAGCAGATATACCAGGGATTAGTCCTACAATTTGTACACATTGAACTCTGCTAGAGGAGGGTTCGCAGCCCAAGCGGCAACCCCAAAGGAGGTTGAATCCTTTGATTTTAGATGTGGTCAAGAAAGAGGTCACTAAGGTTTTGAGTGCGGGTATTATATACCCCATTTCTGATAGTAAATAGGTTAGCCCTGTGCAGGTTGTACAAAAGAAGAGTGGGATCACAATAGTGAAAAATGAGATGGATGAGTTGATTCCCACTAGAGTCCAGAATTCGTGGCGCATGTGTATTGACTATAGAAAATTAAATGACGCCACTAGAAAGGATCATTTCCCTTTACCCTTTATTGACCAGATGCTTGAGAGGCTTGCTGGTAAGTCTTATTACTGTTTCCTTGATGGATTCTCTGGTTATTTTCAAGTACCCATTGCTCCGGAGGACCAAGAAAAGACCACTTTTACTTTCCCCTTTGGTATATTTGCATATAGGAGAATGCCCTTCGGTTTGTGTAATGCTCCTGGTACATTTCAGCGTTGTATGATGTCTATTTTTTCTGATTTTCTTGAACAATGCATGGATGTATTTATGGATGATTTTACAGTTTATGGAGAATCATTTGATGCATGTTTAGACAGCTTAGATAAAATTCTTTCTAGATGTTCGGAAAAAGGTCATGTGCTAAATTATTAAAAATGCCATTTTATGGTTGATCAAGGAATTGTTTTAGGACATTTAATTTCTGGAAAAGGGATTGAGGTGGATAAAGCAAAAATAGAAGTAATCTCCTCCCTCCCATACCCCACATGTGTTAAAGAGATTAGATCATTTTTGGGTCATGCAGGGTTCTATAGGAGGTTCATTAAGGATTTTAGCAAAATTGCATATCCATTGTCTCAATTACTTAAAAAAGATGCAGAGTTTAACTTTAGTGAACTTGTAAGGTAGCATTTGATGAACTTAAAGCTAGGCTTGTGACACCACCTATTCTTACTGCGCCTAACTGGAATTTACACTTTGAAATTTCTTGTGATGCATCTAACTTTGCAGTGGGAGCCATGTTAGGGCAAAAGGAGAACAAGATGTCTAGGGTGATTGCTTATGCTTCCAAGACATTGGACTCGGCTCAGATCAATTACACCACTACTGAGAAGGAACTTTTTGCCGTAGTCTTTGCCTTGGAAAAATTTTGTCCTTACTTGTTAAATTCTAGAGTTGTTGTGTATTCTGACCATGCAGCAGTTAGGTACCTCTTTTCAAAGCCTCACTCCAAGTCGAGGCTACTTAGGTGGGCCCTTCTCCTACAGGAATTTGATATGGAGATAAAAGATATAGCAGGAGCGGAGAACCACGTAGCAGATCATTTGAGCTGTTTGCCAAATGATACTCAGGGAGTTGACAATTCTAATTCCATTTTTGATGCATTCCCTGATTCTTCATTGTGTACCATTGCTCATCGTGAGCCTTGGTACGGCCACATTGTTAATTTCATCACTAGTGTAGTAACTCCTCCATCCATGTCTACATTTCAGGTTCAGAAGCCTAAGCACGATGCCAAATTCTATGCTTGGGATGCGCCACATCTTTGGAGGTTGTGTGCTGACCAAGTCATACGAAGATGCATACCAAAAGAAGAGCAAGAAAGCATCCTCTCAGCCTGCCATACCTTGTCTTGTGGAGGGCACTTTAGTGGGAAAAAGACTTCTAGAAAGATCTTAAACAGTGGGTTTTATTGGCCAAACCTAGTCAGGATTCTGTAAACTTTTGTAAAACATGTGATAGATGCCAACGTTTTGGGGGTATAGGATGGAAACAAGAGATGCCCCAACAACCTATCCTTTTCTGTGAGCTTTTTGATGTTTGGGGAATAGATTTTATGGGTCCTTTCCCTCCGTCCAATGGATTTTTGTATATTTTGTTGGCTGTGGATTATGTTTCAAAGTGGGTAGAAGCTATCCCAACTAGGAAGGATGATGCCCAAACTGTGTCAAAGTTTATCAAATCCCACATCTTATGTAGGTTTGGAGCACCTAGAGCGATCATCAGTGACCACGGCACCCATTTCTGCAATAGGCTTTTCAATAACCTGTTGACAAAACATGGTGTCCAACATAAAGTTTCCACTGCTTACCATCCACAAACAAATGGCTAGGCTGAGGTCTAAAACAGGGAAATCAAGAGAATTTTAGAAAGGATCGTCCAACCTTCAAGAAAAGATTGGAGCTTAAGGCTAGAAGAAGCCTTATGGGCTTACCGAACTGCTTTCAAGACCCCAATTAGTATGTCCCCATACCGGTTAGTTTTTGGGAAGGCATGTCATCTTCCAGTAGAGCTCGAACATAAAGCATACTGGGCGGTCAGAAAGTGCAATTTGGACCTTGAAGCAGCTGGTGAGGAGAGAAAGCTTCAGATGCAAGAGCTGCATGAGTTAAGAACTGAGGCATATGAAAACTCGAGACTCTACAAAGAGAAGACAAAGAAGATACATGATAGTGGAATCTTGAGGAAGAGTTTCAATGTCGGCGACAAAGTGCTGAAGTTCAAGGCTCGTTACAAGTTTAAACAGGGGAAGCTGCAAACTCAATGGGATAGGCCTTATACTGTGGCAAGGGTGTCCCACTATGGTGCTATTGAGATAAAAGAGGATGCGAGTGGGGCAACACACCTTCTTAATGGCCATTTGCTGAAATTGTACAAGGAGAGCTTCAAGCCCCCATAAGGGGCCATGTCGTCTCTTTCCCTTCTCCTATCTTGTGGCGTTTTAATTGTTTTTGCCATGCTTTGCTTAAGATAAGTGTGGGGGAGAGACCTCCCAGTAGTTGGTAGATGTAAAATTTTTCCTTAATTAAATATATTTTTAGTTACTCTATTATGTCTTTGTTTCCTTGCGTGTTTATTTTGTTTTGTATTTTTCACTCCCTAGATGTTGAAATTATGAAGTGATCATGCTTGATGTTTGATTGGATCTCTGTGGTTGCCATGTGATGAGTATTTGGGGTGATCATGGATGATTATGATGTTAGAAATTTGGACCAATAGGTTTTGAATGTTTAAGAATTAGTTAAGTTAATGATTTGAGTTAATATATTTATATATTTATTATATATTTTTATACATATTTTAGCTTGTGTTTTGTTTTTTTTCTATATTTTATACATATTTTAGCTTGAATTAATATATTTATATATTTTATACATATTTTCTCCCCCACCATATTGCTCTCTGCTCGCTACAGCGAGCAGGCCCATTAATTTGGGCCCTGCTGCTCGCTATAGCAAGCCCTCAAAATGGGGCCTGCTGCTGTAACACCCCAATTCCCTACGTCCATTTTTAGTATATAGTTATCCTGAATTACGCGTTACTACATTTCTTACCCGAATTTATTAAAACTTTTGCCAAATAGATTAATTAGATTGAGTTGGTTTAGGTTCTATCTTTCGGGTATCTCACTCGTCTCTTAAGCGTAAGCGTAAAGTATAATCTCTAAATACATAATCAATTAACCATATTTACTATCATAAACTTTTACATACTTAGTTACAAGCTTTTATATATATTTACATCCGTCTTTGTCGAAGTCAACGAAAGTCCTGAGAAGGGAAAAGATCTAGAGATAGCAAGCATCTTAAGATCATAGTCCTTAACCCACTATTGGATAAGAACTCTAGTTCATACATACATACAAACTATCTATATGTTAACATAATATGACTCCATCCCTTTCTATACATACCATGTAGTAACCTCTATGGCCTTTCCAAAAACATATAAGGCACAAGGTCAAGGGATTGGAGAATCCAAAATCATATATAAACATCCGTCAGACAGGCTGAGTAGGGGTCAGATATGTAACTACATGCACTACTACATCACTAATAACTATGATCCAGCCCTGTATTGGATCATGCCTCCACTCCAGCTTAGCCTCCAACATAACTAAGTACCTAGGCATCTGATACACATCAACGTAATCATGAGATCATAATCTCAGTAATCATGGCAACCTATTTCCAAAACCGCTAATGTGTACCACTGTATCACCATACAGAAAATCACTGCATTTCTCATTATATTTCATATCATAAAATACTGGATGCACCATTATCATTAACTTTAAAACATATGATGGCAAATATCATCATCAATGCATCAGTTAAACATACATACGGTTGGCATGGTATGGTATAATCATTATACTTCACATTTAAACATTTCATAGCAATATGGACATTTCAATAACATTCATCATCATTGTATAAAACGTGGAAATATCAAGCATTCAAAACATATGGGTATTTAACCCTAATCTTTCATAAAAACATTGAGCATCGGGAAAGTTGTCCAACAACTACTCGCACATATCCATTCATTCATTTGATACACTGGTCTTCCCAAACGGGTCACAGTTTTGTCCATTCCATTCATTTGACACACTGCTCTCCCCCTATGGGTCATAGTTTTGTCCATTTCATTCATAGGATACAATGCATCTTCCCCTCTTGGGTCATAATTTTATCCTTTAACATTCATTCATTCGTAGGGTACAATGCCTCTTCCCCGAAGGGTCACACTTTTACCCTTAACCATACATTCATAGGATACAACGCATCTTTCCCAAAGGATCACCATTTTGTCCAGGACCTCTCATTGCCATAAGACACAGGGTATCTTTCCTAAAGGATCACGATTTTATCCCTTGATATGCTATTCTCATGTACATACATTGTAAAGAAATAGTCCCAATCATGGTTAATCCAATTTTAAGCATGTCACTCTTGATTTGGCCATATAGAGTCTACTAGCTTAAAATTAAACAACCAACACGGTGTTTTCGTAAACTTTCATCATCAATCGATTGGATGTTTTACCATCCCATATTATGCCTCAACCGTGGAAATCCCAACGGCCATCCCATACTGACAATTGGTCAATCGATTATGGACTTCTTCTTCTACAAAGAATGTATATGGAATACTTAGCTCTCTTTTCATTTTACTATGTTATTTCCCTTAATCCATGTCCCATATTGTCTTTTAATTCTTTAAAATTAAGTTTAAGTATGTGATTGGGCTCTTAAAACTTTGTTTCATAAGATGTAAAACATTTTCATAAACTGTCCTGTATCAGTCGACTGCTCCCAAGACATCAGTCGACTGTTCACTCTTTGAAAAATATGTAAAAAGGGGCAGTAGCTTATCAGTCAACTGCTAGAACTTACTAGTCGACTGGTAGCTCTCTGTGTTCCATCAGTCGACTGTCCCAAGCATAGCAGTCAGCTGCTTACTCTTGAAAACCATCAACAATTAATTATTTACCAAATTAACTTTCTGGGTTGAATCTGGGTTTTTCATGAATAATGAACATGGAAGTCGACTGATTGGGCATGGTAGTCGACTGCCATATGCGTTTCTGGAAAATCTGGAAAAATATGATGAGTTAAGAACACAGCAGTCAACTGCTAAGCCTATCAGTCGACTGTTGTGCCTCTGTCTTAAACTTTGAATTTCTGGGCACGACAGTCGACTGTTAGAGGCTATCAGTCGACTGTTGTGCCTCTGCCCTGTTTTCGCAAAACCTTTAAATCACATTTTCCAACCCAAAATTCATCATCCAATTACATGCAAGGTGTCCAAAACATTCTCAAGCATAAAAATGACAAAACCCATGCACAATCTTAGCCCAAACATGCTTAAACTTCCGCAGATTTAATTATGAACATGCTACCAAAACCCATAGCCAAAAACCCATTTCTAAATCTTCATTGTTAGCATTTAGAGATACATTCAAACATAAATAGGCATCCATCTGAGTTCCAAAATCATAGAAATGTAGGTTTGTACTCTTTATTTTGGCCCAGAAGTTCAAAATCGTAAATTGGCCATTTTCATGCAAAATCTTAAATTTCAAAAAATGAGAGTTGGAAGCCATGATTACCTTTAATCCAACCTAAATTTTGTTTCTTGTGATGTGTAGATGCTATCCTATCAATTTCCCAAGATTAATCGAACCCTAATCCGAATTCCCAGCATCCCCTTCATGCTTTTCTCTTCCTTCTCTCTACCTCTCTCTCTCTCTAGTTGATGAAAAGTGATGAGTGTGTGGAGAGGTGGCTATGTTTCAGCCCTTTAGAGTGGCTAAGTGGTGACTAACCACTTTCCCACTCCTTCTTACATTCAAGTCCTTAATTCTACTTAGTTTTTTGCTTTCATTAAAAATAGAGTTATTCACTCTACCTAGACACTCAGGCGGGAAGTGTTCAAAATTTTGTTGGTCATTCTGACTCTAGGCTAAAATTATAAATTACATTCCCCCTAAAGCTTTTCTTTACACCTCAGTCCTCTTCCATTTAAATTTTCCTTTCTTTTCATTCAAGTCCCTCTAACATAATTAACCTATTTCTAATGCAAGTTTACATGCTTCTAGATGCATCAAACACATACAAAAACCTAAATTCCTCTAGCAAGCAATTAATTACATCATTGGAGAGGAGGATGTTACAACTGCTCGCTGTAGCGAGCAGCCTTGCTCCCTATAGTGAGCAACGCAAATGGGGGCCCATTTTTTTTTTAAATTATTTACATATATATTTATTATTTTATAACTTATTTACATATATTATTTTATAATAATTTTTTTTTTTACTTCTAAGTCTTATCTCTTTCTTCTTCTTTCCCGTATCTTCTCCATTCTCTTCTTCCGCAACCCTACTCCTTCAATCGTCACCTAACCTAAACCCTTCCTCCATAACCAACCTTCAAACCTCCATAGCCAAAACCCCTTTCTCTCTCCACTCTTCCATCTTCCACAACCCAAAAGCTTTCCACCCCTCCACTCCTCCACCCACTCCATCAACTCCTCCTCCCACTCCATCAATCTTCCAAACCCACCCCACCCCTCCAAACCGTACACCCCAACCCCCCCACATCCCATCCTCCATAGCCCCACCACATACTCTCCACTTTTCCATTCTTCCTCTTCCCCTCTCTTTCCTAACCCCCCCACCCGTACCCACCCTTCCCTTCCCCACCCCAAGCCCACCCATACCCACCCTTCCCCACCCCTCCAAAACCATACCCACCCTTCTCCAACCGCCAACCCTCCAAACTCACCCCCACCTCCTTTCCTCTCTCTCAAGGTAATTTTATTTATTTATTATTTTCTTTTATTTACTTATTATTATTATTTTAATTTTATTTTCTTATTTTCTAAAATATCTATTTAGTTAGTTAAATTTTATTAGATTTAGGCATTAGGTCCTGTGACTAGCATTAGGTATTTTTGATAAATAGACTTTTTTAGATTTGACTTTTAGTTAGTTTTTATTTATTTATTTACCTATGTTTAATCTAATTTAATTTTCTTATTTATCTGCGTATCTTAGTTAATTAGTTATTTTCTTGTTGTCTTGGTGTGTTAGCTAGATAATTTGGTTCTGGAAACTCTTAAACATAGTTAGCGCTATTTCACTTTTGCTTACTTTTAAAAGTGTCTAAGTTTGTTTAAATTAATTAAGTCCTAGAGCATTGTTAGTTTAGATTAGGTTAGTTTTGTCTCACTTTCCATATCTTTTCATTTTTTCTTTTTCTCTAGGTTTGGTAGATTAGGTTGTGTATAACCTAGGCTGGATAGAGCATTTTTTTTTCTTTCTTTTCCTGATTGTTATGTTTAGCTGATATCCTAGGACTGTTTCTTTGTATTTTGAATTTTCCTTTGCAGCTACCATGCCACCAAAGAAGTTGAACCGTAAACAAGCCAGTGACCAAATTTTGATTTGCAATCTGCATCCCGAGCGTGCTTTTCCAACAAACAACAAAGTCAAATTCTATTGTCAACTTGAGCAAGGTGGCCTTGAAAGTTTGATTCGGCATAGAGATTTGGGAAATGAAACCTTTGTGCATCACTTTTATACCCACGCCAGGCATTCGAAAGACATGGACATCACATTCAGGAATGTTCAACTTAAAACTTTCAATGCTTCTGGGATTAGGCCATATTACAATCTTCCTCGTGTCAATGAGTGCCGCTATAAAGAGCTGAAAGATGACGACAAGAATTTTCTTTGGAATGAAATTGTAAAGGAATTGGGTGCATGTTGAGACCCACAAGAGGGAAGTAAGCGCTACATTTTGCGTAGTGACATGAATGCCACAGCACGAATCTGGTTAATCTTGGTGGCCAATAATACAAACCTTCTAAATATTTGACCAAGATTTCTCGAAAGACAGCGCTTCTTCTTTACCTCCTCATGACCAATCAGCCTGTTAAATTGGAAGCCATCATTTACAAGAGCTTATGTAAAGTTGCATAAAATGGACGGGCGAGATGTGCTTTAATATTTCCGCACATGATAAGTGATTTTTAGTTCAATGCTGGTGTCCCCAAAGATGATACTGATGCCAAGTTCAAACCCAAGCACCAATTAGATTATAAGAGGGTTGGCAAAGGCAGGGTTGATCCAGATGACCCGTGCACCAGTGAAGCACAGGCTCATTCTACTGCTGAGGCATCCGCACTACCGTCTGATAGAGAACTCTTACTTAGCATATTGGCAAATCAGGAGCGAATTCTGCGGGATCATGATCACTTCAGAGAACAGCTGAGCCACATTAATGAGCGACTTGATTCCTATCCGCATCCAATGGACATAGACATCCCGCAGGGAACAATTCACTTGGGTCCAGCCGCCAGTGGGGCCACAATGCCTCTCAACCTAGACGAGTTCGGGGACGAGAGTTGATTTACTTTTGGTGGCATGGTTACTTCGGCTTCTCCACTGTTGCATGGGCTTTGTTTTATTATGAATGTGTAGCTGTAAAATTTTAGTTTTAGTTTTTATCTGCATTGTTTGCTTTCCCTTTTGCTGTTGTGTTGTTTTATTTTCTTGTCTCTGGTAGTCAGTAGGTTTTGATCCAAATACGCTAACATTGAGTAACTCAAGCTACTGATGGCCTACTTAGTACTAAATACTCTTGATGACTCCTTTGCACCACTTTTCATATGGCAATTCTGAGTTTTGATGGGCTGCTTATATTGATGCATTCTTCTTCCCTTGTGTTGCTATTTTTCTGTTTCTGCTGTTTTATTGTTCCTCCCTATCTGTCTTACCCTTTTTGTTCTCCTTTCCCCATTGAGGACAATGCTTAATTCAAGTGTGGGGAGGGATGTTTGCCATGCTTATCATGCTTTTAGATAACAGGAAATAGCTTAAATACATGTTAGACTAAATTTTTTCGATTTTTGTTGAAAGAATTTTTGCTTAAGGATCCCTTTTGAGGAATGCATGTAGTTCTTGATTTAAATATGATTGATGCATGCAAATAGGGTATTATGCTTGATCTACTTGTATAATGATCATGAGTTGATTCCTATGTATTTGAGGAACCCATGTTGTAGCAACTCATGAAATTAATTGCAAATACCTAACTAAACCCATGCTTAATTCTTGCCTCTGATTTAGCTTTTTGATAAAGTGTTTTCAAGGTATGCTTTAGAGTTCATTGGGTTTCTTGCTTAAGTCTAAATGGTTTGCAACTTCTCAATTAGCTCACTTTCTTTGTTTTACAACTTAAGTAAGTTAACCAAGTTTAGTATCCAATTGGCTTTACAAGTGACCAATTTGAGAGTCAAGCCTTGTGGGAAGCTATTTGAGGCAAACATTAAATTCTTTTCGTTGACTATCATTGAGTGTAATTTGTTTGCTCATGCCGGTTCTAGAACTTGTTTTTAATCTTAATTGAAGCTTTACTTGCATTAGTTGATAGAAATGACTGAGTCATTCATTTCATTCACCTTTTTCCCAAACACAAACCCCATTTACATTTCCCTTTGTCACCCATTTGAGCCTTGTATTAGCAATTTTCAAGATAATTCATCATTTGATTCTTGATTGAGTATTCCATTTTGACTCGTTTCATATATTGTCTAACCACTGATTCTCATGGGTTAAATTTGCCTAGTGATTCAAGTAAGCCAAAAAGGCTTGGAAAAAAAAGAGATATCAGAAAAAAAGAAAGAAAGAAATGGAATAAAAAAAAAGAGAGAGAACGAAATAAAAGTGCAAAATTAAAAAAAAAAATAGGATATAAGGCAATTCCCTTTGGTGGATAGAGAATGACCGTTTGGTTAGCAATTTTTCTTTTCGGTCAATCTTCCTTACTTATCCAAGAATCTATATATTCTTTATGCTTGATAACTGCTAGCTTCTTTTCCAAACTCTTTTCCATTTTAGTCATTCCTCCATCGTTTCAAGCTTTTAAAGACCTCTTGATCTATTTCATTAATGCATTTGTAGTGGAGATATAGATTAATCACAAGCTTATGGCAACCGGTTGGTAAAACAAATTTGAGTTAAAATAGCCCAACAAAGGTGAGTGAGAGATTTATTTGTTCTTTGGTCGGTTGTATTCGCTGGTTGGCTGCTCCGCTTGTTTCCCTTTGCTTCAGTTGTTAGATTTAAGAATGGAGATACTTGATTAGTTGCTTTCATATTTTCTCTTGGTGGAATCCTGTTGCTCTCGATGCTTTCTTTGATTAGACTTTTAACTAATTGCTTTGCTCAGGAGTGTAAAGATTTAAGTGTGGGGAGGTTGACAACACTCATTCTAATCATAATATTTTGTACCATTTGGCAAGGTTTTATTGTGTTTATTGTGTCCAAATGGATGCTTTCATGGTATATTGATTCATATGAGTGTTGGATTTAATTCTTGCTAATTCCATGAGTTTATTGCATAAATTGTGTTAATTTCATAACTTTGGCATTTGTGCAAATTTAAGTTCATGTTTTGTAGGTTATCTAGAGGAGGATTAGCAAGAAGATCAACATTTGGGAGCCATAATGCAAGTGAGGGAGAAGAACCGGGCAAAAACCAAGCAAAAATGACAAGTTTTCAATTCTGCTCACCACAGTGCGCAAATTGCCCACCGCAGTGAGCAGAATTGTTGAAATGACCATGTCTGCTCGCTGCAGCGAGCAAATTGCTCCCTGCAGCGAGCCACATCAGATAAGCCCGCATTTTTACATCATAAATTGATTTTTGGGCCGAATTTGTGGGCCCCACTCACCCCAATCTGACCTAAATTGCCCCAATACATTAGGGTTAAGTGAGGAAGCTAAGGGACATCATTAAGACATCATCTTTTCTCCAAGTTCTCACCTTCCTCTCCCAGCCTTCGTTTCCATTCCCTCTTCATCTTCTTCACTCCACCTCCATTCTCACTCATTTCCTCTGCAACATTCATCATCATCCATGGCTGGACACGGTTTGGAGAAGCTTGGTGGAGCATTCTTCATCTCCATGAGTGGCTAAACTTCTAGTGCTTTGGAGGAGGATCATTAGGGCTTGAGCTTTGGCACTTACTAGGGAGTTTTTCTTGTTTTCATATACTGCTCTTTATATCATTATTATCTTGTTGATTTTGATGGATTTGTATTGATTGTGGTTCCATGGTTGTGGAACTTAACTTGGTTGTAGTTGGATATTAGGGATTGATATAGATTTGTGATTTGTATTTTCATTCTCCCATTGTGGGTTTTGATTACATTGGATTTGGTTAAATCTTATTGTAGTTTTGATTCATTGTGGAAGTTACTCTAATGACAATGGTATTTGTTGAGTTGAATTCTTATCTATATTAAATTCCACATTAGCTTCATTGATAGTATTTGATTGGGCTTGTTAATTGTCCGGTTGACTAATTGCATTCCCTAATTAATTTACCTAGGTTTAGTGGTCACTAAAGTACATTAGAAAAATGGTTCCTCATTGATTAACTCCATAAATTTTAGAGAGCAAGGATAGCCCAAAGCATTCTCCAACAAAGCATATCCATCTTAACACATTCACCTCACTTTTACTTGCTTTGAAATATTGAAAAATCACAAAAAGATTTAGTTTTAGTTTCTTTTAGATACATTTACTCTTCTTGCACACCAACTGTTTCATAAAATTCCTCAAAGACATCCATATTTTTGTAAACATCTTACATAATTGACAATTGAATACATAGGCTCCGCGAGAGAGATTCGACCTAGGTTGTGCCACTAGCTGCACATTCTAGCATTAATTTGATTGGTGCCGGCCTCGCGACAAGGGCGCGTTCATCAACAAGGAAATCAAGTTTTCGAAAAACTCATTGGCGAAAACTTATGAATATCAAGTTTTCGAAACACTCATCGGCGAAAACTGATTAACAAGAAAATCAAGTTTTCGAAACACTCATTGGCGAAAACTAATGAATAGGAATTTTTTGAAACACTCATCGACGAAAACTGATGAATATCAAGTTTTCGAAACACTCATCGGCGAAAACTGATTAACAAAAAATCATGTTTTCGAAACACTCATGGGCGAAAAATGATGAATATCAAGTTTTCGAAACACTCACCGGCGAAAACTGATCAACAAGAAAATCAAGTTTTTGAAACACTCATTGGCGAAAACTGATGAATATCAAGTTTTCGAAACACTCATCGGCGAAAACTGTTGAATATCAAGTTTTCGAAACACTCATCCGCAAAAACTGATTAACAAGAAAATCAAGTTTTCGAAACACTCTTTAGCAAAAACTGATGAATGTAAAGTTTTCGAAACACTCATAGGCAAACTCTGATTAACAAGAAAATCAAGTTTTCGAAACACTCATTGGCGAAAACTGATGAACAAGAATATCAAGTTTTCGAAACACTCATAGGCAAAAACTGATGAACAGGAAAATCAAGTTTTCGAAACACTCATTGGCGAAAACAGATGAATATCATATTTTACACTCACTGGCAAAAACAGATGATTATCAAGTTTTTCAAAGACTCATCGTCGAAAACTGATTAACAAGAAAATCTTGTTGTCGAAACACTCATTGGTGAAAACTGATGAATTACATGTTTTCGAAACACTCACCGGCGAAAACTGATCAATATCAAGTTTTCAAAACACTCATTGGCGAAAACTGATAAACAAGAAAATCAAGTTTTCAATACACTCATTGGCGAAAGCTAATGAATACCAAGTTTTCGAAACACTCACCGGCGAAAATTGATGAATATCAGGTTTTCGAAACACTTATCCGCGAAAACTGATGAATATCAAGTTTTCGAAACACTCATCGGCGAAAACTGATTAATAACAAAATCAAGTTTTCGAAACACTCATTGGCAAAAACTGATGAATATCAAGTTTCCGAAACACTCACCGGCAAAAGCTGATGAATATCAAGTTTTTCGAAACACTCACCGGCGAAAATTGATTAACAAGAAAATCAAGTTTTCGACACACTCATCGGCGAAAACTGATTAACAAGAAAATCAACTTTTCGAAACCCTCATTGGCGAAAACTGATGAATATCAAGTTTTCGAAAAACTCACCGGCGAAAACTGATCAATATCAAGTTTTCAAAATACTCACCGGCGAAAACTGATGAATATCAAGTTTTCGAAGCACTCATCAGCGAAAATTGATTAACAAGAAAATCAAGTTTTCGAAACACTCATTGGCGAAAACTAAAGAATATAAAGATTTGGAAATTCTCATCGGCGAAAACTGATTAACAAGAAAATCATGTTGTTGAAACACTCATTGGCGAGAACTGATGAATATCATGTTCTCGAAACAATCATCGGCGAAACTGATTAACAAGAAAATCATGTTTTCGAAACACTCGATGGCGAAAGCGGATGAATATGAAGTTTTTGAAACACTCATTGGCGAATACTGATGAATATCATGTTTTTGAAACACTCATCGGCGATAACTGATTAACAAGAAAACCAAGTTATCGAGACACTCATTCGTGAAAACTGATGATTGTCACGTTTTAGAAACTCTCACCTGTAAAAATTGATCAATATCAAGTAATCTAAATCCACATCGGCAAAAACCGATTAACAAGAAAATCAAGTTTCCGAAACACGTATTGGTGAAAACTGATGAATATCAAGTTCTCGAAACACTCACCGGCGAAAACTGATCAATATCAAGTTTTCGAAACACTCATCGGCGAAAACTGATTAACAAGAAAATCAAGTTTTCGAAACACTCATTGGCAAAAACTGATGAATATCAAGTTTTCGAAACACTCATCGGCGAAAAATAACGAATATCAAGTTTTCGAAACACTCATCGGCGAAAATTGATTAACAAGAAAATCAAGTTTTTGAAACTCTCTTTGGTGAAAATTGAAGAATATCTAATTTTCGAAACACTCACTGGCGAAAACTGATGAATATCAAGTTTTTGAAACACTCATCAGCAAAAATTGATGAATAACAAGTTTTTGAAACACTCATCGACGAAAACTAATGAATATGAAGTTTTCGAAACCCTCATTGGCAAAAACTCATGCATATCAAGTTTTCGAAACACTCATCGGCGAAAACAGATTAACAGGAAAATCAAGTAATTGAAATACTCATTGGCAAAAAACTGATGAATATCAAGTTTTCGAAACACTCACCGGCAAAGACTGATCAATATTAAGATGTCGAAACACTCAACCGCGAAAACTGATTAACAAGAAAATCAAGTTTTTGAAACACTCATTAGCAAAAACTGATGAATGTCAAGATTCCGAAACACTCACCGGTAAAAACTGATAATCAAGAAAATCTAGTTTTCGAAACACTCATCGGCGAAAATTGATTAATATGAAGTTTTCGAAACTCTCATCGACAAAAACTAATTAACAAGAAAATCAAGTTTTCGAAACACTCATTGGCAAAAACTGATGAATATCAAGTTTTCGAAACTCATCGGCGAAAACTAATGAATATCAAGTATCTGAAATACTCACCGTCGAAAACTGAATTAGAAGAAAAACATGTTTTCGAAACACTCATTGGCGAAAACTGAAGAATATCAAGTTTTCGAAACACTCACCGGTGAAAAATGATGAATATCAAGTTTTCGAAACACTCATCGGTAAAAATTGATGAATTTCAACTTTTTGAAACACTCACAGGCGAAAACTTATGAATATCAAGTTCTTGAAACACTCATTGGCGAAAACTGATTAACAAGAAAATCATGTTTTCGAAACACTCATTGGCGAAAACTTATGAATATCAGGTTCTTGAAACACTCACCGACGAAAACTGATGAATATCAAGTTTTCGAAACACCCATCGGCGAAAATTGATTAACAAGAAAATCAAGTTTTCGAAACACTCATGGGCGAAAACTGATGAATATCAAGTTTTCGAAACACTAATCGATGAAATCTGATTAAAAAGAAAATAAAGTTTTTGAAGCACTCATAGGTGAAAACGGATGAATATCAGGTTTTCGAAACACTCATTGGCGAAAACTGATAAATATCAAGTTCTCGAAACACTCATCGGCGAAAACTGATTAACAAGAAAATCAAGTTTTCGAAACACTCATCGGCGAAACTGATTAACAAGAAAATCATGTTTTCGAAACACTCATTGGCAAAAACTGATGAATATCATGTTTTCGAAACACTCATCGGCGAAAATTGATTGGTGAAAATTGATGAATATCATGTTTTTGAAACTCTCACCGGCGAAAATTGATCAATATCAAGTATTCGAAACACTCATCGGCGAAAACTGATCAACAAGAAAATCAAGTTTTTTAAACACTCATTGGCAAAAGTTGATGAATATCAAGTTTTCGAAACATTTACCGGTGAAAACTGATCAATATCAAGATCTCGAAACACTCATCAGCAAAAACTGATTAACAAGAAAATCAAGTTTTCGAAACACTCAATGGTGAACACTGATGAATATCAAGTTTTCAAAACACTCACCGGCGAAAACTAATGAATATCAAGTTTTCGAAACACTCATCGGCGAAAATTGATTACCAAGTAAATCAAGTTTTCGAAACAGTCATTGGTGAAAACTGATGAATATCAAGTTTTCGAAACACTCACTGGCGAAAACTAATCTATATCAAGTTTCCAAAACACTCACCGGCAAAAACTAATCAATGTAAAGTTTTCGAAAAACTCACCGGTGAAAACTGACAAATATCAAGTTTTCGAAACACTCATCAACGAAAACAGATGAATATCAAGTGTTTGAAAGACTCAATGGCAAAAATTAATTAACAATAAAATCTTGTTTTCGAAACACTCTTTGGCGAAAACTGATGAATATCAAGTTTTTGAAAAACTCATCGGCAAAAATTGATTAACAAGAAAATCAAGTTTTCGAAACAGTCATTGGCGAAAACTAATGAATATGATGCTTTCGGAACCCTTACCGGCGAAAACTGATCAATATCAAGTTCTCGAAACACTCATCGGCGAAATCTGATTAACAAGAAAATCAAGTTTTCGAAACAGCCATCGGCGAAAAGTAATGAAAATTATGTTTTCGAAACACTCACCGGAGAAAACTGATGAATATCAGGTTTTCGAAAAACTCATTGGCGAAAACTTATAAATATCAAGTTTTCAAAACACTCACCAGCAAAAACTAATGAATATCAAGTTTTAGAAACACTCATCGACGAAAACTGATTAACAAGAAAATCAAGTTTTCGAAATACTCATGGGTGAAAATTGACGAATATCAAGTTTTCGAAACACTCATCGGCGAAAACTGATTGACAAGAAAATCAAGTTTTCGAAACAGTCATTGGCGAAAACTAATGAATATTATGTTTTCGAAACACTCACCGGGGAAAACTTATGAATATCATGTTTTTTGAAACACTCATCGGCGAAAACTGATTAACAAGAAAATCAAGTTTTCGAAACACTCATTGGCGAAAACTAATGAATATCAAGTTTCTGAAATATTCACCGGCGAAAACTGATTAACAAGAAATTCAATTTTTCGAAACACTCACCGGCGAAAATTGATGAATATCAAGTTTTGGAAACACTCATCGGCAAAAACTGATTAACAAGAAAATCAAGTTTTCGAAACAGTCATTGGCGAAAACTAATGAATATCAAGCTTTCGAGACACGCACCGGCGAAAACTGATGAATATCAAGTTTTTGAAACACTCACCGGCGAAAATTGATTAACAAGAAAATCAAGTTTTCGAAACACTCACTGGCGAAAACTGATGAATATAAAGTTTTCGAAACACTCACCGGCGAAAACTGATTAATATCAAATTTTCGAAACACTCACTGGTGAAAATTAATTAACAAGAAAATCATGTTTTCGAAACACTCATTGGCGAAAACTGATGAGTATCAAGTTTTTGAAACACTCACCGGCGAGAACTGATGAATAACAAGTTTTCGAAACACTCATCGGCGAAAACTGATTAACAAGAAAATCAAGTTTTCGAAACACTCATTGGCGAAAACTAATGAAAATTATGTTTTCGAAACACTCACCGGAGAAAATTGATAAATATCAGGTTTTCGAAACACTCATTGCCGAAAATTGATGAATATCAAGTTTTCAAAACACTCACCGGAGAAAACTAATGAATATCAAGTTTTCGAAACACTCATCGGCGAAAACTGATTAACAAGAAAATCAAGTTTTCGAAATACTCATGGGTGAAAATTGATGAATATCATGTTTTTGAAACACTCACCGGCGAAAACTGATTAAGAAGAAAATCAAGTTTTTGAAACCCTCATTGGGAAAAACTGATGAATATTATGTTTTCGAAACACTCAATGGCGAAAACTGATGAATATGAAGTTTTCGAAACCCTTATCGGCGAAAACTGATTAACAAGAAATTCAAGTTTTCGAAACACTCACCGGCGAAAACTGACGTATATGAAGTTTCAGAAACACTCACCGTCGAAAACTGATTAACAAGAAAATGAAGTTTTCGAAACACTCATTGGCGAAAACTGATGAATATCAAGTTTTCGAAACACTCAACAGCGAAAACTGGTGAATATCAAGTTCTCAAAACACTCACCAGCGACAACTAATTAACAAGAAAATCAAGTTTTTGAAAAATTCATTGCCGAAAATTGATAAATATCATGTTTTCGAAAAATTCATCTGCAAAAACCGATTTACAAGAAAATCAAGTTTTCCAAAAACTCATTGGTGAAAACGGATGAATATCAAGTTTTTGAAAGACTCACCGGCGAAAACTGATTAACAAGAAAATCATGTTTTCGAAACACTCATTGGCGAAAACTGATGAATATCATGATTTCGAAACACTCATCGGCGAAAACTGATTAACAAGAAAATCATGTTTTCGAAACACTCATTGGCAAAAACGGATGAATACCTAGTTTTCGAAACACTCATTGGCGAAAACTGATGAATAACAAGTTCTCGAAACACTCATCGGCGAAAACTGATGAATATCAAGTTTTCGAAACACTGATCGGCGAAAACTGATTAACAAGAAGATCATGTTTTCGAAACACTCATTGGCGAAAACTGATGAATATCAAGTTTTCGAAACACTCATTGGCGAGAACTAATGAATATCAAGGTTTCGAAACACTCATCGGCGAAAACTGATTAACAAGAAAATCATGTTTTCGAAACACTAATTGACCAAAAATAGATCAATATCAAGTTTTCAAAACACTCATTGGCGAAAACTGATGAATATCAAAATCTCGAAACACTCTTCGGTTAAAACTGATTAACAAGAAAATCATCTTCTCGAAACACTCATTAGCAAAAACGGATGAATATCAAGTTTTCAAAACACTCATTAGCGAAAACGGATGAATACGAAGTTTTCGAAACACTCATTGGCGAAAATTGATTAACAAGAAAATCTTGTTCTTGAAACACTCGTCGGCGAAAACTGATGAATATCAAGATTTCGAAACACTCATCGGCGAAAATTGATTAACAAGAAACTCAATTTTTCAAAACGCTCATTGGTGAAAACAGAAGAATATCATATTTCTGAAACTCTCACTGGCGAAGACTGATCAATATCAAGTATTCAAAACACTCATTGACAAAAACTGATCAACAACAAAATCAAGTTTCCGAAACACTTATTGGTGAAAACTGATGAGTGTCAACTTTTCGAAACACTCACCGGCGAATACTGATGAATATCAAGTTTTCGAAAAACTCATCGGCGAAAACTGTTGAATACCAAGTTCTCGAAACACTCATTGGCGAAAACTAATGAATATCAAGTTTCCAAAACATTCACCGGCGAAAACTGATTAACAAGAAAATCAAGTTTTTGAAACACTCATTGGCGAAAACTGATGAATATCAAGTTTTCGAAACACTCATCGGCGAAAATCGATTTACAACAATATCAAGTTTTCGAAACACTCTCCGGCGAAAACTGATTAACAAGAAAATCAAGTTTTCGAAACACTCATTGGTGAAAACTGATGAATATCAAGTTTTCGAAATACTCACCGGCGAAAACTGATCAACAAGAAAATCAAGTTTTCGAAACACTCATTAGCAAAAACTGAAGAATATAAAGTTTCCGAAACACTCATCGGCGAAAACTGATGAATATCAAGTTTTCGAAACACTCATTGGCGAAAAAACTGATGAATATTAAGTTTCTGTAACACTCACCGGCAAAAACTGATGAATATCATGTTTTCGAAACACTCATCAGCGAAAACTGATGAATATCAAGTTTTCAAAAAACTCGCTGGCGAAAACTGATCAATATCAAGTTTCTGAAACACTCATTGGCGAAAACTGATGAATATCAAATTTTCGAAACACTCACCGGGGAAAACTGATGAATATCAAGTTTTCGAAACACTCATCGGCGAAAATTTATTAACGAGAAAATCAAGTTTTCGAAACACTCATTGGCATAAAGTGATGAATATTAAGTTTCCAAAACACACACCGGCGAAAACTGATGAATATCAAGTTTTCAAAACACTTATCGGCGAAAATTGATTAAGAAGAAAATCAAGTTTTCGAAACACTCATTGACGAAAACTGATGAATATCAAGTTTCCGAAACACTCACTGGTAAAAACTAATGAGTATCAACTTTTCAAAACACTCATCGCCGAAATTTGATTACAAGAATATCAAGTTTTCGAAACACTCACCGGCGAAAACAAATGAATATCAAGTTTTCGAAACACTAACCGACGAAGACTGATGAATATCAAGTTTTCGAAACACTCATCGGCAAAAACTGATTAACAAGAAAATCAAGTTTTCGAAACAATCATTGGCGAAAACTGATGAATATCAAGTTTTGGAAACACTCACCGCCGAAAACTGATGAATATAAAGTTTTCGGAACACTCATCGGCGAAAACTGATTAACAAAAAAATCATGTTTTCAAAACACTCATTGGCGAAAACTGATGAATATCAAGATGTCGAAACACTTATCGATGAAAACTGATGAATATCAAATTTTCAAAACTCTCATCGGCAAAAACTTATTAAAAAGAATATCAAGTTTTCAAACACTCATTGGGGAAAACTGATGAATGGCAAATTCTCGAAACACTCATCGACGAAAACTAATTAATATCAAGTGTTCGAAACACTCATCGACGAAAACTGATTAACAAGAAAGTCAAGTTTTCGAAACACTAATTGGCGAAAATTGTTGAATAGCAATTTTTCGAAACACTTGTCGACGAAAACTGATGAATATCAAGTTTTCGAAACACTCGTTGGCGAAAACTGAATAACAAGAAAATCAAGTATTTGAAACACTCATTGGCGAAAACTGATGAATATCAAGTTTTCAAAACACTCATTGGCGAAAGCTGATGAATATCAAGTTCTTGAAACACTCACCGGCGAAAATTGATGAATATCAAGTTTTCTAAACACTCATCGCCGAAAACTGATAAACAAGAAAATCTTGTTTTCGAAGGCAAGAACTAATGAATATCAAGTTTTCGAAACACTAATCGGCGAAAACTGATTAACAAGAAAATCAAGTTTTCGAAACACTCATTGGTGAAAACTGATGAATCTGAAGTTCTGGAAACTCTCACCGGCGAATATTGATCAATATCAAGTATTCGAAAAACTTATCGGCGAAAACTGATTAACAACAAAATCAAGTTTTCGAAACACTCATTGGTAAAAACTGATGAATATCAAGTTTTCGAAACACTCACCGACGAAAACTGTTGAATATTATGTTTTCGAAAAACTCATCGGCGAAAACTGATGAATATCAAGTTCTCGGAACACACATTGGTGAAATCTGATTGACATGAAAATCAAGTTTTTATCAAACTAATTGGTGAACACTGATGAATATCAAGTTTTTAAAACACTCACCGGCGAAAACTAATGAATATCAAGTTTTCGAAATACTCAACGGCGAAAACTGATTAACAACAAAATCATGTTTTCGAAACACTCATTGGCGAAAACTGATGAATATCAAGTTTTCGAAACACTCACCGATGAAAACTGATGAATATCAAGTTTTCGAAACACTCATCGGCGAAAACTGATTAACAAGAAAATCAAGTTTTCGAAACACTCATTGGTGAACACTGATGAATATCAAGTTTTCAAAACACTCACTGGCAAAAACTAATGAATATCAAGTTTTCGAAACACTCATTGGCGAAAACTGATGAATATCACGTTTCGTAAACACTCACCGGCAAAAACTGATTAACAAGAAAATCAAGTTTTCGAAACACTCTTTGGCGAAAATTGATGAATATCAAGTTTCCGAAACACTCACCAGCGAAAACTGATGAATATCAAGTTCTCAAAACGCACACCGGCAAAAACTGATTAACAAGAAAATCACGTTTTCGAAAAACTTATTGGCGAAAACTGATGAATATCATGTTTTCGAAACACTAATTGGCGAAAACTAATTAACAAGAAAATCATGTTTTCGGAACACTCATTGGTGAAAACTAATGAATATTATGTTTACGAAACACTCACCGGCCAAAACTGATGAATATGAAGTTTTCGAAACACTCATCAGCGAAAACTGATTAAGAAGAAAATCAAGTTTTCGAAACACTCATTGGCGAAAACTGGTGAGTATCAAGATTCCGAAACACTCACTGGCGAAAACTAATCAATAAAGTTTTCAAAAAACTCACCTGCGAAAACTGATCAATATCAAGTTTTTGAAACACTCATCGGCAAAAACTAATTAAGAAGAAAATCAAGTTTTCGAAACACTCATTGGCAAAAAATGATGAATATCAAGTTTTTGAAGGCGAAAATTGATGAATATCAAGTTTTCGAAACACTCATCGGCGAAAACTAATTAACAAGAAAATCAAGTTTTTGATACACTCATTGGCGAAAATTGATGAATATCAAGTTTTCGAAACACTCATCGGCGAAAACTGATGAATATCAAGTTTTCGAAACACTCATCGGCGAAGACTAATTAACAAGAAAATCATGTTTTCGAAAAACTCATTAGCGAAAACTGATGAATATCAAGTTTTTGAAACATTCACCGGCGAAAACTCATTGGCGAAAACTGATGAATATCAAGATTCCGAATGACTCACCAGCGAAAACTGATGAATATCAAGTTTTCGAAACACTCATTGGCGAAAACTGATTAACAAGAAAATCAAGTTTTCGAAACACTCATTGGCGAAAACTGATGAATATTAAGTTTTTGAAACACTAATCGGCAAAAACTTATGAATATCAAGTTTTCGAAACACTCATCGGCAAAAACTGATTAACAAGAAAATCAAGTTTTCGAAACACTCATTGGCGAAAATTAATGAATATCAAGTTTTCGAAACACTCGTCAACGAAAACTGATTGACAAGAAAATTATGTTTTCGAAACACTCATTGGCAAAAACTGATGAATATCATGTTTCTGAAACACTGACTGCCGAAAACTGATGAATATCAAGTTCTCGAAACACTCATCGGCGAAAACTGATTTACAAGAAAATCAAGTTTTCGAAACACTGATTGGTGAACACGGATGAATATCAAGTTTTCAAAACACTCATCGGCGAAAACTAATTAATATCAAGTTTTCGAAACAGTCATCGGCGAAAACTGATAAACAAGAAAATCAAGTTTTCGAAACACTCATTGGCGAAAACTGATCAATATCATGTTTCAGAAACCCTGATCGGCAAAAACTAATGAATATCAAGTTCTCGAAACACCCATCGGCGAAAACTGATTAAGAGGAAAATCACGTTTTCGAAACACTCATTGGTGAACACTGAAGACCATCAAGTTTTCAAAACACTAATCGGCGAAAACTAATTAACAAGAAAATCAAGTTTTTGAAGCACTCATTGGCAAAAATTGATGAATATCAAGTTTTCGAAACACTGATGAGCCGAAACTTATTAAGAAGAAAATCAAGTTTTCAAAACACTCATTGGTGAAAACTGATGAATCTCAAGTTTTCGAAACACTCACCAGCGAAAACTAATGAATATCAAGATTCTGAAACACTCACTGGCGAAAACTGATCAATATCAAGTTTTCGAAACACTCATTGACGAAAACTGATAAACAAGAAAATCAAGTTTTCGAAACACTCATCGGCGAAAACTAATTAAGAAGAAAATCAAGTTTCCCAATCACTCGTTGGCGAAAACTAATGAATATTAATTTTTCGAAACACTCACCGGCGAAAACTAATGAATATCAAGTTTTCGAAACACTCATCTGCGAAAACTGATTAACAACAAGATCAAGTTTTCGAAACACTCATTGGCGAAAACTTATAAATATCAAGTTTTCGAAACACTCGCCGGCGAAGATTGATGAATGTCATGTTTTAGAAACACTCCATGGCGAAAGCTGATTAACAAGAAAATCGAGTTTTCAAAACACTCATTGGCGAAAATTTATGAATGTCAAGATTTTGAAACACTAATTAGCGAAAATCGATGAATATCAAGTTTCTGAAATACTCACCGACGAAAACTGATAAACACCAAAATCAAGTTTTCGGAACACTCATTGGTAAAAGGTGATGAATATCAATTATTCGAAACACACACCAATGAAAACTGGTGAATGTCAGGTTTTCAAAACACTCATCGGCAAAAATTGATAAAAATTATGTTTCCGAAACAGATATCGGCGAAAACTGATTGACAAGAAAATCAAGTTTTCGAAACACTCACCGACAAAAACTGATGAATATAAAGTTTTCGAAACACTCATCGACGAAAACTGATTAAGACGAAAATCAAGTTTTCGAAACACTCATTGGCAAAAAGTGATGAATAGCAAGTTTTCGAAACACTCATCGATGAAAACTGGTGAATATCAAGTTTTCGAAACAGTCATTGGCGAAAATTGATAAATATTATGTTGCCGAAACACATATCGGCAAAAACTAATTAACAGGAAAATCAAGTTTTCGAAACACTCATTGGCGAAAACTGATGAATATCAAGTTTTCGAAACACTCACCGACGAAAATTGATCAATATCAAGTTTTCTAAAAACTCACCGGCGAAAACTGATAAATATCAAGTTTTCGAAACACTCACCGGCGAAAACTGATTAAAAAGAAAATCAAGTTTTCGAAACACTCATTGGCGAAAACTGGTGAATATCAAGTTTTCAAAACACTCACCGGCGAAAACTGATGAATATCAAGTTTTCGAAACACTCATCGGTGAAAACTGATTAACAAGAAAATCATCTTTTTGAAACACTCATTGGCGAAAATTGATGAATATTAAGCTTTTGAAACATTCATCGGCGAAAATGGATGAATTTCAAGTTATCGAAACACTCATCGGCGAACACTGATTAAGAAGAAAATCATATTTTCGAAACACTCATTGGCGAAAACTGATGAGTAGCAAGAT
Organism: Senna tora; assembly: GCA_014851425.1. Taxonomy (NCBI): domain Eukaryota; kingdom Viridiplantae; phylum Streptophyta; class Magnoliopsida; order Fabales; family Fabaceae; genus Senna; species Senna tora. The sequence continues at coordinate 20,202,571 of CM026261.1, read as the reverse complement.
TTCGAAACACTCATCGGCGAAAGCTAATCAATATCAAGTTTTCGAAAAACTCATCGGCGAAAAACGATTAAAAAGAAAATCAAGTTTTTGAAACACTCATTGGGGAAAATTGATTAATATGAAGTTTTCGAAACACTCATTGGCCAAAACTGATGAATATCAAGTTTTCGAAACACTCATCGGCGAAAACTGATTAAGAAGAAAATCAAGTTTTCGAAACACTCGTTGGCGAAAACTGATGAATATCAAGATTCCGAATCACTCACTGGCGAAAACTGATGAATATCAAGTTTTCGAAACACTCATCGGAAAACTAATTAACAAGAAAATCAAGTTTTCGAAACACTCATTGACGAAAATTGATGAATAGCAAGTTTTCAAAACACTCATCGGCGAAAACTGATGAATATCAAGTTTTCAAAACAATCATCGGTGAAAACTGATTAACAAGAAAATCAAGTTTTCGAAACACTCATTGGCGAAAACTGATGAATATCAAGTTTTCGAAACAGTCACCGGCGAAAACTAATGAATATCATGTTTTCGAAACACTCATCGGCGAAAACTGATGAATATCATGTTTTCGAAACATTCACCGGCGAAAAAAATGAATATCTAGTTGTCAAAACACTTATCGGCAAAAACTGATCATTACAAAGTTTCCGAAACACTGACCGGGGAAAACTGATGAATATCAAGTTCTCGAAACACGCATCGGCGAAAACTGATTAACAAGAAAATCAAGTTTTCAAAACACTCGTTAGCGAAAACTGATGAATATCAAGTTTTTGAAACACTCACCAGCGAAAACTGATGAATATCAAGTTCTCGAAACACTTATCGGCAAAAACTGATTAACAAAAAAATCAAATTTTTGAAACACTCATTGGCGAAAATTGATGAATATCATGTTTTCGAAACACTCATCGGAGAAAACTGATGAATATCAAGTTTTCGAAACACTCACCGGCGAAAACTGATGAATATCAAGTTTTCGAAACAGTCATCGGCGAAAACTGATTAACATGAAAATCAAGTTTTTGAATCACTCATTGGCGAAAGTTGATGAATAACAAGTTTTGGAAACACTCATTGGCGAAAACTAATGAATAACAAGATTCGGAAACACTCATTGGCGAAAACTAATGAATATCAAGATTCCGAAACACTCACCGACGAAAACTTATCAATGTCAAGGTATCAAAAAAATCACTGTCGAAAACTTATCAATAGCAAGTTTTCGAAACATTCATCGTCCAAAACTGATTAACAAGAAAATCAAGTTTTTGAAACACTCATTGGCGAAAAGTGATGAATATTAGGTTTTCGAAACACGCATTGGCGAAAACTGATGAATATCAAGTTTTCAAAACACTCATCGGCGAAAACAACTGATCAACAAGAAAATCAAGTTTTTGAAACACTCATTGGCGAAAACTGATGAATATCAATTTTTCGAAACATTCATTGGCGAAAACTGATGAATATCAAGTTTTCGAAACACTCATTGGCGAAAACTGATGAATATCAAGATTCCGAAACACTCACCGGCAAAAACTTATCAATATCAAGTTATCAAAAAAATCACTGGCGAAAATTGATCAATAGCAAGTTTTCGAAAACTAATCGGCGAAAACTGATTAACAAGAAAATCAAGTTTTCGAAACACTCATTGACGAAAACTGATGAATATTATGTTTCCGAAACACTCATCGGCGAAAACTGATCAACAAGAAAATCAAGTTTTCGAAACACTCATTGGCGAAAGCTGATGAATATCAAGTTTTCGAAAACTCGCCGTCGAAAACTGATGAATATTAAGTTTTCGAAACACTCATCGGCGAAAACTGATTAAGAAGAAAATCATGTTTTCGGAACACTAATTGGCAAAAACTAATGAATATCAAGTTTCCGAAACACTCATTAGCGAAAACTGATTAAGAAGAAAATCAAGTTTTCGAAACTCTTGATTGGCGAAAATTGATAAACTAGAAAATCAAGTTTTCAAAACACTCATTGGCGAAAACTGATGAATATCATGTTTTCGAAACACTCATTGGCAAAAACTGATGAATATCATGATTCCGAAACACTCACCGGGAAAAACTTATCAATATCAAGTTATGAAAAAAGTCACCGGCGAAAACTGATCAACAGAAAATTTTCGAAAACTAATCAGCGAAAACTGATTAACAAGAAAATCAAGTTTTCGAAACACTCATTGGCAAAAACTGATGAATATCAAGTTTTGGAAACACTCATCGTCGAAAACTGATGAACATTATGTTTTCGAAACACTCATTGCCGAAAACTGATTAACAAGAAAATCAAGTTTTCGAAACACTCATCGGTGAAAACTGATGATCTGAAACACTCACTAGCGAAAACTAATGAAAATCAAGTTTTCGCAACACTCATTCGTGAAAACTAATTTGCAAGAAAATCAAGTTTTCGAAACACTCATTGGTGAAAACTGATGAATAGCAAGTTTTCGAAAACTCATCGATGAAAATTGTACAATATCAAGTTTTCGAAAAACTCATCGGTGAAAACTGATTAACAAGAAAATCAAGTTTTCGAAACACTCATTGGCGAAAACTGATGAATATGAAGTTTTCGAAACACTCACCGTCGAAAACTGATCAATATCAAGTTTTCGAAAAAGTCACCGGCGAAAAATGATGAATATTAAGTTTTCGAAACACTCATCGGCGAAAATTGATTAACAAGAAAATAAAGTTTTCGAAACACTCATCGGAGAAAACTGATGAATATCAAGTTTTCGAGACACTCACCGGAGAAAATTGATGAATATCAAGTTTTCGAAACACTCACCGACGAAAACTGATTAACAAGAAAATCAAGTTTTTAAAACACTCATTGGCGAAAATTGATGAACATCAAGTTTTCGAAACATTCACCGGCGAAAACTGATGAATATCAAGTTTTCGAAAGATTCATCAGCGAAAACTGATAAAGAAGAAAATCAAGTTTTTGAAACACTCATTGGCGAAAACTGAAGAATATCAGGATTCTGGAACACTCACCGGCAAAAACTGATGAATATCAAGTTTTCAAAAAACTCACCAGCGAAAACTGATTAATACCATGTTTTCGGAACACTAATCGGCAAAAAATGACTAAGAAGAAAATCAAGTTTTCGAAACACTCATTGGCGAAAACGGTTGAATATCAATTTTTCGAAACATTCATCGACGAAAACTAATGAATATCAAGTTTTCGAAACACTCATCGGCGAAAACGGATTAACAAGAAAATCAAGTTTTTGAAACACTCATTGGTGAAAACTGATGAATATCAAATTTCCGAAACACTAATCGGTGAAAACTGATGAATATCAAGTTTTCGAAACACTCACAAGCGAAAACTGATGAATATCAAGTTTTCGAATCACTGACCGGCGAAAACTGATTAAGAAGAAAATCAAGTTTTCGAAACACACACCGGCGAAAATTGACGAATATCATGTTTTCGAAACACTCATCGGCGAAAACTGATTAACAAGAAATTCAAGTTTTCGAAACACTCATTAGCGAAAACTGATGAATATTAAGTTTCAGAAACACTAATCGGCGAAAATTGATGAATATCAAGTTTCCTAAACACTCACATGAGAAAATTGATGAATATCAAGTTTTGGGAACACCCATCGGCGAAGACTATTTAACAAGAAAATCATGTTTTCGAAACACTCATTGTCGAAACTGATGAATATCAAGTTTTCGAAACACTCATCAGCGAAAACTAATGAATATCAAGTTTTCGAAACACTCATCGGTGAAATTTAATCAACAAGAAAATCAAGTTTTCGAAACACTCATTGGCGAAAACTTATGAATATCAAGATTCCGAAACACTAATCGGCGAAAACTGATGAACATCAAGTTTTCGCAACACTCGTCGGCGAAAACTTATTAACAAGAAAATCAAGTTTTTGAAACACTCATTGGCGAAAATTGATGAATATCAAGTTTTCGAAACACTCCCCGGCGAAAACTGACGAATATCAAGTTTTCGAAACATTCATCGGCGAAAACTAATTAACAAGAAAATCAAGTTTTCGAAACACTCATTGGCGAAAACTGATGAATATGATGTTTTCGAAACACTCACCGGCGAAAATTGACGAATATCAAGTGTTCGAAACACTGATTGGCGAAAACTGATTAACAAGAAATTCAAGTTTTCGAAACACTCATTGGCGAAAACTGATGAATATTATGTTTCCGAAACACTAATCGGCGAAAACTGACGAATATCAAGTTTTCGAAAAACACATCGACGAAAACTGATTAACAAGAAAATCAAGTTTTCGAAACACTCATCGGCGAAAACTGATGAATAACAAGTTTTCGAAACACTCATCGGCGAAATTTGATTAACAAGAAAATCAAGTTTTCGAAACACTCATTGGCGAAAACTGATGAATATCAAGTTTTAGAAACACTCACCGGCGAAAACTGAAGAATATCAAGTTTTTGAAACACTCGTCGACGAAAACTGATTAACAAGAAAATCAAGTTTTCAAAACACTCATTGGCGAAAACTGATGAATATCAAATTTTCCAAACACTCACCGATGAAAACTGATGAATTTCAAGTTTCCGAAACACTAATCGGCGAAAACTGATCAATATCAAGTTTCCAAAACACTCACCAGCGAAAACTAATGAATATCAAGTTTTAGAAACACTCACCGGCGAAAACTGTTAAATATCAAATTTTTGAAACACTCATCGGCGAAAACTGATTAACAAGAAAATCAAGTTTTCGAAACACTCATTGGCGAAAACTGATGAATATCAAGTTTTCAAAAAACTCACCGGCGAAAAGTGACGAATATCAATTTTTCGAAACATTCATCGGCGAAAACTGATTAACAAGAAAATCAAGTTTTTGAAACACTCTTTGGCGAAAACTGATGAATATCAAGTTTACGAATCACTCACCAGCGAAAACTGATTAACAAGAAAATCAAGTTTTGAAACACTCATTAGCGAAAACTGATGAATATCAAGTTTCCGAAAGACTCACCGGCGCAAACAGATGAATATCACGTTTGGCGTAACGTCCTAGTTTCTTTATTGATTTTAGTTGCGGAATTAGGTTAATTACTTAAATTCTTAAAATCGCAGTCTAATTTTTTCTTTTTCCTTTCATGAAGTTAAGTGTTTCCCCCAAGGATTGCTTACTCTCGGTTGGTTATTTTAACCTAAGAAACTAGAAGTTACATGTTTGATACTCTCGCGCTTTCCCAAAATACACATACAAACAAAGTCTATTGAAAATGTGGTACTATACCTACGCATATTACCTAAGCAGTTTGAAACCTAAGTCTACAGCATATAAGTCATACATGCATATATATAAAGACATAAGTATCAAAGTTAGGGGATCGCAGGCCCAAAGTAGTCAGTACTAAAGTCTATACTTGAGTCACGTCAGGGTCACTGCCAAAATGTGAGTCAGCTCCTGCTACCTGTCCATCTCACCCCTTTATAAGTCCCTGGGGTATTCTCAACCGAAGGGAAGAAGAAAATGATGTTAACTGCCTTCAGGATTTGGAAGTATCCCAGAAGGGGTACCTCCAGTAGCTCTACCTCAATCTCCAGCAACAGTATGTACCTGGACATCTGAACACACTAACGTAGTGAGATATAAAATCCCAGTAACATAGATTACCAGTTTTATAAAAGACTAATTAGTGGTTCAGCTGCATTCCTAAGAATACAGAAAAATACTTCCTTCCCAATCAACAGATAATTTACACTAAATGCACATCGATTACAAGATATTTCCATTTTCAGAGAGAAATCAATACATCAATTACAAGATATTTCCATTTATATAAATTTAGAGATATATGGCCATGCTGAAAGATGTAAACAGATGAAAAATCATTTTCACTTTAAAAACATGCATATTTACCACTATATGCATTTTTCAGCCATGCTAGTCTTTTCAAAAAGGTTCATGTTTACCTCTACATGCAACCGTCAAGTCTCTCCAGGACCTGTTACAACTGGTTAAACCATTACCATCCATTCAAAACAATCTAATGAAACAGGACAATACCGACTTACCATTTACCACTATGGAAAGCCTGCCCAAATAAGGCCAACAGGTAATTACCTAACATCCCAGGGCGTCCCCCGGTGTGCGCACAAAGTTAGAACCTTCGGATCACTAGTCTCGGAATGGATTATTTCCTCACTAGTTGCTATGCAGCTATGTCCCAGACGCATTCCTAGCCAGCCTAGTGTGTCCTTTTCATACAGATCAAATTATAGATTATAATTTTTATCCACAGGTAATGTTTACTCAGTTGCCAATTCAATTGCCTCTCCAAGGCATCACAACACTGATATTGCCTCTCCAGGGCATCAAACAGAGTAATTGCCTCTCCAGGACATCAAAACATAGATACTGCCTCTCCAGGGCATCAAAACATGGATACTGCCTCTCCAGGGAAATTTTACCATTTTACCCCTCCAGGGGCATATCGACATCAGAATACAGATGCATGCTCAAAGGCCTGCCCTCCAAGGCATTTTCAGTTCACAAATGCATGCAAAAGTTCATTTTCATGATTTGGATGCCACACACTTAAATAGCCTGATAAAATCATTAAATTCAGCCACTGGTCAACAAAATCAAACAGAAGTCAACCACAACGCCAAATATAACTTACACAGCAAGTAACAGGCAT
>CM026261.1:20070263-20195741 GCA_014851425.1 Senna tora | reverse complement strand
TCGATGAGTGTTCCGAAAATTTGATATTCAACAGTTTTCGCCGGTGTGTTTTTCGAAACTTGATATTCAACAGTTTTCGCCGGTGAGTGTTTCGTAAATTTGATATTCAACAGTTTTCGCCGGTGAGTGTTTCGAAAATTTGATATTCATTAGTTTTCGCCAATGAGTGTTTCGAAAACTTGATTTTCTTGTTATTCAATTTTCGACGATAAGTGTTTCGAAAACAAGATATTTAACAGGTTCCGCCGGTGAGTGTTTTGAAAACTTGATATTCATCAGTTTTCGCCAATGAGTGTTTCGAAAAGTTGATTTTCTTGTTAATTAGTGTTCGCAGATGAGTGTTTCGAAAACATGATATTAATCAATTTTCGCCGATTAGTTTTTCGAAAACTTTATATGCATCAGTTTTCGCCAATAAGTGTTTTGAAAACTCGATTTACTTGTTAATCAGTTGTCACGGCCCCCGTTTAGAGGACTGTGACCGGCACAGACACAGGGAATATCCCTCTGCCTGTAAGCCTTATCACCTAATTGATAGAATATCTATTATTGAAAATACATCCACATGCAGTATAATACCATGGCTACACCAAAATGGTGGCCTATCCTAGGCAAGCAAATCCACGGCCCGTGCCGCTTCATGATATAGATATAGGAAAACACACATAATATATATAACCTGTGTACTGGCTAAACAACGGAAGATGCTGCCTATCCTATTCACATGCAACAGATATATGTATATATATATATATTTTGAAAGCAAATTTTCCCTGTAACGCAGTAGAATAAATCGTGATTTTTAAGGTGTGTGAAGCTGACAGTTCTAGGTTTAGTAATACAATCTAATTGGGTACGTCTACCCTTTACTTTAAGATACATGATAAAGTAAATTAAATTACAATTGCAATTCATTCACCCACATGAATAGTTGTGGGTCTTGGAAAGTTTTGTTCGTTCCTCGCTCCACCGAGACTTCTTCCACCTGTACTTAACATGTCTCTGTGTAGTAAAAATGAGGTGTGAGTCTTAACCACGCGGCTCAGTGAGGACTCTCCCATCCCCGGCGGAAGGCGGGTACCTTACTGCTGGGACTGGGAGTCTTACACAATCACAGGCACAAACAACTAGTTACTGTGAGTTAGCATGCATTCTTGGTGATCATACAATAACAGAAATTTCACCTAAACACCCACATACATTTAATAACTGTAAACATGCAGTAGTTTATTCCACATCATCAATCAGCAAGTAAACATGTAACATATAGTGCTGGCTTTTACTTACCGGTCTTCTCACGTTCAGTATGTTTGAATCAACAAAATACGTGGTGACGTAGTCCTGTACGTTAGCACTATGCTGCACAATCAACAATTATATACAACCACAGACAATTTATACATACACACAGATGCTAAACATACATCTACTTAATCTCCCCAACTCTGGGTATCTACTAGCCACTACGTGGCTTTTCTTCTTCAAACCCGTGCACTCGGGCTACTGGCCACCACGTGACAAAACATACTAAACCCATTCACTTGGGTACTGGTCACCTCGTGACAATTCTATTAATCAAACACAATCAACTTCTATCTATCAAGCAACTGACGCATAGCCACCACGTGGCACGTCCTTACCCCTTGCTGCAGGGCAATAGCTTGAGCCCACTCGTCCACTACCCAACCAGGCCACATGACGGGCACGACACGACGTCTCTAAGCATGGCCACTGACACCCCTGGACCAACTCCACAGGATGATTTCTCTTTTACTAGGCAAGGCTCACGGTTCACCCGTAGGTTCCTCCCGTGTCTCCTTACCTTAGTCTCACATATTAATAGGATTCTTTGTATCTTTCCCGAAGGATCAACAATTCTTCTCCTTATTAATATGTACAAGTATCCTCAACAGGATATAACTCATATACCCGTCCAGATGCACTCTCTGAGCCTCAAGCTATCGTCATAGCAATATGAAACCTTTCTGACCCTATTGCCAAGATAGGGCAATGACCATCGTCATGGTGATTATAAAACTGAGGTCTCAAGTGCCATCTGACATTGTTCTAGTCGATGTCTCACATCGCTAACATAATCAAATCCAAAACCCACCAATAACTCCCTTTGCATGATTATAATTTAAGTGTATGAAAAGATTTAATAAAATACTCATCATGCCTCCGAAGTGTATGAGTTGGATTTGTAGCACACCAATCATAGAAAACAATTACACTCTACTCCTATGTCTTCCTATCCAAGCCACTTTCCACCACCTATTTTCTAATTCTTTCCTTCTTTTAGCATTTTATATCTCTAGCTAACACATACCAGACAAGCAGAGAATATACATACTCATGTAATCCACATAAGCATACGACCCTAGGAGCAGAGATGAAAGAGCCCTCACCTTGACCAACCTTCAATGGAATCCTCTCATATAACTTTAGTCTCCTCGGAGTTCCTGTAGCACTCTATTGCGTACCGTTGTTCGTATAAGAACAACATTTACTTCATTAAAGTTATTACTTAACTTAACTCGTTATTTATCTTTCCATTACTCTCACATATAGTCCATGGTTGCCACAGAGTCAAGCTCTTGGTCTTATCGGACTTCTCTATCCCGACTTATGCGTATCCTTCCTCAGACACTTGACTTACTCGAATATAACACTCTACTTGAGTGTTTCACATACTTGGATTTGAGTATTAGACCTCTATCTAACTTGTATTTGCATCTAAGGAAGCTTATCTAGCTTGGTTGGAATGAATCCTAATTTTAGGAAGGTCTAAGCATTTTGATTCAACTTGTGTTTCTACTTGGGTTCTAAGAAATCTAGTTTCTAAACCTCAATATACCTCCAATTTATTCTATTTAAGGTTTCCTAAATATTTATGAGGGAAGAAGGTAGAAATTTTAGAAATTGGATTTCATTGTTCCGCAAGCTTACACTCTTGGGAAACAAGAAAGTACCTAAATTAATTCTTGATGCTTGATAGCATATTTAGAATTATTATAGGGTGTTTAAGATTGTAAAGATGAAGTTTAAAACTCCCAACATCACCCTTAAAGAATATTTTGGCAAATCGAGCAGGGACCCGGCATGTTAATGCCAAGGTCCGGTCTTAGTAGCCTCGGGCCAGCTCTTCACGGGTCTTGTTCAACTAATATTTCCACATTATAATTTCAATAGGACCAATCCAAGCCTATTTACTCAAATCCAAGGTCAATTCCTAAGATATCAACAATTTCCCCAATTTGGAAATAATTATAATTTCAATAATATTAATCCAAGCCAATTTACTCAAATCCAAGCTCAATCCTAATTATCAACAATTTTTCCCAATCTGGAAAAAATTATAATTTCAACCCCAAATTCTTCCAAATTCGAATTTGAGCAAATCCGAGAATATATTCTTGATTCCTACCCCAACTAAGTGTTCAAGAACACTTTCTAGGTCTCAATCTACCCTCGAAACAATCCAATCGAAGGTGGATCGAAGAAATCCCTAAAAATGGAGAAATTGGGGGTTTCGAATGAAATTGGGGTTACCAACCTTTGATTCGATTGGTGGAAGGTGTAGGAGATGTTGTAGTCGAGCTCCGGTGAGCTTTTCCGGCGTCGGACCGCTCTCTCCTGCAACTTTTCCGACGATTTCCCTATCTTCCCCCTCTTCTTCCTCCACGCCATCCTCCCTCTCTCTCTCTACCTCATTGCTTCTCTCTCTTCTTTCACGTTTTGTTTCTTCTTTTCTTTCTCTTTCTTTTTCCTTTCTTTTCATCCTTTATAATATATATATATATATATATATATATATATATATATATATATATATATTTACATACCTACCCCACATCTAATATCTTTTTAATTTAAAGATATATTTTTTAATTTAACTTCATTTCCCTATTTAATTCAGACTTCTAATATCTTAGGTCCCGAAATAAATCCCAAAAATTATTTTCTACTTCCTATTTATTATGGGTTTCTAATTTCGTAGGTCCTGAATAAATTCCAAAAAAATATTTTACTTCTTTCCTTCATCTATTATTTCACTTGAAATTTTGAAGAATTTCTTGGTTCCTTTCCGGTTTCCCTTAACCTCCACACTTTTCCTATATTCTTTTTTTTTAAGGTTTTAATTCCTAGCCCCGGAATAAATCATTCTTAAATCCTCAAAATTTTAATTAAATCATTCTTTAATCCTCGAAATTTTAAATAAATCATTCTTTAAATCCTCAAAATTTTCCAGGGTATTACATTCTTCCCCCCTTAAGAAATTCGGTCCCGAATTTCATATCCTTCGTGGGGTTGTTGGCTTGTTGCCATCCCTTGCCTTAATTTCCTCTATGGTTTCCCTCAATGTGTAAGTTTTACCGTTTTATCCTACGATTCATGTTTCTTTCCTAGAGGCTCAAGGTCTCTATCTGGTTTCTACATATTCTTTCTGTGATCGTTTGTATTTCTAGTTTCGTAGTTAACAACCCCTCCTCGAGGTGTTAACCGACAAACTCCATCTGCTGTCGTATCCTTCCCCGAGGATACCTAACTTTACTAGTTTCTATTTACTTTGTTCTTACTAATTTTGCAATGGAGAGTCTGGCACGTACCACATGCCATGCTCCAATTTAGTTCTCCGAGGAGTTAACTATTGCCATCTCTAGTGAGGCTTACCTGGACTCAATCTGCTTGTCCGACTAGCTTCGTAGGGACTTCTTATATCCGTCTTGGAACACGCCAAGACACTAGCTATTTGCATAGCACATTAGGTTCTATTTCTATAAACTCTAACTGACGAAGTACTCCCCTACATCGGAGTTCCCGTACTTAAACATCTTCTACTACCAAGCAGCTACCCTTCTGTCGGTATTCCCCCAATATATTCTTTGTAAACGACTTCTCCAGAAAAGTCCGTTTACATTTTAATACACCCTCTACTATACATCTAGACTTACCGCTTACATGGCATACACCATACGTAGGTGTTTATACTTTGTGTCATCAGTGTACCCAACCCTTCCGAGGTTGTTACACTCACTACCGACTTGGTTTACTCTACTTGTGTCCTAACGAAGCTAAATGTCATGGCACTAGCACAACTATGTATTACACTTACCGTTTCTCCACCAAACGGTAAGGATCTTTCCTTTATGACTCATGTTTCCCTTTCTTTTCCAGACTTCTACACTTACCTTTAGTGGTTTCCATAACCACTTCAGGTTACTCCCTGTCGACATCCTATGTCTGACTGACTTAGACTCTTCTCTGACTACTATTTGTAGTCATCTCTGTTTATAATGGAAACTCACCAGTTTCCTCCTTACCATCATACTCATTACTCTGCCTCAGGCTCAGTTCGATCTTCACATCCAAAGACCTCGTTGAACACAACTATGATTGTGGATCTATACCATCCTCAGGTTAGTCCACTTAGAGTTGCACGTCCTATGCTAACTCTACTCATTGGGTTTCCGTTGGCTTTTACCCCAACTTGGCCCACTCGGACTCCTCAACTCACTTAGATCCTGTATTCCTACTTGGAATACTTGATCCGTTAACTCCAACATGAACCTTTGCAGACATGCTCTACTCCCCATGACCAAACGGGATCCGCTCCCAGGGTTTGACTCTTTCCTTTCTTACGGTGTGGCATATGTTCACGAACATATACTGCCTCTTGCAAGTGTGTTACCCGTTGGGTTCCAATCACCCCCAACGATAGCATACCTGTTTTATCATTTCGGCTCGCATCCCCAGATGCTTACCCGACTTCGTTCCTGTATTCACTCTCTTCTTTTCCATTTCTTACCTACGTGGTACTCTTTCTTCGAGTATTTCTCAATACTTGTTACTCACTAAATTCTACTTCTCAATTAACCGTCCTTACGGTTAATTTTCCGTTTATGGCACCCACATGGCCATTTATACGTTTGGTTTGTCCACTCAGTCTCCACCCATACACGGGCTTCAGACTAACGGATTTACGGTTCACCAACCTGTGGAACTAGCTTACCTAGCTATGTCCACTACAATCTGTGTACTATACATACACTTATGGTAGTAGTTGGTCCTCCACCTCCTACTTGACTCTTATCCTATGGGGTCCCATAGGCTTCCGCTCTTCCCCCCTTATGGGACTTCTTATCCCTGTCTACTTTCTCTCCCCTCGGGCCTCCACGAGTCCCCTTGGGGTTTATCTCTTACGTTGTCTTGTTCGAGAGCTATCTACCGTAATAGCACTCATTTTTCTTATCTCTGGACGGTACCCGAAGGTCTGCGCCCATGCCCACTCCTAGACCTGCTTCGGTCTAATACTTTCGGGTCCATTATCACCCTATGGCCCCTTAATTGGTAACCCTTAGGTTTACCTGTATACTCCCGTGGTACTTTAGCACTCTCTAGTACTTTTCGATGTCTACTTAACTTTAATCACTCCAAGCGAGTGATTTCTCAACTACTTCTAGCATCCTTATACAGCTTACCTGTAAAAGGATTATTATTTGATAGGGTATTGGTCACATGAGTTAGTTTTCTTAGGCACCCTGCAGGTTTTAAAAATTAATTCAAGTTTATTTCTTAGAAAATGACGCCTAAGGTTTTCGTAAATGGTTAGGGTTTAACCAATTGGAATGATACAAATTGAGAAATAGTTTTCATAAAAATTTGCCTTCCAATGGTTATCCCTAATATTTTCAAGATAAGTTTGAGGGTGTTTCAGAATCTCCAATCCGGAAAGACCAAAAATATTTTTTTTCTACATAAATTTCTCATGTGATCAATATCCTATTCTTTATGCTCTTCCTTAAGCAACTCAAGAGAGTTTGGTTGGGCTTAATCCCTTCTTTTCCCCCTTGTTTGCTTAAGGAACTAGCAGTTCATGGATCGAGCGCAGGGTTGGACTAGGCTCCTTCCCTGTGCCTTACCATTTACTCTGTTTCCTTCTCGGCATATGGTCACGCTCTACACGTTTACATATGCCCCTACTTCTTAACATCTATCTCTAGGGCATATGGTTCGGCCACTTTGCCCTTCCGTATATCGTATCCTGATTTTCTAGTCCGTAGACTTCTACTTCTATACTGTGGCATACACCACCTCTTTTCTGTTTACTTTCTAGGAAGGACAACTCACTTCCTTCAGCCATAGCATACCGCACAGTCGTGACCCATTCACGTGGTCATCTTCCTGTCGGTCTCATGCCTCATGGCCCTATTTATTCTTGTCTGTAAACTTTCCATCTCAATCGCCCCATGGGCTTACTTTCCTTTCTACACCCCAAGCATGTCTTTTCTTTCACTTTACACATTATCCCTAGCCTGAACTACCATTCACTGCATATTTCTATTCTACTTGCATTCCATAATATAATCAAACAATTTGTGCCTATACCATAGCACACAATGCGCCGCTAACAGAGCATACGCATCGTCTCATTTAACACCTGCAAAACAATCGCACATTGTAGCGCATTCCTGCCTACAATTCAACCAAATATGTCTGTGTCTTGGTAGCATCCTCCATGGATGTCTCCTTTCCCTATTATGGCGTCCTAAGGTTCTCGGGGTCACTGCCACCCCTCATTATGCCTTAGTGCTCATCGGCACTTATGTACTGTACAGGTTATATGCTTTGCATAGAATTTCACATACAAATTCTATGCCTAAAGCGATGACTCGAAAGAATTTATGACTCAACATCCTGAGCGCCCTCACAAGTGCCCGTCGGATCCACTGTTATGTCCGGATTCGTAATGGATAGCCCAACTGACACCCGAGACTACTAGTTAGCTTCACACCCTTAAAGAAGAACCAGGCTCTGATACCAAGTTTGTCATGACCCCCATTTAGAGGACCGTGACCGGCACAGACACAGGGAATATCCCTATGCCTGTAAGCCTTATCATCTAATTGACAGAATATCTATTATTGAAAATACATCCACATGCAGTATAATACCATGGCTACACCGAAATGGTGGCCTATCCTAGGCAAGTAAATCCACGGCCAGTGCCGCTTCAGGATATAGATATAGGAAAACACACATAATATATATAACCTGTGTACTGGCTAAACATCCGAAGATGCTGCCTATCCTATTCACATGCAACAGATATATGTATATATATATATTTTGAAAGCAAATTTTCCCTGTAACGCAGTAAAATAAATCCTGATCTTTAAGGTGTGTGAAGCTGACAGTTCTAGATTTAGTAATACAATCTAATTGGGTATGTCTACCCTTTAGTTTATGATACATGATAAAGTAAATTAAATTACAATTACAATTCATTCACCCACATGAAAAGTTGTGGGTCTTGGAAAGTTTTGTTCGTTCCTCGCTCCACCGAGACTTCTTCCACCTGTACTTAACCTGTCTCTGTGTAGTAAAAATGAGGTGTGAGTCTTAACAACGTGACTCAGTGAGGACTCTCCCATCCCCGTCGCAAGGCGGGTACCTTTCCGCTGGGACTGGGAGTCATACACAATCACATGCACAAAAAACTAGTTACTGTGAGTTAGCATGCATTCTTGGTGATCATACAATAACAGAAATTTCACCTAAACACCCGTATGCATTTAATAACTGTAAACATGCAGCATTTTATTCCACGTCATCAATCAGCAAATAAACATGTAACATATAGTGCCAGCTTTTACTTACCGGTCTTCTCACGTTCAGCATGTTTGAATCAACAAAACGCGTGGTGACGTAGTCCTGTACGTTACCACTATGCTGCACAATCAACAATTATATACAACCACAGACAATTTATACATACACACAGATTCTACTACCTCTACTTAATCTCTCCAACTCTTGGTATCTACTAGCCACTACGTGGCTTTTCTTCTTCAAACCCGTGCACTCGGGCTACTAGCCACCACGTGATAAAACATACTTAACCCATTCACTTGGGTACTGGTCACCTCTTGACAATTCTGTTAATCAAACACAATCAACTTCTATCTATCAAGCAACTGACGCATAGCCACCACGTGGCACGTCCTGACCCCTTGCTGCGGGGCAATAGCTTCAGCCCACTCGTCCATTATCCAACCAGGCCACATGGCGGGCACGACACGATGTCTCTAAGCATGACCACTGACACCACTGGACCAACTCCACAGGAATGATTTCTCTTTTACTAGGCTAGGCTCACGGTTCACCCGTAGGTTCCTCCCGTGTCTCCTTACCTTAGTCTCACATATTAATAGGATTCTTTGTATCTTTCCCGAAGGATCAACAATTCTTCTCCTTATTAAAATGTACAAGTATCCTCAACAGGATATAACTCATATACCCGTCCAGATGCACTCTCTGAGCCTCAAGCTATCGTCATAGCAATATGAAACCTTTCTGACCCTATTGCCAGGATAGGGCAATGACCATCGTCATGGTGATTATAAAACTGAGGTCTCAAGTGCCATCTGACGTTGTTCTAGTCAATGTCTCACATCGCTAGCATAATCAAATACAAAACCCCCCAATAACTCCCTTTGCAAGATTATAATTTAAGTCACCGTCGTGACGAGTTTTCAAAATAAAAGCTTAGTCCTTCCGTACAAGGACTCTTGCCACCGTCGTGGAAAAGATTTAATAAAATACTCATCATGCCTCCGAAGTGTATGAGTTGGGTTTGTAGCACACCAATCATAGCAAACAATTACACTCTACTCCTATGTCTTCCTATCCAAGCCACATTCCACCAACCTATTTTCTAATTCTTTCATTCTTTTAGCATTTTATATCTCTAGCTAACACATACCAGACAAGCAGAGAATATACATACTCATGTAATCCACATAAGCATACGACCCTAGGAGCAGAGATGAAAGAGCCCTCACCTTGGCCAACCTTCCATGCAATCCTCTCATATAACTTTAGTCTCCTCAGAGTTCTTGTTACACTCTATTGCGTACCGTTGTTCCTAGAAGAACAAAATTTACTTTCTTAAAGTTATTTCTTAACTTAACTCGTTATTTATCTTTCCATTACTCTCACATATAGTCCATGGTTGCCACAGAGTCAAGCTCTTGGTCTTATCGGACTTCTCTATCCCGACTTATGCGTATCCTACCTCAAACACTTGACTTACTCGAATATAACACTCTACTTGAGTGTTTCACATACTTGGATTTGAGTATTAGACCTCTATCTAACTTTTATTTGCATATAAGGAAGCTTATCTAGATTGGTTGGAATGAATCCTAATTTTAGGAAGGTCTAATCATTTTGATTCAACTTGTGTTTCTACTTGGGTTCTAAGAAATCTAGTTTTTTAAACCTCAATATACCTTCAATTTATTCTATTTAAGGTTTCCTAAATATTTATGAGGGAAGAAGGTAGAAATTTTAGAAATTGGATTTCATTGTTCCGCAAGCTTACACTCATGAGAAACAAGAAAGTACCTAAACTAATTCTTCATGCTTGATAGCATATTTAGAATTATTCTAGGGTGTTTAAGATTGTAAAGATGAAGTTTAAACCTCCCAACATCACCCTTAAAGAATATTTTGGCAAATCGAGCAGGGACCCGGCATGTTAATGCCAAGCTCCAGCCTTAATAGCCTCGGGCCAGCTCTTCACGGGTCTTGTTCAACTAATATTTCCACATTATAATTTCAATAGGACCAATCCAAGCCTATTTACTCAAATCCAAGGTCAATTCCTAAGATATCAACAATTTCCCCAATTTGGAAATAATTATAATTTCAATAATATTATTCCAAGCCTATTTACTCAAATCCAAGCTCAATCCTAATTATCAACAATTTTTCCCAATCTGGAAAAAATTATAATTTCAACCCCAAATTCTTCCAAATTCGAATTTGAGCAAATCCGAGAATATATTCTTGATTCCTACCCCAACTAAGTGTTCAAGAACACTTTCTAGGTCTCAATCTACCCTCGAAACAATCCAATCGAAGGTGGATCGAAGAAATCCCTAAAAATGGAGAAATTGGGGGTTTCGAATGAAATTGGGGTTACCAACCTTTGCTTCGATTGGTGGAAGGTGTAGGAGATGTTGTAGTCGAGCTCCGGTGAGCTTTTCCGGCGTCAGACCGCTCTCTCCGGCAACTTTTCTGACGATTCCCCTATCTTCCCCCTCTTCTTCCTCCAATGAAGTTTTCTCCAATGAGTGTTTCGAAAATTTAATATTGATCAGTTTTCACGGATGAGTGTTTCAAACACTTGATATTCATCAGTTTTCGTCGATGAGTGTTTCAAAAACTTGATATTCAGCAGTTTTCGTCGGTGATTGTTTCGAAAACTTGTTATTCATCAGTTTTCGCCAATGAGTGTTTCGAAAACTTGATTTTCTGGTTAATCAGTTTCGCCGTTGAGTGTTTCGAAAACTTGATATTCATCAGTTTTCACCAATGTGTGTTTCGAAAACTTGATTTTCTTGTTAATCTGTTTTCGCCGACGAGTGTTTCGAAAACTTGATATTCGTCAATTTTCGTCGGTGAGTGTTTCGAAAACTTGATAATCATCAGTTTTTGCCAATGAGTGTTTTGAAAACATGATTTTCTTGTTAATCAGTTTTTGCCGATGAATGTTTTAAAAACATGATATTCATTAGTTTTTGCCGATTAGTGTTTCGGAATCTTGATAATCATTAGTTTTCGCCAATGAGTGTTTCAAAAACATGATTTTCTTGTTAATCAAGTTTCACCAATGAGTGTTTCGAAAACTTGATATTCATAAGTTTTTGCCGGTGAGTGTTTCGAAAACATGATATTCATCAGTTTTCACCGATTAGTTTTTCGGAATCTTGATATTAATATATTTTGGCCAATGAGTGTTTCGAAAACTTGATATTCTTGTTAATCAGTTTTCGTCGATGAGTGTTTCGAAAACTTGATATTAATCAGTTTTTCCCGATGAGTGTTTCGAAAACTTGATATTCATTCGTTTTCACCAATGGTTGTTTCGAAAACTTGATTTTATTGTTAATCAGTTGTCATCAATGAGTGATTCGAAACTTTGATATTGATCAGTTTCCGCCAATGAGTGTTTCGCTGATTAGTGTTTCGGAAATTTGATATTCATCAGTTTTCACCAATGAGTGTTTCGAAAACTGGATTTTCTTGTTAATCAGCTTTCGCCGTTTAGTGTTTCGAAAACTTCATATTCATCAGTTTTCGCCGGTGAGTGTTTCAAATTCATCAGTGTTCGCCAATGATTGTTTCGAAAAATTGATTTTTTTGTTAATAAGTTTCCGCCGATGAGTGTTTCGAAAACTTAATATTCATCAGTTTTCGTCGATTATTGTTTCGGAAACTTGATATTCACCAGTTTTCTCCAATGAGTGTTTTGTAAACTTCATTTTCTTGTTAATCAATTTCCGCCGATGAGTGTTTCGAAAACTTGATATTCATCAGTTTTCGCCGGTAAGTGTTTCGAAAACTTGATATTAATAAGTTTTCGCCAATGATTGTTTCGACAACATGATTTTCTTCATCAGTTTTCGCCGATGAGTGTTTCGAAAACTTGATATTCATCTGTTTTTGCCGATTAGTTTTTCGGAAACCTGATATTCATCTGTTTTCGCCAATGAGTGTTTCGAAAACTTGAATTTCTTGTTAATTAGTTTTCGCCGATCATTGTTTCGAAAACTTGATATTCACAAGTTTTCGCCAATGAGTGTTTCAAAGACTTAATTTTTTTTGTTAATCAATTTTAGCCGATAAGTATTTCGAGAACTTGATATTCATCAATTTACTCCTGTGGGTATTTCAGAAACTTGATATTCATCAGTTTTCGCCAATGGTTGTTTCGAAAATTTGACTTTTTTGTTAATCAGTTTACGCGGATGAGTGTTTCGAAAACTTGATATTCATTAGTTTTCGCCGATTAGTGTTTCGAAAACTTGATTTTCTTGTTAATCAATTTTCGCAAATGAGTGTTTCGAAAATTTCATATTGATCAGCTTTCGCGGATTAGTGATTCGAAAACTTGATATTCATCTGTTTTTGTCGATTAGTGTTTCGGAAACTTGATATTCATCAGTTTTCGGCAATGAGTATTTCGAAAACTTGATTTTCTTGTTAATCAATTTTCGTCGATGTGTCTTTCGGAAACTTGATATTCATCAGTTTTCGCCGATGAGTGTTTCAGAAACTTGATTTTCATCAATTTTGGATATTGAGTGTTTCGAAAACTTGATTTTCTTGTTAATCAGTTTTCGCCGATGAATGTTTTGAAAACATGATATTCATCAGTTTTCGCCAATGAGTGTTTCAAAAGCTTGATTTTCTTCTTAATCAGTTTTCGCCGATGAGTGTTTCTAAAACTTGATATTCATCAGTTTTCGCCGGTGAGTGTTTCAAAAACTTGATATTCATCAGTTTTCGCCAATGAGTGTTTTGAAATATTGATTTTCTTGTTAATTAGTTTTCGCCGATGATTGTTTCGAAAACTTGATATTCATCAGTTTTTGCCGACGAGTGTTTCTGAAACTTGATATTCTTCAGTTTTCGCCCATGAGTGTTTCAAAAACTTGATTTTCTGGTTAATCATTTTTCGCCAGTGAGTGCTTCGAAAACTTGTTATTCATCAGTTTTCGCCAATGAGTGTTTCGAAAACTTGATTTTCTTGTTAATCAGTTTTCGCCGGTGAGTGTTCCAAAAACTTGAAATTCATCAGTTTTCGCAGTTGAGTGTTTCGAAAACTTGATATTAATCTGTTTTCGCCAATCAGTGTTTCAAAAACTTGATTTTCTTGTTAATCAGTTTTCGCCGATGAGTGTTTGGAAAACTTGATATTCATCAGTTTTCCCCAGTGAATGTTTCGAAAACCTGATTTTCTTGTTAATCAGTTTTCGCCGGTGAGTCTTTCCAAAACTTGATATTCGTCAATTTTCGCCAATGAGTGTTTCAGAAACCTGATATTGTTAGTTTTCTCCAACGAGTGTTTCAAAAACTCGATTTTCTTGTTAATTAGTTTTCGTCGATCAATGTTTCAAAAACTTGATATTGAACAGTTTTCGCCGATGAGTGTTTCGAAAACTTGATTTTCTTGTTAGTCAGTTTTCGCCGATAAGTGTTTCGAAAACTTGATATTCATTAGTTTTCGTCGGTTAGTGTTTCGAAAACCTGAGATTCATCAGTTTTCGCCAATGTGTGTTTGGAAAACTTGATTTTCTTGTTAATCACTTTTCGCCGATGAGTGTTTCGAAAACTTGATTTTTTTGATAATCAATTTTCGCCGATGAGTATTTTGAGAACTTGATATTGATCAGTTTTTGTTAATCAGTTTCTGCGGATGAGTGTTTCGAAAACTTGATATTCAATAGTTTTCGCCGATTAGTGTTTCAGAAACTTGATATTCATCAATTTTTGCCGGTGAGTGTTTCGAAAACTTGATAGTCATCAGTTTTCGCCAATGCGTGTTTCGAAAATTTGATATTGATCAGTTTTCGCGGATGAGTGTATCAAAAACTTGATATTCATCAGTTTTTGTCGATTAGTGTTTCGGAAACTTGATATTCATCAGTTTACGGCAATGCGTGTTTCGAAAACTTGATTTTCTTGTTAATCAGTTTTCGCCGTTGAGTGTTTCGAAAACTTGACATTCATATGTTTTAGCCAATGAGTGTTTCAAAAACTTGATTTTCTTGTTGATCAGTTTTCGCAGATGAGTGTTTCGAAAACTTGATATTCATTAGCTTTCGCCTGTGAGTGTTTCGGAAGCTTAATATTCATCAGTTTCGCCGATTAGTATTTCAGAAACTTGATATTCATCAGTTTTCGCCTATGAGTGTTTCGAAAACTTGATTTTCTTGTTAATCAGTTTTCCCCGATGAATGTTTCGAAAACTTTAAATTCATCAGTTTTTGTCGGTGAGTGTTTCGAACACTTGATATTCATCAGCTTTCGCCAATGAGTGTTTCGAAAACTTGATTTTCTTGTTAATCAGTTTTCGCCGATGAGTGTTTCGAAAATTTGATATTGATCAGTTTCGCCGATTAATGTTTCGAAAACTTGATATTGATCAGTTTTCGCCAATGAGTGTTTCGAAAACATTATTTTCCTGTTAATCAGTTTTCGCCGATGATTGTTTCAAAAACTTGCTATTCATTAGTTTTAGCCGATGAGTGTTTCGGAAACTTGATCTTCATCAATTTTCTCCGATTAGTGTTTCGAAAACTTGATTTTCTTGTTAATCATTTTTCGCCAGTGAGTGCTTCGAAAACTTGATATTCATCAGTTTTCGCCAATGAGTGTTTCGAAAACTTGATTTTCTTGTTAATCAATTTTTGCCAATGAGTGTATCGAAAACTTGATATTCATCAGTTTTCGCCGGTGAGTGTTTCGAAAACTTGATATTAATCTGTTTTCGTCGATGATTATTTCGACAACTTGATTTTCTTGTTAATTAGTTTTCGCCGATGATTGTTTGGAAAACATTATATTCATCAGTTTTCCCAAGTGAGTGTTTCGAAAACATGATTTTCTTGTTAATCAGTTTTCGCCGTTGAGTCTTTCCAAAACTTGATATTCATCAGTTTTCGCCAATGAGTGTTTCGAAAATTTGACTTCCTTGTTAATCAGTTTTCGCCGATAAGTGTTTCAAAAACTTGATATTCATCAGTTTTCGCCGGTGAGAGTTTCGAAATCTTGATATTCATCAGTTTTCGCCAATGAGTGTTTCGAAAACTTGATTTTCTTGTTAATCAGTTTTCACTGATGAGTGTGTCGAAAATTTGATATTCATCAGTTTTCGCCTGCGAGTGTTTCGAAAACTTGATATTCATCAGTTTTCGCCGATTAGTGTTTCCGAAACATGATATTCATCAGTTTTCGCTAATGAGTGTTTTGAAAACTTGATGTTCTTGTTAATGAACTTTCGCCGGTGAGTGCTTCAAAAAGTTGATATTCATCAGTTTTTGCCGGTGAGTGTTCCGTAATCTTGATATTCATCAGTTTTTGCCAATGAGTAATTCGAAATGTTGATTTTCTTGTTAATCAGTTTTTACCGATGAGGGTTTCGAAAACTTCATATTCATCAGTTTTCGCCGGTGAGTGTTTCGAAAACTTGATATTCATTAGTTTTCGCCAATGGTTGTTTCAAAAACTTGATTTTCTTGTTAATCAGTTCTCGCCAATGACTGCTTCGAAAATTTGATATTTATCAGTTTTCACGGATGAGTGTTTCGAAAACTTGATATTCATTTGTTTTCATTGATTAGTGTTTCGGAATTTTGATATTCATAAGTTTTCGCCATTAAGTGTTTCGAAAACCTGATTTTCTTGTTAAACAGTTTTCACCGATGAGTGTTTCGAAAACTTGATACTCATCAGTTTTCGCCGGTGATTGTTTCGGAAACTTGATATTCATCAGTTTTTTGCCGGTGAGTGTTTCGAAAACTTTACATTCATCAGTTTTCGCTAATCAGTGTTTCGAAAACAAGATTTTCTTGTTAATCAGTTTTCACCGATGAGTGTTTCAAAAAATTGATATTCGTCAGTTTTCGCCGGTGAGAGTTTCGAAAACTTGATATTCATCAGTTTTCGCCAATGAGTGTTTCGAAAACTTGATATTCATCAGCTTTCGCCTGTGAGTGTTTCGGAAACTTAATATTCCTCGGTTTTTGCCGATTAGGGTTTCGGAAACTTGATATCCATCAGTTTTCGCCAATGATTGTTTCGAAAACTTGAAATTCATCAGTTTTCGCCGGTGAGTGTTTCGAACACTTGATATTCATTAGCTTTCGGCGATGGGTGTTTCGAAAACTTGATTTTCTTGTTAATCAGTTTTCGCCAAAGAGTGTTTTGAAAATTTGATATTAATCAATTTTCGCCTATTAGTGTTTCGGAAACTTGATATTCATCAGTTTTCGCCAATGAGTGTTTCGAAAACTTGATTTTGTTGTTAATTAGTTTTCGCCGATGAGTGTCTCAGACCCATGATATTAATCAGTTTTCGCCGGTGAGTGTTTCGAAATCTTGATATTCATCAGGTTCCGCGATTGAGTGTTTCAAAAACTTGATTTTCTTGTTCATCAGTTTTCGCATATAAGTGTTTCGAAAACTTGATATTCATCAGTTTTCGCCCATGAGAGTTTCGAAAACTTGAACTTCTTGTAATTAATCTTTCGTAGATGAGGGTTCCAAAACATTGATATTCATCAGTTTTCACTGATTAGTGTTTCAGAAACTTGATATTCATCAGTTTTCGCCATTTAGTGTTTCGAAAACTTGATTTTCTTGTTAATTAGTTTTCGTCATTACAAAAACTTGATTTTCATCAGTTTTCGCCGGTGAGTGTTTCAGAAACATGATATTCATCAGTTATCGCCAATGAGTGTTTCGAAAACTTGATTTTCTTGTTAATCAGTTTTCGCCGATGAGTGTTTCGGAAAGTTGATATTCATCAGTTTTCGCCTATGAGTGTTTCGAAAACTTGATATTCATCAGTTTTCGCCGATGAGTGTTTCGAAAACTTGATATTCATCAGTTTTCGCCAATGAGTGTTTCGAAAACTTGATTTTCTTGTTAATCAGTTTTCGCCAATGAGTGTTTCGAAAACTTGATATTCATCAGTTTTCGCCGATGAGTGTTTCGAAAACATGATATTCATCAGTTTTCGCCAATGAGTGTTTCAAAAACTTGATTTTCTTGTTAATCAGTTGTCGCCAATGACTGCTTCGAAAATTTGATATTGATCAGTTTTCGCGGATGAGTGTTTCGAAATCTTGATATTCATTAGTTTTCGCCGATTAGTGTTTCGGAAACTTGATATTCATCAGTTTTCGCCATTGAGTGTTTCGAAAACCGAATTTTCTTGTTAAACAGTTTTCACCGATGAGTGTTTCGAAAACATGATATTCAGCAGTTTTCGACGGTGAGTGTTTCGGAAACTTGATATTCATCAGTTTTCGCCAATGACTGTTCCAAGAACATGATTTTCTTGTTAATCAGTTTTCGTCGGTGAATGTTTCGAAATCTTCATATTCATCAGAATTTGCCAATGATTGTTTCGAAAATTTGATTTTATTGTTAATCAGTTTTCGCCGGTGAGTGTTTCAAAAACTTGATATTCGTCAGTTTTCGCCGGTAAGAGTTTCGGAAACTTGATATTCGTCTGCTTTCGACAATGAGTGTTTCGAAAACATGATTTTCTTGTTAATCAGTATTCGACGATGAGTGTTTCGAATACTTGATAATTATCAACTTTCGCCTGTGAGTGTTTCGGAAACTTAACATTCATCAGTTTTCGCCGATTAGTGTTTTGGAAACATGATATTCATCAGTTTTGGCCAATGAGTGTTTCGAAAAGTTGATTTTCTTGTTATTCAGTAGTCGCCGATGAGTGTTTCGAAAACTTGATATTCTTCAGTTTTCGCCAATGAGTCTTTCGGAAACTTGATAGTCATCAGTTTTCGCCAATGAGTGTTTCGAATATTTGATTTTCTTGTTAATCAGTTTTCGCCAATGTGTGGTTCGAAAATTTGATATTGATCAATTTTCATCGATTAGTGTCTCGGAAACTTGATATTCATCAGTTTTCGCCGAAGAGTGTTTCGAAAACAAGATTTTCTTGTTAATCTTTTTTCGGCAGTGAGTGTTTCGAAAACTTGATATTCATCAGTTTTCGCCGATGAGTGTTTCGAAAACTTGATTTTCTTGTTAATCAGTTTTCGCTGATGAGTGTTTCGAAAACTTGATATTCATCAGTTTTTTCCGATGAGTGTTTCGGAAACTTGATATTCTTCAGTTTTTACCAATGAGTGTTTCGAAAACTTGATTTTATTGTTAATCAATTTTCGCCGGTGAGTGTTTCGAAAACTTGATATTCATCAGTTTTCGCCAATGAGTGTTTTGAAAACTTGATTTTCTTGTTATTCAGTATTCGCCGATGAGTGTTTCGAAAACATGATATTCATCAGTTTTCGCCGTTGAGTGTTTCAGAAACTTGATATTCATCAGTTTTCGCCAATGAGTCTTTCGAAAACTTGATTTTCTTGTTAATCAATTCTTACCGGTGAGTGTTTCGAAAACTTGATATTCAATAGTTTTCGCCAATGGCTGTTTCGAAAATATGATTTTCTTGTTAATCAATTTTTGCCGATGAGTGTTTCGAAAATTTGATATTGATCAGTTTTCGCGGATGAGTGTTTCGAAAACTTGATATTTTTCAGTTTTTGTCGATTAGTGTTTCGCAAAATTGATATTCATCAGTTTTCGCCAATGAGTGTTTCGAAAACTAGATTTTCTTGTTAATCAGTTTTCGCCGGTGAGTGTTTCGAAAACTTGATTTTCTTGTAAATCAGTTTTCGTCTGTGAGTGTTTTGAAAACTTGATATTCATCAGTTTTCGCCAATGAATGTTTCGAAAACTTGACTTTCTTGTTAAGCAGTTTTCGCCGATGAGTGTTTCAAAAACTTGATATTCATCTGATTTCGCCGGTGAGGGTTTCGAAAACTTGATATTCACAGGTTTTTCCAATGAGTGTTTCAAAGACTTGATTTTCTGTTTATCAATTTTCGCCGATGAGTATTTCGAGAACTTGATATTCATCAGTTTTCGCCTGTGGGTGTTTCGGAAACTTGATATTCATCAATTTTTGCCAATGGTTGTTTCGAAAACTTGATTTTTTTGTTAATCAGTTTCCATGGATAAGTGTTTCAAAAACTTGATATTCATTAGTTTTCGCCGATTAGTGTTTCGGAAACTTGATATTCATCAATTTTCGCCGGTGAGTGTTTCGGAAACTTGATAGTCATAAGTTTTCGCCAATGCGTGTTTCGAATACTTGATTTTCTTATTAATCAGTTTTCGCAAATTAGTGTTTCGAAAATTTGATATTGATCTGTTTTCGCGCATGAGTGTTTCGAAAACTTGATATTCATCAGTTTTTGTCGATTAGTGTTTTGAAAACTCGATATTCATCAGTTTTCGGCAATGAGTGTTTCAAAAACTTGATTTTCTTGTTAATCAGTTTTCGCGGATGATTGTTTCAAAAACATGATATTCATCAGTTTTCGCCGGTAAGTGTTTCAGAAACTTGATATTCTTCAGTTTTCACCGTTGAGTGTTTCGGAAACTTGATTTTCTTGTTAATCAGTTTTCGCCGGTGAGTCTTTCGAAAACTTGATATTCTTCAGTTTTCGCCAATGAATGTTTCGAAAACTTGATTTTCTAGTTAATCAGTTTTCGTCAATGAGTGTTTCGAAAACTTGATATTCATCAGTTTTCGTCAATGAGTGTTTTAGAAACTTGATATTCATCAGTTTTCGCCAATGAGTGTTTCGAAAACTTGATTTTCTTGTTAATCAGTTTTCGTCGATGAGTCTTTCAAAAACTTGATATTCATCAGTTTTCGCCGATTAGTTTTTCGGAAACCTGATATTCATTAGTTTTCTCCAACGAGTGTTTCGAAAACTCGATTTTCTTGTTAAACAGTATTCGCCGATGATTGTTTCGAAAACTTGATATTCATCAGCTTTCGCCTGTGAGTGTTTCGAAAACTTAATATTCATCAGTATTCGCCGATTAGTGTTTCGGAAACTTGATATTCATCAGTTTTCGCCAATGAGTGTTTCAAAACTTGAATTTCTTGTTAATCAGTTTTCGCTGATCAGTGTTTCGAAAACTTGTTATTCATCAGTTTTCGCCAATGAGTGTTTTGAAAGCTTGACTTTCTTGTTAATCAATTTTCGCCGATGAGTATTTCGAGTACTTGATATTGATCAGTTTTCGCCTGTGGGTGTTTCGAAAACTTGATATTCTTCAGTTTTCGCCATTGGTTGTTTCGAAAAGTTGATTTTTTGTTAATCAGTTTCCGCGGATGAGTGTTTCCAAAACTTGATATTCATTAGTTTTCGTCGATTAGTGTTTCGGAAACTTGGTATTCATCATTTTTCGCCGGTGAGTGTTTCGAAAACATGATAGTCATCAGTTTTCACCAATGCGTGTTTCGAAAACTTGATTTTCTTGTTAATAAGTTTTCGCCAATGAGTGTTTCGAAAATTTGATGTTGATCAGTTTTCGCGGATGAGTGTTTCGAAAACATGATATTCATCAGTTTTTGTCGATTAGTGTTTCGGAAACTTGATATTCATCAGTTTAGGGCAATGAGTGTTTCGAAAACTTGATTTTCTTGTTAATCAGTTTTCGCCGATGAGTGTTTCGAAAACTTGATATTCAACAGTTTTCGTCGGTGACTGTTTCGGAAACTTGATATTCATCAGTTTTCGCCAATGAGTGTTTCGAAAACTTGATTTTCTTGTTAATCAGTTTTTGCCGATGAGTGTTTCGAAAACTTGATATTCATCAGTTTTCGCCGATGAGTGTTTCGAAAACTTGATTTCCTTGTTAATCAGTTTTCGCTGATGAGTGTTTCGAAAACTTGATATTCATCAGTTTTCGCCGTGAGAGTTTCGAAAACTTGATATTCATCAGTTTTTGCCAATGAGTGTTTCAAAAACATGATTTTCTTTTTAATTAGTTTTCCCCGATGAGTGTCTCAGACCCTTGATATTCATCAGTTTTCGCCGGTGAGTGTTTCGAAAACTTGATTTTCTTGTTAATCATTTTTCGGCAGTGAGTGTTTCGAAAACTTGATGTTCACCAGGTTTCGCCAATGAGTGTTTCAAAAACTTGATTTTCTTGTTAATCAATTTTCGCCGATGAGTGCTTCGAAAACTTGATATTCATCAGACTTTGCCGGTGACTGTTTCGGAAACTTGATATTCATCAGCTTTCGCCAATGATTGTTTCAACAACTTGATTTTCTTGTTAATCAGTTTTCGCCGATGAGTGTTTCGAGAACTTTATATTCATCAGTTTTCGCCAATTAGTGTTACGGAAATTTGATATTCATCAGTTTTCGCCGATGATTGTTTCGAAAACTTGATTTTCTTGTTAATCAGTTTTTGCTGGTGAGTCTTTCGAAAACTTGACTTTCTTGTTAATCATTTTTGTCGTTTCAAAAACTTGATATTCATCAGTTTTCGCAAGTGAGTGTTTCGAAAAGTTGATTTTCTTGTTCATCAGTTTTCGCCAATGAGCGTTTTGAAAACTTGATTTTCTTGTTAATCAGGTTTCATCGACGAGTGTTTTGGAAACTTGATACTCATCAGTTTTCGCCGGTCAGTGTTTCGAAAACTAAATTTTCATCAGTTTTCGCCGATTAGTGTTTCGGAAACTTAATATTTATCAGTTTTCGCCAATGAGTGTTTCGAAAACTTGATTTTCTTGTTAATCAGTTTTCGCCGATGAGTGTTTCGAAAACTTGATATTCATCAGTTTTTGCCGGTAAGTGTTTTTAAACTTGATATTCATTAGTTTTCGCCAATGGTTGTTTCGAAAACTGGATTTTCTTGTTAATCAGTTGTAGCCGATGACTGCTTCGAAAATTCGATATTGATCAGTTTTCGCGGATGATTGTTTCGAAAACTTGATATTAATTAGTTTTCGCCGATTAGTGTTTCGGAAACTTGATATTCATCAGGTTTTGCTAATGAGTATTTCGAAAACTTGATTTTCTTGTTAAACAGTTTTCACCGATGAGTGTTTCGAAAACTTGATAATCATCAGTTTTCATCGGTGAGGGTTTCGGAAACATGATATTCATCAGTTTTCGCCAATGAGTGTTTCGAAAACATGATTTTCTTTTTAATTAAGTTTCGCCGGTGAGTGTTTCGAAAACTTGATATTCATCAGTTTTCACCAATGAGTTTTTCAAAAACATGATTTTCAAGTTTATCAGTTTTCGCCGATAAGTGTTTCGAAAACTTCATATTCATCAGTTTTTGCCAGTGAGGGTTTTGAAAACCTGATATTCATCAGTTTTTGTCAGTGAGGGTTTCGAAAACTTGATTTTCTTGTTAATTAAGTTTCGCCATGACTGTTTCGAAAACTTCATATTCATCAGTTTTTGCCAATGAGTGTTTCGAAAACTTGATTTTCTTGTTAATCAGTTTTCGCCTATGAGTGTTTCGAAAACACGATATTCATCAGTTTTTGCCGATTAGTTTTCCGAAAACTTGATATTCATCAGTTTTCGACAATGAGTGTTTCGAAAACTTGATTTTCTTGTTAATCAGTAATCAACGATGAGTGTTTAGAATACTTGATAATTATCAACTTTCGCCTGTGAGTGTTTCGGAAACTTGATATTCATCAGTTTTCGCCGATTAGTCTTTCGGAAACTTGATATTCATCAGTTTTCGCAGATCAGAGTTTCGAAAACTTGATTTTCTTGTTAATCAGTTTTCGCCGATGTGTGTTTCGAAAACTTGATATTCATCAGTTTTCGCCGATGAGTGTTTCGAAAACTTGATATTCATCAGTTTTCGCCAATGAGTGTTTCGAAAACTTGATTTTCTTGTTAATCAATTTTCACCAATGAGTGTTTCGGAAATTTGATGTTGATCAGTTTTCGCCAATTGGTGTTTCAGAAACTTCATATTCATCAGTTTTTGCCAATAAGTGTTTCGAAAACATGATTTTCTTGTTAATTAGTTTTCGCCGATGAGTGATTCTGAAACATGATATTCATCAGTTTTCGCCGATGAGTGTTTCGAAAACTTGATATTCATCAGTTTTCGCCAATGAATGTTTTGAAAATTTGATTTTCTTGTTAATAAGTTTTCGCCAGGGAGTGTTTCGAAAACTTGATTTGCTTGTTAATCAATTTTCGCCGGTGAGTGTTTCGATAACTTGAAATTCATCAGTTTTCACCAATGAGTGTTTTGAAAACTTGATTTTCTTGTTAATTAGTTTTCGCCGATGAGTGTTTCAGAAACTTGATATTCATCAGTGTTTGCCGGTGAGTGTTTCGAAAACAAGAAATTCTTCAGTTTTCGCATATGTGTGTTTCGAAAACTTGATTTTCTATTTAATCAATTTTCACTGATGTGTGTTTCAAAAACTTGATATACATCAGTTTTCGCCGATGAGTGTTTCGGAAACTTGATTTTCTTGTTAATCAGTTTTCGCCGATGAGTGTTTCGAAAACATGATATTCATCAGTTTTCGCCGATGAGTGTTTCGAAAATTTGATTTTCTTGTCAATCAGTTTTCGCCAATGAGTGTTTCGAAAACTTGATAATGATCAGTTTTTGCTGTTGCGTGTTTCGAAAACTTGATGATCAAAAGTTTTCGCCGATGTGTGTTTCGAAAACATGATTTTCTTGTTAATCAGTTGTTGCCAATGAGTGTTTCGAAAATTTGATATTGATCAGTTTTCACGAATGAGTGTTTCGAAAACTTGATATTCATTAGTTTTCGCCGATTAGTGTTTCGGAAACTTGATATTCATCAGTTTTCGCCAATGAGTGTTTCAAAAACTTGATTTTCTTGTTAGTCAGTTTTCATCGATGAGTGTTTCCAAAACTTGATATTCATCAGTTTTAGCCAACGAGTGTTTCGAAAACATGATTTTCTTGTCAATCAGTTTTCACCGATGAGTGTTTAGAAAACTTAATATTCGTCAGTTTTCGCCGGTGAGTGTCTCGAAAACATGATATTCATCAGTTTTCGCCAATGATTGTTTCGAAAACTTGATTTTCTTGTTAATCAATTTTCGCCGGTGAGTATTTCGAAATCTTGATATTCATCAGCTTTCGCCTGTGAGTGTTCCCGCAACTTAATATTCATCAGTTTTCGCCAATGAGTGTTTCAGAAACTTGATATTCATCAGTTTTCGCCAATGAGTGTTTCGAAAACTTGA
The DNA here is from genome assembly GCA_014851425.1 of Senna tora. Taxonomy (NCBI): domain Eukaryota; kingdom Viridiplantae; phylum Streptophyta; class Magnoliopsida; order Fabales; family Fabaceae; genus Senna; species Senna tora. Next base: position 20,171,056 of record CM026261.1, on the reverse strand, counting down.
TATTTATTAAATTTCGCCAGTGAGTGTTTCAAAATCTTGATATTCATTAGCTTTCGCCATTTAGTGGTTCGAAAACCTGATTTTCATGTTAATCAGTTTTCGCCAACGAGTATTTCGAAAACTTGATATTCATCAGCTTTTGCCTGTGAGTGTTTCGGCAACTTAATATTCATCAGTTTTCGCCAATTAGTGTATCGGAAACTTGATATTCATAAGTTTTCGCCAGTGAGTGTTTCGGAAACTTGATTTTCTTGTTAATCAGTTTTCGCCGATGAGTGTTTCGAAAACTTGATATTCATCAGTTTTCGGCGGTGAGTGTTTCGAAAACTTGATATTCATTAGTTTTCACCAATGAATGTTTCAAGAACTTGATTTTCATGCTAATCAGTTTTCGGCCACGAGTGTTTCGGAAAATTGATATTGATAAGTTTTCGCCGATTAGTGTTTGGAAACATAATATTCATCAGTTTTTCGCCAATGAGTGTTTCGAAGACTAGATTTTCTTGTTAATTAGTTTTCGCCGATGAGTGTTTCAGAAACTTGATATTCATCAGTTTTTGCCGGTGAGTGTTTCGGAAACATGATATTCATCAATTCTCGCCAATGTGTGTATCAAAAACTTGATTTTCTTGCAAATCAGATTTTGCCGTGAGTGTTTCGAAAACTTGATATTCATCAATTTTCGCCAATGAGGGTTTCGAAAACTTGATATTGATCAATTTTCGCCGATGAGTGTTTCGAAAACTTCATTTTCTTGATAATCAGTTTTCGTCGGTGAGTCTTTCAAAAACTTGATATTCATCAGTTTTCTCCAATGAGTGTTTCGAAAACTTTATATTCATCTATTTTCGCCGGTGAGTGTTTCGAAAACTTGATTTTCTTGTTAATTAGTATTCACCAATGAGTGTTTCGAAAACTTGATATTCATCAGCTTTTGCCTGTGAGTGTTTCGGAAATTTGATATTCATCAGTGTTCGCCAATGAGTGTTTCGAAAACTTGATTCTCTTGTTAATAAATTTTCGCCGATGAGTATTTCGAAAACTTGATATTCATCAGTTTTCGCCTGTAAGTGTTTCGGAAACTTGATATTCATTAGTTCTCGCCAATGAGTGTTTTGAAAACTTGATTTTCTTGTTAATCAGTTTTCGCCGATCATTGTTTCGAAAACTTTATATTCATCAGTTTTTTCCGGTGAGTCTTTCGAAAACTTGATATTCATTAGTTTTCGCCAATGGTTGTTTCGAAAAGTTGATTTTCTTGTTAATCAATTGTCGCCAATGAGTGTTTGGAAAATTTGATATTGATCAGTTACCGCGGATGATTGTTTCGAAAACTTGATATTCATCAGTTTTCGCCGATTAGTGTTTCGGAAACTTGATATTCATCAGTTTTTGCCAATGAGTATTTCGAAAACTTGATATTCATCAGTTTTCGGCAATGAGTGTTTCGAGAACTTGATTTTCTTGTTAATCAGTTTTCGCTAGTGAGTATTTCGAAAACTTGATATTCATTAGTTTTCGCTACTGAGTGTTTGGAAAACTTGATATTCATCAGTTTTCGCCAATGAGAGTTTCGAAAACTTGATATTCATTAGTTTTCGCCAATGAGTGTTTCGAAATCTTGATTTTCTTGTCAATTAGTTTTCGCCGATGAGTGTTTCGAAAACTTGATATTCATCCGTTTTCGCCGATTAGTTTTTCGGAAACTTTATATTCATCAGTTTTCGCCAATAAGTGTTTTGAAAACTTGATTTTCTTGTTAATCAGTATTTGTCGACGAGTGTTTCGTGTAACGTCCTAGTTTCTTTGTTGATTTTAGTTGCGGAATTAGGTTTTGAAAACTTTTTTTCTTTTTCCTTTCATGAAGTTAAGTGTTTCCCCAAGGATTGCTTACTCTCGGTTGGTTATTTTAACTTAAGAAACTAGAAGTTACATGTTTGATACTCTCGCGCTCTCCCAAAATACACATACAAATTAGGTTAAGTGGAAATGAGGTACTATACCTCCGCATATTACCTAAGCAGTTCAAACCTAGGTCTACAACATATAATCCATATAGACATACATATATACAGAGTGACATCAGAGTCACTGCCAAAATGTGAGTCAGCTCCTGCTACCTGTCCATCTCACCCCTTTCAAAGTCCCCGGGGTATTCTCAACCGAAGGGAAGAAGAAAAGGATGTTAACTGCCTTCAGGATTTGGAAGTATCCCAGAAGGGGTACCTCCAGGAGCTCTACCTCAATCTCCAGCAACAGAATGTACCTGGGCATCTGAACAAACTAACGTAATGAGATATAAAATCCCAGTAACATAGATTACCAGTTTTTATTCAAAGACTAATCAGTGGTTCAGCTGCATTACTATGAATACAGAAAATACTTCCTTCTCAATCAACAGATAAAATAAACTTGACATACATCAATTACAAGATATTTCCACTTTCAGAGAGAAATCAATACATCAATCACCAAATATATCCATTCATACGGATTCAGAGATATATGGCCATGCTGAAAGCTATAAACAAATGAAAAGTCATTTTCATTTTTAAAAACATGCATATTTACCACTAAATGCAATTTTCAGCCATGCCAATCTTTTCAAAATGTTCATATTTACCTCTACATGCAATCATCAAGTCTCTCTAAGACCTGTTACAACTGGTTAAACCATTACCGTCAATTCAAAACAATCTAATGAAAAAAGACAATACCGACTTACCATTTAACACTATGGAAAGCCTGCCCAAATAAGGCTAATAGGTAATTACCTAACATCCTAGGGCGTCCCCCGGTGTGCGCACAAAGTTAGAACCTTAGGATCACCAGTCCCGGACTAGATTATTTCCTCACTAGTTGCTAGGCAACTACGTCCCGGACACATTCCTAGCCAGCCTAGTGTGTCCTCTTCAAATAGATCAAATTATTCAATATAACTTTTATTCACAGGTAATGTTTACTCAGTTGTCAAATCAATTGCCTCTCCAGGGCATCAAAACACAAACACTGCCTCTCCAGGGCAAATTTACCATTTTACCCCTCCAGGGGCATATGCACATCAACATACAGATGCATGCTTAAAAACCTGCCCTTCCAGGCATTCTTGTTTCACAGATGCATGCTAAACTCAGTTTCATGATTTGGATGCCACACACTTAAATAGTCTGATAAAATCAATAAATTCAACCACTGGTCAACAAAAGTCAACCTGAAGTCAACTATACTGTCAAATATAACTTCCATCACAAGTAACAGGCATAACCATCAATTTAATCATCCAAAGATCAAGAAATTTCACCACATGCATCATTAAAGCATACATAACAGCCTAAATCAATTTTCCAATAAAGACAATTGCATTTGGACCCTTAAATTCACAAATCTTTTCAAAAGAGTCCATTTCTTTAAAATAAGGAAATTCAGGGTTCATTTCAGTATTTAGACCACACTCAGCCATCCAAAGAGTCAATTAGGTCCAGCTACACACATCCAGAAAATCCCAACAGAATTGAACCAGAATTTGGGTAGAAATAGGACTTTTTAGTTTTTATCAAGTTTTTCTTGCAAATTAGTCCCTATTAAGACCCAAATTCTGTTCTGGGTTGTTTAAAGCCAAAACCAGGGTGTAGCAAGTACCTAAAAGCTAATTGGGACTTGCTCATGCAGTTTTCACAGAACAATAGCAACCAGAAGACATACTTTTGCAGCAAAACACATAAATTTTCCCAAAAATCAAGTTGAGCATAGAATGGGGTTAGAGGCCACTCTAACCAACTCCCTGCCAACACATAGGTCCATAGTAACATACAGAACCAGAAAGTGCAGAAATATTACTACAGATAGCTCAGTTTACACAGATTCTGAAAAAGGGGCAAAAATAGAAAAATTCATTCAGTTTAGTCCCTACTACCTCTCCCTTTTTGTTTTAAGCCCTCACCAACCCATCCTAGTGTCTCCCAAGCATATTTAGGCTACTTGTGACTTGCACAACAAGTTGGTGCAGCCACATTAGTACAGAGCTACTGTTTTTGCACATATTTTCCTTCCTTTTTGCCATTTCCCTTTCTTTTGGTTCCTCTAGTTACTTAGAGTGCTTAAAGCAGATCAAACAAGGGTTTTAGAGCATTTCCAAGGTGACTAACTACTTCACAGACTCCCGCACCAGTAATTTTCTGAAAAACACCAAAGCTCACAGCCGCACTAGCATGAATGCATCATAATTTCATTTTTGGCATACCTAGACCTTTCTTCAAGTTAATTTAGACTACAACAAACATTTCCTAGGTTGTGGCAGCTAGAACACTCACATGATGCACCATAAACAAAATTTACAGACTTTGACTCCCCACTTTTTAAAAAATACTTAAGCTTTTCTCAAAAAATCAGAATTTTCACTTTCTTAGTTTTCAACTTTTCATGAGTTTCAAAATGGCCATTCTAGCAATTGGTAGGTCTATTTCAACATGTAGCCATTGTGGTAAAACAGTAAAATACCTGGGGAGAGGTACACTCAACTCCCAGCAATGGTTCAAAGATGGTTTACCAACCATTTTGTGTCAAAAGTTCTTTCCCACCATATAATCTACTCTTGCAATATCACTGTAAATTGCCTTTCTGTTTTCATCTCTTTACTGCATTCTCCCCACATTTTAAAACTTACCAACTACCATTTTTCAGCAGAGTAACATTGAAAAACAGAAAACTTTACAGAAGAATGACAGAAATGAAAAGGCAGGTACAATTTTCAGTGAAGCATAAATGTATAGTTTGAAATGCTGAAAATCATCCCCTGTACCCGGAGCTACCTGAGAGACCACAGCAACTTCCTACCACCTAGAGGTCCTAATAACCTTTTCCTAACCATTTCTACTCAATTCAAGATTCAGAACACCAAAAATACGAAATTGAACAAGCATACAGAACAACATCAGAAAACATCAATTTTTAGCAGAAAATTTACAATCTTTCGAGGCTCTGAACCCCTGTATGAAAGCCTATGATCATGCATGCATTGAGGGGCTTTTAAAGGTTATCTTCTTAGCTTTCTAATGACTACTCACACGCTCAAATTGGACAACAGATGAAGGAGATATGCCTCATGGAAGCTTCACTGCCCGAAACAGGGCATTCTGTGGCAGCCTTGGGAAAATGAGTCATAGAGGCTCATACCACCGCTTCTGGTGGATGCTCTTGGCTCAGTGATGGAGACAGAAGGGTAACACTATGTTACCTTGATTTCCAGAAGAAGAACCACGGATTTGAACCTCTAATCAGCTTGGGCAAACTGATGCAAAACAGCAAGGTTTCTGGTGTGAATCTGTGTGTGGATTTCTGCTTCTCTCTCTACCTCCAGCTACAATCCTTCGATTCTCCCAACTCACACACGGTCTCAGCCTCTCTTTGAACCTGTTCTCTCTTGCTCTCAGCTCTCAATTTCTGATTTTAGCTACTGGTGTGGCTTTCTCTCAGTTTTCACTTCTTATATAGTACTCACGCCATGTGAAATCCCAATGATTAGTGGGATGAGGTGTTGGCTGGCTGGGGCTTCGTGGATTAGTGTTAGGACACCTATTAGGGACGTGCTGGTAGCTTAAGGAACTGTTTGGGTGGGTAATTAGACACTTAGGTCTTGGGTAGGCTTTAATCTAGGTGCATTAGTGGTTGATACTTAGGGGCTTGTTTAATTTAAGCTGTAAATTAGTTAGTCTCGGTTTCCAGTCTCAATCCTCTGCATTCTGGTCTTGTATTTTGCTTACTCAAGTTACTGGGTGTGGTAACTACCTTCATTGGGTCTTTAATTGGCTTTAAAAATAGTAGATTCGGTTACAAGTGCTTAAAGGCATTAAAGTGATTTATTTGTGATAAATTTCCTATTTATTGCTCTTTTTAAAATGTGTAACTTACTTAATCATGTTTGGTTTTGACTTAATTTCATGGCTGGTACCTTGTAGGATAGTTTAGGGTGTCTCTAAGTGGTTAAATTGGGCTTCCTTAGGCCTTAAGTAAGCTAAAGGGCTAAAGCTCCAATTTTTCAGTTCTTTCATTTTAGTCCTGAATTTTCACTGGAGAATATGTATCTTTTTAGGACTCTTCTTGAGGTTGGGATCCCTTAGCTAGGTCTTAGGGTATCTCTAGAGTTTCATAGAGTACCTTTCTAGGGTCAAATAGGTCTTTTCTGCCCTATTTAATTCCTTAAAGAAAAAGGTTAAAAACTAACTTATTCTTTTCAATTTAGTCCCTAGGGTTAGGGTTAGGGTTCCTCTAGTCATTTTTCTCTGGTTTTTGGGACTCTTGACTTCTAGTTAGGGTTGCATAGACTTATTCACAAACAGAAACAAAGGCAAACACATCCAAACACTTAAAAATCAAAAAGTCAAACAAGTTAAAGAAAAGTCAACACAAAATTCAACAACTTAGAAAAGTCAATACTTTGACTTTTTGGTCAAAGTAGGATTTCCATTTTTGGGATGCTACATTTTGAAGACTTGATATTCATCAGTTTTCGCTTGTGAGTGTTTCGGAAACTTGATATTCATCAATTTTCGCCGATTAGTGTTTCGGAAACTTTATATTCATCAGTTTTCGCCAATGAGTGTTTCGAAAACTTGATTTTCATACTAATCAGTTTTCGCCGGTGAGTGTTTCGAAAACATGATATTAATCAGTTTTCGCCAATGAGTGTTTCGAAAACTTGATTTACATGATAACCAGTTTTCGCCGATGACTGTTTCGAAAACGTGATATTCGTCAGTTTTCGCCAGTTAGTGTTTCAAAAACTTTATATTCTTCAACTTTCGCCGATGTGTGTTTCGAAAACTTCATTTTCTTGTTAATTTGTTTTCACTGATGAGTTTTTCGAAAACTTGATATTCATCAGTTTTCGCCAATGAGTGTTTCGAAAACATGATTTTCTTGTTAATCAGTTTTTGTCGATAAGTGTTTCGAAAACTTGATATTCATTAATTTTCGCCAATTAGTGTTTTGGAAACTTGATATTCATCAGTTTTCGCCAATGGGTGTTTCGAAAACTTGATTTTCTTGTTAATCAGTTTTCGCCGATGTGTTTTTCGAAAACTTGATATTGATCAGTTTTCGCCGATGAGTGTTCCGAAAACTTGATATTCATCAGTTTTCGCCGATTAGTGTTTCAGAAACTTCCTATTCATCAATTTTCGCCAATGAGTGTTTCGAAAACTTGATATTCTTGTGAATCAGTTTTCGCCGATGAGTGTTTCGAAAACTTGATATTCATCAGTTTTCGCCGGAGAGTGTTTCGAAAACTTGATATTCATCAGTTTTCGCCAATGAGTGTTTCGAATACTTGATTTTCTTGTTAATCAGTTTTCGCCGGTGAGTGTTCCGAAAACATGATACTCATCAGCTTTCGCCAATGACTGTTTCGAAAATTTGATTTTCTTGTTAATCAGTTTTTCACGATGAGTGTTTCGAAAACTTGATATTCGTCAGTTTTCGCCGGTGAGAGTCTCGAAAACTTGATTCTCTTGTTAATTAGTTTTCGTCGATGAGTCTTTCGAAAACTTGATATTCATCAGTTTTCGCCGATTAGTTTTTCAGAAACTTTATATTCATCAGTTTTCGCCAATAAGTGTTTTGAAAACTTGATTTTCCTGTTAATAAGTATTTGCCGACGAGTGTTTCTAAGACTTGATATTCATCAGTTTTCGCTTGTGAGTGTTTCGAAAACTTGATATTCATCAGTTTTCGCCGATTAATGTTTCGAAAACTTGATATTCGTCAGTTTTCGCCAATGAGTGTTTCGAAAACTTGATTTTCTTGTTAATAAATTTTCGCCAGTGAGTGTTTCAAAAACTTGATATTCATCAGTGTTTGCCAATGAGTGTTTCGAAAACTTGATATTCGTCAGTTTTCGCTGGTGAGAGTTTCGAAAAGTTGATATTCGACAATTTTAGCCAATGAGTGTTTCGAAATCTTGATTTTATTGTTAATTATTTTTCGCCGATGAGTGTTTCGAAAACTTGATATTCATCAGTTTTCGCCAATCAATTTTTCGGAAACTTTATATTCATCAGTTTTCGCCAATAAGTGTTTTGAAAACCTGATTTTCTTGTTAATCAGTATTTGACGACGAGTGTTTCAAAGACTTGATATTCATCAGTTTTCACTTGTGAGTGTTTCGGAAACTTGATATTCATCAGTTTTCGCCGATTAGTGTTTCGGAAACGTGATATTCACAAATTTTCGCTAATGAGTGTTTCGAAAACTTAATTTTCTTGTTAATAAGTTTTCGCTAGTGAGTGTTTCGAAAACTTGATATTCATCAGTTTTCGCCAATGAGTGTTTCGAAAACTTGAATTTCTTGTTAATCAGTTTTCGCCGAATAGTGTTTCGAAAACTTGATATTCATCAGCTCTCGTCGGTGAGTGTTTGGAAAACTTGATATTCATCAGTTTTGGCCAATGAGTGTTTCGAAAACTTTATTTTCTTATAAATCAGTTTTTGCCGATGAGTGTTTCGAAAATTTGATATTCATCAGTTTTCGCCGGTGAGTGTTTCGAAAACTTGATATTCATTAGTTTTCGTCAATGGGTGTTTCGAAAACTTGATATTCCTTTTAAACAGTGTTCGCTGATGAGTGTTTTGAAAAGTTCATATTCATCAGTTTTCGCCGGTGAGTGTTTCAAAAACATAATATTCATCTGTTTCTACTAATGAGCGTTTCGAAAACTTGATTTTCATGTTAATCAGTTTTCGCCGATGAGTGTTTCGAAAAGTTGAAATTCATCAGTTTTTGCTGGTGACTGTTTTGAAAACGTGATATTCATTAGTTTTTGCCAATGGTTGTTTCGAAAACTTGACTTTCTTGTTAATCAGTTGTCGCCATTGAGTGTTTCGAAAACTTGATATTCATCAGTTTTCGCCGATGAGTGTTTCGAAAACTTGATATTCATCAGTTTTCGCCGATGAGTGTTTCAAAAACTTGATATTCATCAGTTTTCGCAAATGTGTGTTTCAAAAACATGATTTTCTTGTTAATCAGTTTTTGCTGATAAGTGTTTCGAAAACTTGATATTCATCAATTTTTGCCGATTAGTGTTTCAAAAACTTGATATTCCTTAGTTTTTGCCAATGAGTGTTTTGGAAACTTGATTTTCTTGTTAATCAATTTTCGCTGGTAAGTGTTTCGAAGACTTGATATTCATCAATTCTCGCCGATGAGTGTTTCGAAAACTTGATTTTCTTGTTAATCAGTTTTCGCCAGAGAGTGTTTCGAAAACTTGATATTCATTAGTTTTCGCCATTGAGTGTTTCGAAAACTTGATATTCGTCAGTTTTCGCCGGTGAGAGTTTCGAAAACTTGATATTCAACAGTTTTCGCCAATGTGTGTTTCGAAATCTTGATTTTCTTGTTAATTAGTTTTCGCCGATGAGTGTTTCAAGAACTTGATATTCATCAGTTTTCGCCGATTAATTTTTCGGAAACTTTATATTCATCAGTTTTCGCCAATAAGTGTCTTGAAATCCTGATTTTCTTGTTAATCAGTATTCGACGACGAGTGTTTCGAAGACTTGATATTCTTCAGTTTTCGCTTGTGAGTGTTTCGAAAACTTGATATTCATCAATTTTCGCCGATGACTGTTTCGGAAACTTGATATTCATCAGATTCCGCCAATGAGTGTTTCGAAAACTTGATTTTCTTATTAATCATTTTTCGTCCGTGAGTGTTTCGAAAACTTGAAATTCAACAGTTTTCGCCAATGACTGTTTCGAAAACTTTATTTTCTTTTTAATCAATTTTCGTCGATGAGTGTTTCGAAAACTTCATAATCAACAGTTTTCGGCGGTGGGTGTTTTGGAAACTTGATATTCTTCAGTTTTCGCCATTGAGTGTTTCGAAAACTTGAATTTCTTTTTAATCAGTTTTTGCCGATGAGTGTTTTGAAAACTTGATATTCGTCAGTTTTCGCCGGTGAGTGTTTCGAAAACTTGATATTCATCAGTTTTCGCCAATGAGTGTTTCGAAAACATTATATTCATCTATTTTCGCCGGTGAGTGTTTCGAAAACTTGATATTCACCAGTTTTCGCGAATGAGTGTTTCAAAAACTTGATTTTCTTGTTAATTAGTTTTCGCCGATGAGTGGTTCAAAAACTTGATATTCATGAATTTTTACTGGTGACTGTTTCGAAAATTTGATATTCATTAGTTTTCGCCAATGGTTGTTTCGGATACTTGATTTTCTTGTTAATCAGTTCTCGCCAATGAGTGTTTAGAAAATTTGATATTGACCAGTTTCCGCGGATGGGTGTTTCGAAAACTTGATTTTCTTGTTAATCAGTTTTCGCCGATTAGTGTTTCGGAAACGTGATATTCATCAGTTTTCGTTGGTGAGTGTTTCGAAAACTTGATATTCATCAGTTTTCGCCAATGAGTGTTTCAAACACTTCATTTTCTTCTTAATCAGTTTTCGCCGATGAGGTTTTCTAAAACTTGATATTCATCAGTTTTCGCCGGTAAGTGTTTCGGAAACTTGATATTCATCAGTTTTCGCCAATGAGTGTTTCGAAAACTTGATTTTCTTGTAAATCAATTTTCGCCGGTGAATGTTTCGAAAACTTGGTATTCATCAGTTTTCGCCAATGGTGTTTCGAAAACATGATTTTCTTGTTTATCAGTTTTCGCCGATGAGTGTTTCGGAAACTTGATATTCGTCAGTTCTCGCCGGTGAGTGTTTCAAAAATTTGATATTCATCAGTTTTTGCCAATGAGTGTTTCAAAAACTAGATATTCATCAATTTTCACCAATGAGTGTTTCGAAAACTTAATTTTCTTGTTAATCATTTTTCGCCGATGAGTGTTTTGAAAACTTGATATTCATCAGATTTCGCCGATTAGTGTTTCGAAAACTTGATACTCATCAGTTTTCGCCAATGAGTGTGTCAAACACATGATTTTCATGTTAATAAGTTTTCGCCAGTGAGTGTTTCGAAAACTTGATATTCATCAGTTTTCGCCAATGAGTGTTTCAAAAACTTGATTTTCTTGTTAATCAGTTTTCGCCGATGAGTGTTTCGAAAACTTGATATTCGTCAGTTTTCGCCGCTAAGAGTTTCGAAAACTTGATACTCAACAGTTATCGCCAATGAGAATTTCGAAATCTTGATTTTCTTGTCAATTAGTTTTCGCCAATGAGTGTTTCGAAAAGTTGATATTGATCAGTTTTCGTCAATCATTTTCGTGTATGAGAATTTCGAAAACTTGATTTTCTTGTTAATCAATTTTCTCCGATGAGTGTTTCGAAAATTTGATATTCATCAGTTTTCGACGGTGAGTGTTTCGAAAAGTTGATATTCATCTGTTTTAGCCAATGGTGTTTCGAAATCATGATATTCTTGTTAATCAAATTTCGCCGATGAGTGTTTCAAACACTTGATATTCATCAGTTTTCGCCGATGAGTGTTTCGGAAACTTGATATTCATTAATTTTCGCCAATGAGTGTTTTAAAAACTAGATTTTCTTGTTTATCAGTTTTCGCCGATGAGTGTTTCGAAAACTTGATATTCATTAATTTTTACCAATGAGTCTTTCGAAAACTTGATTTTCTTGTTAATTAATTTTCGCCGATGAGTGTTTCAAAAACTTGATATTCATCAGTTTTCGTCGATGAGTGTTTCGAAAACTTGATTTTCTTATTAATTAGTTTTCGCCAATGAGTGTTTTGAAAACTTGATATTCATCAGTTTTCGCCGGTGAGTGTTTAGAAAACTTGATATTCATCAGTTTTCGCTAATGAGAGTTTCGAAAACTTTATTTTCTTGTTAATCAGTTTTCGCCAATGAGTGTTTCGAAAACTTGATATTCATCAGTTTTCGCCGATGAGTGTTTCAAAAACTTAGTATTCTTTTGTTTTCGCCGATTAGTATTTCAGAAACTTCCTATTCATCAATTTTCGCCAATGAGTGTTTCGAAAACTTGATTTTCTTGTTAATCAGTTCTCGTCGGTGAGTGTTTCGAGAACTTGGTATTCATCTATTTTCGCCAATGAGTGTTTCGAAAACTTGATATTCATCAGTTTTCGCCAATGAGTGTGTCAAAAACTTGACTTTCTTGTTAATCAGTTTTCGCCGGTGAGTGTTTCGAAAACTTGATATTGATAAGTTTTTGCTGATTAGTTTTTCGAAAACTTAATATTCATTTGTTTTCGCCAATAAGTGTTTTGAAAGCTTGATTTTCTTATCAATTCGTTTTCGCCCATGAGTGTTTCGAAAACTTGATATTCATCAGTTTTTGCCGATTAGTTTTTTGAAAACTTTATACTCATTAGTTTTTGCCAATAAGAGTTTTGAAAACTTGATTTTCTTGTCAGTCAATATTTGCCGACGAGTGTTTCGAAGCCTTGATATTCATCAGTTTTCGCTTCTGATTGTTTCGGAAACTTGATTTTCATCAGTTTTCGCTTCTGAGTGTTTCGGAAACTTGATATTCATCAATTTTCGCTAATGAGTAATTCAAAGACTTGATTTTCTTGTTAATCAGTTTTCGCCGATGAGTGTTTCGAAAACTTGATATTCATCAGTTTTCGCCAATGAGTGATTCGAAAACTTAATTTTCTTGTTAATCAGTTTTTGCCGGTGAGTCTTTCGAAAACTTGATATTCATCAATTTTCGGCATTGAGTGTTTCGAAAACTTGATTTTCTTGTTAATTAGTTTCGCCGATGAGTGTTTCGAAAACTTGATATTCATCAGTTTTCGCTTGTGAGTGTTTCAGAAACTTGATATTCATCAGTTTTCGCCGATTAGTGTTTTGGAAACTTGATATTCATCAGTTTTAGCCAATTAGTGTTTCGAAAACATTTTTTTCTTGTTAATCAGTTTTTGATGATGAGTGTTTCAAAAACATGATATTCATAAGTTTTTGCCGGTGAGTGTTTCGAAAACTTGATATTCATTAGTTTTCGCCAATGGTTGTTTTGAAAACTTGATTTTCTTGTTAATCAGTTGTCGCCAATGAGCGTTTCAAAAATTTGATATTGATCAGTTTTCGCGGATGAATGTTTCGAAAACTTGATATTGATTCGTTTTCGCCGATTACTGTTTCGAAAACATGATATTTATAAATTTTCGCCAATGACTGTTTCGAAAACTTGATTTTCTTGTTAATCAGTTTTCACCGAAGAGTGTTTCGAAAACTTGATATTCATTCGTTTTCGCCGGTGAGTGTTTCGGAAACTTGATATTCTTCAGTTTTCGCCAATGACTGTTTTGAAACCTTGATTTTCTTGTTAATCAGTTTTCGCCGGTGAGTGTTTCGAAAACTTGATATTCATCAGTTTTCGCCAATGATTGTTTCGAAAACTTAATATTCATCAGTTTTCGCTGAATAGTGTTTTGAAAACTTGATTTTCTTGTTAACCAATTTTCGCTGGTGACTGTTTTGAAAACTTGATATTCATTAGTTTTCACAAATGGATGTTTCGGAAACTTGATTTTCTTGTTAATCAGATTTCACCAATGAGTGCTTCGAAAACTTGATATTTATCTGTTTTCGTCGATTAGTGTTTTGGAAACTTGATATTCATCACTTTTCACCAATGAGTGTTTCGAAGACTTGATTTTCTTGTTAATCAGTTTTCGCCGACGAGTATTTTGAAAACTTGATATTCATCAACTTTCGCCGATTAGTGTTTCGAAAACTTGATATTCATCAGTTTTCGCCAATGAGTCTTTCGAAAACTTAATTTTCTTGTTAATCAGTTTTTGCCGGTGAGTCTTTCGAAAACTTGATATTCATCAATTTTCGGCATCGAGTGTTTCGAAAACTTGATTTTCTTGTTAATTAGTTTCGCCGATGAGTGTTTCGAAAACTTGATATTCATCAGTTTTCGCTTGTGAGTGTTTCAGAAACTTGATATTCATCAGTTTTCGCCGATTAGTGTTTTGGAAACTTGATATTCATCAGTTTTAGCCAATTAGTGTTTCGAAAACATTTTTTTCTTGTTAATCAGTTTTTGATGATGAGTGTTTCAAAACATGATATTCATAAGTTTTTGCCGGTGAGTGTTTCGAAAACTTGATATTCATTAGTTTTCGCCAATGGTTGTTTTGAAAACTTGATTTTCTTGTTAATCAGTTGTCGCCAATGAGCGTTTCAAAAATTTGATATTGATCAGTTTTCGCGGATGAATGTTTCGAAAACTTGATATTGATTCGTTTTCGCCGATTACTGTTTCGAAAACATGATATTTATAAATTTTCGCCAATGACTATTTCGAAAACTTGATTTTCTTGTTAATCAGTTTTCACCGAAGAGTGTTTCGAAAACTTGATATTCATTCGTTTTCGCCGGTGAGTGTTTCGGAAACTTGATATTCGTTAGTTTTCGACAATGACTGTTTTGAAACCTTGATTTTCTTGTTAATCAGTTTTCGCCGGTGAGTGTTTCGAAAACTTGATATTCATCAGTTTTCGCCAATGATTGTTTCGAAAACTTAATATTCATCAGTTTTCGCTGAATAGTGTTTTGAAAACTTGATTTTCTTGTTAACCAATTTTCGCTGGTGACTGTTTTGAAAACTTGATATTCATTAGTTTTCGCAAATGGGTGTTTCGGAAACTTGATTTTCTTGTTAATCAGATTTCACCAATGAGTGCTTCGAAAACTTGATATTTATCTGTTTTCGCCGATTAGTGTTTTGGAAACTTGATATTCATCACTTTTCACCAATGAGTGTTTCGAAGACTTGATTTTCTTGTTAATCAGTTTTCGCCGATGAGTGTTTTGAAAACTTGATATTCATCAGTTTTCGTCGATGAGTGCTTTAGCAACTTGTTATTCATCAATTTTCGTCAATGAGTGATTCAAAAACTTGATTTTCTTGTTAATCAGTTTTTGCCGATGAGTGTTTCGAAAACTTGATATTAATCAGTTCTCGCCAATGGTTGTTCCGAAAACTTGTTTTTCTTGTTAATCAGTTTTCACTGATCAGTGTTTCGAAAACTTGATATTCATCAGTTTTCGCCGGTGAGTGTTTCGAAAACTTGATATTCAATAGTTTTCGCCAATGAGTGTTTCGAAATCTTGATTTTCATGTTAATTAGTATTCGCCCATGAGTGTTTCGAAAACTTGATATTCATCAGTTTTCGCCAATTAGTTTCTCGGAAACTTTATAGTCATCAGTTTTTGCCAATAAGTGTTTTGAAAACTTGATTTTCTTGTTAACCAGTATTTGCCGACGACTGTTTCGAAGACTTGATATTCATCAGTTTTTGCTTGTGAGTGTTTCGGAAACTTAATATTCATCAGTTTTTGCCGGTGAGTGTTTCGGAAACTTGATATTCATCAGTTTTCGCAAATGAGTGTTTCAAAAACTTGATTTTTTTGTTAATATGTTTTCGCCAGCGAGTGTTTCGACAACTTGATATTCATCAGTTTTCGCAAATGAGTCTTTCGAAAACTTGACATTCATCAGTTTTCGCCGGTGACTGTCTCGAAAACATGATTTTCTTAATCAGTTTTCGCCGGTGAGTGTTTCAAAAACTTGATATTCATCAGTTTTCGCCATGGAGTGTTTCGAAAACTTGATTTTCTGGTTAATCAGTTTTCGCCGATGAGTATTTCGAAAACTTGATATTCATCAGTTTTCGCCGGTGAGTGTTTCGAAAACTTGATATTCATTAGTTTTCGCAAATCGGTGTTTGGGAAACTTGATTTTCTTGTTAATCAGTTTTCACCAATCAGTGTTTCGAAAACATGATATTCATCAGTTTTCACTGATTAGTGTTTCGAGAACTTGATATTCATCAGTTTTCGCCAATGATTGTTGCAAAAACATGATTTTATTTTTAATTAATTTTCGCCGATGACTGTTTCGAAAACTTGATATTCATTAATTTTCGCTGGTGAGTGTTTCGAAAACTTGACATTCATCAGTTTTCGCCATTGAATGTTTCAAAAACTTGATTTTCTTGTTAATCAGTTTTTGCCGATGAGTGTTTCGAAAACTTGATATTCATAAGTTTTCGAGGATGAGTGTTTCGAAAACTTGATATTCATTAGTTTTCGGTAATTAGTGTTTCGAAAACTTGATATTCATCAGTTTTCGACGGTGAGTGTTTTGAAAACTTTATTTTCTTGTTAATCACTTTTCGCCGATGAGTGTTTCGAAAACCTGATATTTATCAGTTTTTGCCAGTGAGTGTTTCGAAAACTTGATATTCATCAGTTTTCGCTGGTGACTGTTTCGAAAACTTGATATTCATCAGTTTTCGCCGGTGAGTGTTTCAGAAACTTGATATTCATCAGTTTTTGCCGATTAGTGTTTCGGAAACTTGATATTCATCAGTTTTCGCCAATGAGTGTTTCGAAAACTTGATTTTCTTGTTAATCAGTATTCGCTGATGAGTGTTCCAAAAACTTGATATTCATCGGTTTTTGTCGGTGAGTGTTTCGAAAACTTGATATTCATTAGTTTCCGCCAATGGTTGTTTAGAAAACTTGATTTTCTTGTTAATCAGTTATCGCCAATGAGTGTTTCGAAAATTTGATATTGATCAGTTTTCGAGGATGAGTGTTTCGAAAACTTGATATTTTTCAGTTTTCGCAGATGAGTGTTTCGGAAACTTGATATTCATTAGTTTTCCCCGATGAGAGTTTCAAAAACTTGATTTTCTTGTTAATCAGTTTTCGCCGGTTAGTGTTTCAAAAACTTGATATTCATTAGTTTTCACCGATGAGTGTTTCAAAAACTTGATATTCATCAGTTTTCACCAATGAGTGTTTCAAAAACATGATTTTCTTGTTAATCAATTTTCGCCGATGA
This sequence comes from Senna tora, assembly GCA_014851425.1. Lineage (NCBI taxonomy): Eukaryota > Viridiplantae > Streptophyta > Magnoliopsida > Fabales > Fabaceae > Senna > Senna tora. The sequence continues at coordinate 20,154,250 of CM026261.1, read as the reverse complement.
GTGTTTTGAAAACTTGATATTCATCAGTTTTCGCCGGTGAGTGTTTCGAAAACTTGATATTCATCAGTTTTCCCCAATGAGTGTTTCGAAAACTTAATTTTCTTGTTAATTAGTTTTCGCCGATGATTGTATGGAAAACTTGATATTCATCAGCTTTCGCCTATGAGTGTTTTGGAAACTTAATATCATCAGTTTTCGTCAACTAGTGTTTCGGAAACTTCATATTCATCAGTTTTCGCGTATGAGTGTTTCGAAAACTTGAAATACATCAATTTTCGCCGGTGTGTGTTTCGAAAAGTTGAAATTCATTAGCTTTCGCCAATGGGTGTTTCGAAAACTTGATTTTCTTGTTAATCAGTTTTCGCCAATTAGTGTTTCGAAAATTTATATTGATCAGTTTTCGCCGATTAGTGTTTCGGAAACTTGATGTTCATCAATTTTCGCCAATGAGTGTTTCGAAAACTTGATTTTTTTGTTTATTACTTTTCGCTGATGAGTGTTTTAGAAACTTGATAATCATCAATTTTCGCCGGTGAGTGTTTCGGAAACTTGATATTCATCAGTTTTCGTCAATGAGTGTTTTGAAAACTTGATTTTCTTGTTAATCAGTTTTTGCCAGTGAGTGTTTCAAAAACTTAATATTCATCAGTTTTCGCCAATGAGTGTTTCGAAAACTTGATTTTCTTGTTAATTAGTTTTCGCTGGTGAGTGTTTTGAAAACTTGATATCCAACAGTTTTCGTCAATGATTGTTTCGAAAACTTGATAATCATCAGTTTTCGCCAATGAGTGTTTAGGAAACTTGATTTTCTTGTTAATTAGTTTTCGCCGGTGAGTGTTTCAAAAACATGATATTCTCCAATTTTAGCCAAATAGTGTTTCGAAAACTTGATATTCATCAGTTTTCGCCAATGAGCGTTTTGAGAACTTGATTTTCTTGTCAATCAGTTTTCGTCGATGAGTGATTCGAAAACTTGATATTCATCAGTTTTCGCCGGTGATTGTTTCAAAAATTTGATATTAATCAGTTTTCGTCGGTGAGGGTTTTGGAAAATTATATTCATCAGTTTTCGCCGAATAGTGTTTCGGAAATTTGATTTTCTTGTTAATCTGTTTTCGACGATGAGTGTTTCGAAAACATGATATTCATCAGTTTTCGCCGATTAGTGTTTCGGAAACTTGATATTCATTAGCTTTCACCGATGAGTGTTTCGAAAACTTGATTCTTTTGTTAATCAGTTTTCGCCGATGAGTGTAACATCCCAAAAATGGAAACTCAACTTTGACCAAAAAGTCAAAGTGTTGACTTTTCTATGTTGTTGACTTTTGTGTTGACTTTCCTTTAATTTGTTTGACTTTTTGATTTTTGAGTGTTTGGATGTGTTTGCCTTTGTTTTTTTTTTGTAATTAAGTTTATGAAACCCTAACTAGAGGTCAAGAGACCCAAAAACCAGAGAAAAATGACCAGAGGAACCCTAACCCTAACACGAGGGACTAAATTGAAAATGATAAGTTAGTTTTAACCCTTTTCTTTAATAAGTGAAATAGGGCAGAAAAGACCTATTTGACCCTAGAAAGATACCCTAGGACACTCTAGAGAAACCCTAAGACCTGACTAAGGGACCCCAACCTCAAGAAGAGTCCTAAAAAGATACATTTTCTCCAGTAAAAATTCAAGACTAAACTGAAAGAACTGAAAAATTGGAGCTTTAGCCCTTTAGTTTACTTAAGGCCTAAGGAAGCCCAATTTAATCACTTAGAGACACCCTAAACTATACTACAAAATGCCAGCCATGAATTTAATCAAAAACAGACACAATTAGGTGAGTGACATATTTTAAAAATGGCAATAAATAAGAAACTTATAACAAATTAATCCCTTTTAATGCCTTTAAGAGCTTGTAACCGAATTTACTAGTTTTAAAGCCTATTAAAGACTCAATCAAGGTAATTATCACACCCAGCAACTTAATTAAGCAAAATACAAGGTTAAAATTTAGTGAATTGAGTCTGGAAACCGAGGCTATATGAGGTGTAGCTTAAATTAAGCAAGCAACTAAGCATTAACCATTAATGCACCTAGATTAAAGCCTACCCGAGACCTAAGTATCTAATCACCCACCCAAACAAGCCCTTAAGTTGCCAGCACACCCTTAATAGGTGTCCTAATACTAACCCACGAAGCCCCATCCAGCCAACACCTAATCCCTCTAAAAATGGGATTTTCACATTGCTTAAGGATTATATAAGGAAGGAAACCGAGTGAGAGAGGTCATTAGCAGGCAAAACGAAAAACCAGGGCTGAGAGTTGTGAGTTGAGGATTCAGGAAGATAGTTGGAGCTGTGGAGAAGCTGGGGATTCGAGAGTTAGCAGCTGGAGGAAGAGATAGGAGCTGAAAGTTCACACTCACCCACACACCAGAATTCTCCTCTGTCTCCATCAATTTGCCGAAGCCGTTCAGAGGTCCAAATTCGTGCTTCTTCTTCTGGAAATCAAGGTAACGTAGTGTTACCCTTCCTTCTCCATCACTGAGCCAAGAGCATCCACCAGAAACGGTGGTATGAGCCTCTATGACTCATTTTCCCGAGGCTGCCACAGAATGCCCTGTTTTGGGCAGTGAAGCTTCCATGAGGCATATCTCCTTCATCTGTTATCCAATTTGAGCGTGTGACTAGTCATTAGAAAGCTAAGAAGATAATCTTTAAAAGCCCCTCAATGCATGCATGATCAGAGGCTGCCATACAGGGGTTTAGAGCCTCGAAAGATTGTGAATTTTCTGCTAAAAATGATGTTTTCTGATGTGGTACTCTATGCTTGCTGAAGTTGTTATTTCTGGTGTTCTGAGTCTTGAATTGAGTAGGAATGGTTAGGAAAAGGCATTTAGGACCTCTAGGTGGTAGGAACTTGCCGTGATTACTCAGATGAGCTACGGGTACAAAATGGTAATCCTCAATATTTAAACTAAACATTCTGCTTCACTGAAAAACTGCACTTGTTTTCCTCACTTCTGCCATTTTCTGTAAAGTTTCTATTTTTCCTTGTTACTTTGCTGAAAATTGGTAATTGGTAAGTTTTTAAGCTTTGGAAGAATGCAGAAATGGGAAGAAAACAGAAAGGAAAAATTTTCAGTGATGCAGCAAGATTTGAGCATGTGGAAGGGATGAATCTTTTGAAACAAAATGGTTGGTAAATCACCCTTTAAGCATTGCTGGGAGGTAGGTGTGTGCTTCACCATGTATTTTCTGTTTTTCCACAGAAGCTACATGCTGAACTTGACCTACCTACTTGCTAGATTGCTGTTTTGAAACTCATAAAAACTAGGAAAGAATCAAATTCTGATTTTGGGTGAAAAGCTTATGTTTTTTTTTAAAGTGAGGAGTCAAGTCTGTGATTTCTGTTAAGAGTGCATCTTGTAAGTGTCCTAGCTTTCATAACCTAAGAAATGCTTGCTGGAAGTCCAAATTGATTGTAGAAAGCCTAGGTTTGCCAAAAAAAAAATAGAAATTTGTGATGCATACATGCTAGTGTGGCTGTGAGCTTTGGTGTTTCTTTTCTGAAATTTCTAGTGTGGGAACCTTCTAATTAGTTAGTCACCCTGTAAATGCTCTAGAACTCCTATTTAATCTAGTTTAGGCACCCTAAGTAACTAGAGGAACTAAAAGGAAAGGAAATGGCCAAAGAAAAGAAAATATGTGCAAAAACAGTAGCTCTGTACTAATGTAGCTGCACCAACTGGTTGTGCAAGTCACAAGTAGCCTAAATATGCTTGGGAGACACCAGGATGGGCTGGTAAGAGCTTAAAACAGAAAAAGAGAGGTAGTAGGGACTAAACTGAATTGATTTTTTTGTTTTTTTGCCCTTTTTCAGAATCTTTGTAAACTGAGCTATCTGTGGTAAAATTCCTGTACTTTCTGGTTTTATATGTTAGTATGTACCTATGTGTTGGCAGGGAAGTGGTCAAAGTGGCCTCTAACTCCATTCTATGCTCAAGTTGATTTTAGAGAAAATTTATGTGTTTTGCTGCAAAAGTATGACTTCTGGTTGCTATTTTTCTGTGGAAACTGCATGAGCAAGTCCCAATTAGCTTTTAGGTACTTGCTGCACCCTGGTTTTGGCTTGAAACAACCCAGAACAAGATTTGGGTCTTAATAGGGACTAAATTGCAAGAAAAACTTGAGAAAAACTGAAAAGTCCTATTTCTACCTAAATTCTGGTTCAATTCTGTTGGGATTTTCTGGGTGTGTGTAGCAGGTCCTAATTGACCATTTTGGTGACTAAGTGAAGTCTAATTGCTTGAAATGTGCTTTGAATTTCTTACTTTAAAGAAATGGACTCCTTTGAAAAGATTTGTGAATTTAAGGGTCCAAATGCAATTGTCTTTATTGGAAAATTGATTAAAGTTATTGAGTATGCATTAATGATGCTTGTGGTGAAATTTCATGACCTTTGGATGCTTAAATTGATGGTTATGCCTGTTACTTGTTATGAAAGTTATATTTGGCATTTTGGTTGACTTATGTTTGACTTTTGTTGACCAGTGGCTGAATTTAATGTTTTTATCAGGCTATTTAAGTGTGTGGCATCCAAATCATGAAACTGAGTTTTAGCATGCATCTGTGAACTGAAAATGCCTTGGAGGGCAGGCTTTTGAGCATGCATCTGTATTCGAATGTGCATATGCCCCTGGAGGGGTAAGATGGTAAAATTGCCCTGGAGAGGCAGTATTTGTATTTTATGCCCTGGAGAGGCAATAATTGTGTTTTGATGCCCTGGAGAAGCAATAATTGTGTTTTGATGCCCTGGAGAGACAATCACTGTGTTTTGATGCCCTGGAGAGGCACTATCAGTGTTTTGATGCCCTGGAGAGGCAATTTATTTAGCAACTGAGTAAACATTACCTGTGGATAAAAATTATAATGTATAATTTGATCTGTATGAAAAGGACACACTAGGCTGGCTAGGAATGCGTCCGGGACGTAGCTGCCTAGCAACTAGTGAGGAAATAATCCAGTCCGGGACTGGTGATCCTAAGGTTCTAACTTTGTGCGCACCCCGGGGGACGCCCTGGGATGTTAGGTAATTACCTGTTGGCCCTATTTGGGTAGGCTTTCCATAGTGTTAAATGGTAAGTCGGTATTGTCCTGTTTCATTAGATTGGTTTTGAATTGATGGTAATGGTTTAACCAGTTGTAACAGGTCCTGGAGAGACTTGACGGTTACATGTAGAGGTAAACATGAACCTTTTTGAAAAGACTGGCATGGCTGAAAATTGCATATAGTGGTAAATATGCATGTTTTGAAAATGAAAATGAGTTTTCATCTGTTTACAGTTTTCAGCATGACCATTTGTATGAATGGGAATATCATGTGATTGATGTATTGATTCCTTTTGAGAGTGGAAGTATCTTGTAATTCATGTGTATCATGTTTAAATTATCTGTTGATTGAGAAGGAAGCGTTTTTCTGTATTCTTAGGAATGCAGCTGAACCACTAATTAGTTTTATATATAAAATTGGTAATCTATGTTACTGGGATTTTATATCTCATTACGTTAGTGTGTTCAGATGCCCAGGTACATACTGCTGTTGGAGATTGAGGTAGAGCTCCTGGAGGTACCCCTCCTGGGATACTTCCAAATCCTGAAGGCAGTTAACATCCTTTTCTTCTTCCCTTCGGTTGAGAATGCCCAGGGACCTAGAAAGGGGTGAGATGGACAGGTAGCAGGAGCTGACTCACATTTTTGGCAGTGACTCTGATGTCACTCTAGTATAGGCTTAGTACTTACTATTTTGGGCCTGCGAGCCACTAACTTTAATACTTATGTTTGTATATATGTATGCCTGTATGGATTATATGTTGTAGACCTAGGTTTGAACTGCTTAGGTAATATGCGGAGGTATATACCTCATTTCCAGTTAACCTTATTGGTATGTGTATTTTGGGAGAGTGCGAGAGTTTCAAACATGTATCTTCTAGTTTCTTAGGTTAAAGTAACCAACCGAGAGTAAGCGATCCTTGGGAAACACTTAACTTCATGAAAGGAAAAAGGAAAAAAATTAGACCGGGTTTTTAAGAAGTTAAGTAAATAACCTAATTCCGCAACAAAAATCAATAAAGAAACTAGGACGTTACAATGAGTGTTTCTAAAGCTTGATATTCTTCATTTTTCGCCGGTGAGTGTTTCCAAGACATGATACTCACCACTTTTCGCAAATGAGTGTTTCGAAAACTTGGTTTTCTTCTTAATCAGTTTTCGCTGATGAGTGTGTCAAAAACCTGATATTCATCAGTTTTCGCCGATTAGTGTTTCGAAAGCTTGATATTCATCAGCTTTCGTGAATGAGTGTTTCAAAAACTTGATTTTCTTGTTAATTAGTGTTCGCCGATAAGTGCTTCGAAAACTTGATATTCATCAGTTTTCGCTTGTGAGTGTTTCGGAAACTTGATCTTCATCAGTTTTCGTCGATTAGCGTTTCAGAAACTTGATATTCATCATTTTTCGCCAATGAGTGTTTCGAAAACATGATTTTCTTGTTAATCAGTTTTTGCCGATGAGTGTTCAAAAACATGATATTCATCAGCTTTAGCCGGAGAGTGTTTCGGAAACTTGATATTAATCAGTTTTCGCCGATGAGAGTTCCAAAAACGTGATTTTCTTGTAAATCAGATTTCGCCGATGAGTGTTTCGAAAACTTGATATTCATCAATTTCCGCCGGTGAGTGTTTCGAAAACATGATATTTTTCAGTTTTTGCCAATGAGTGTTTCGAAAACATGATTTTCTTGTTAATCAATTTTCGACGATGAGTGTTTCGGAAACTTGATATTCATCAGTTTTCGCCGATTAGTGTTTCAGAAACTTGATATTCATTAGTTTTCGGCAATGAGTGTTTCGATAACTTGATTTCTTGTTAATCAGCTTTCGACGATGAGCGTTTCAAAAACTTGATATCCATCAGTTTTCGCCGATTAGTTTTTCGGAAATTTGATATTAATCAGTTTTCTTGTTAATCAGTTTTTGCCGATGAGTGTTTCTAAAAGTTGATATTCATTAGTTTTCGCCTGTGAGTGTTTTGTAAACTTGATATTCACCAGTTTTCGCCGATTAGTGTTTCGCAAACTTGATATTCATCAGTTTTCGCCAATGAGTGTTTCGAAAACATTATTTTCTTTTTAATCAGTTTTCGCCGACGAGTGTTCGAAAACTTGATATTCATCAGTTTTTGCCGGTGAGAGTTTCGAAAACATGATATACATTAGTTTTCTCTGATGAGTGTTTCGAAAACTTGATTTTCATGTTAATCAGTTTTCGCCGATGAGTGTTTTGAAAACTTGATATTCATCAGTTTTCGCCAATCAGTGTTTCGAAAACATGATTTTCTTGTTAATCAATTTCGCCGATGAGTTTTTATAGAACTTGATATTCATTAGTTTGCGCCGGTGAGTGTTTTGAAAACTTGATATTCATCAGTTTTCGCCAATGAGTTTTTCGAAAACTTGATTTTCTTGTTAATCAGTTTTCACCAGAGAGTGTTTCGAAAACTTGATAATCATCAGTTTTCGCCAATGAGTGTTTCCAAAACATAAATTTCTTGTTTATCAGTTTTCGCCTATGAGTGTTTCGAAAACTTGATATTCATTAGTTTTCGCCAATGAGTGTTTCAAAAACATGATTTTTTTGTTAATCAGTTTTCGTCGATTATTTCGAAAACTTGATATTCGTAAGTTTTCCCCAGTGAGTGTTTCGAAAACTTGATATTCATCAGTTTTCGCCAATGAGTGTTTTGAAAACTTGATTTTCTTGTCAATAAGTTTTCGCCGATGAGTGTTTTGAAAACTTGATATTCATCAGTTTCCGCCGATTAGTTTTTCGGAAACTTGATTTTCATCAGTTTTCGCCAGTAAGTGTTTCGAAAACTTGATTTTCCTGTTAATCAATATTCGCCGATGAGTGTTTCGAAAACTTGATTTTCATCAGCTTTTGTCTGTGAGTGTTTCAGAAAATTAATATTCTTCAGTATTCGCCAATGAGTGTTTCGAAAATTAGATTTTCATCAGTTTTCGCCGATGAGTGTTTCGAAAACTTGATATTCATCAGTTTTCACCGGTGAGTGTTTCAGAAACTTGATATACATCAATTTTTGCCAATGAGTGTTTTGAAAACTTTATTTTCCTTTTAATCAGTTTTTGTCGATGAGTATTTCGAAAATGTGATATTCATCAGTTTTCGCCGATGAGTGTTTTGAAAACTTGATATTCATCAGTTTTTGCCTTTGAGTGTTTAGGAAATTTGATATTCATCAGTTTTCGCCAATTAGTGTTTCAGAAACTTGATATTCATCAGTTTAGGCCAATGAGTGTTTCGAAAACTTGCTTTTCTTGTTAATCAGTTTTCGCCAATGAGTGTTTCGAAAACTTGATTTTCTTGTTAATCAGTTTTCGCCGATGAGTGTTTCGAAAACTTGATATTCATCAGTTTTCGCCGATGAGTGTTTCGGAATCATGATATTCATCAATTTTCGCCAATGAGTGTTTCGAAAACTTGATTTTCTTGTTAATCAGTTTTCGTCGATGAGTGTTTCGAAAACTTGATTTTCATCTGCTTTTGCCTGTGAGTGTTTAAGAAACTTGATATTCATCAGTTTTTGCCGATGAGTGTTTCGAAAACTTGATGTTCATCAGTTTTCACCGGTTAGTGTTTCGAAAACTTGATATTCATCAGTTTTCGCCAATGAGTGTGTCGAAAACTTGAATTTCTTGTTAATCAGTTTTCGCCGATGAGTGTTGCGAAAACTTCATATTCATCAATTTTCGCCGATGAGTGTCTCTGAAACTTGATATTCTTTAATTTTTGCAAATGAGTGTTTCGTAAACTTGATTTTCTTGTTAATCAGTTTTCGCCGATGAGTGTTTTGAAAACTTGATTTTCTTGATAATTAGTTTTCGCCAATATTGTTTCAAAAATTTGATACTTATCAGTTTTCACCGATTAGTGTTTCGAAAACTTGAGTTTCATCAGTTTTCGCCAATGAGTGTTTCGAAAACTTGATTTTCTTGTTAATCGGGTTTCACCGATGAGTGTTTCGAAAACTTGAAATTCATCAATTTTCGTCGGTGAGTGTTTTGAAAAGTTGATATTCTTCAATTTTCACCAATGAGTGTTTCGAATACATGATTTTCTTGTCAATCAGTTTTTACCGATGAGTGTTTCAAAAACAAGATATTGATTAGTTTTTACTGGTGAGTGTTTCGAAAACTTTATTTTCATTAGTTTTCGCGGATTAGTGTTTTGAAAACATGATATTCATCAGTTTTCGCCAATGAGTGTTTCGAAAACTTGGTTTTCTTTTTAATCAGTTTTCGCCGATTAGTGTTTCGAAAACATGATTTTCATCAGTTTTCGCCGATGAGTGTTTCGAAAACTTGTTATTCATCAGTTTTCGCAGGTGAGTGTTTCGAAAACTTGATATTCATCAGTTTTCACCAATGAGTGTTTCGGAAACTTCATATTCATTAGTTTTCGCCTATGAGTGTGTCGAAAACTTGATTTTCTTGTTAATCTGCTTTGCCGGTGAGTGTTTTGAAAACTTGATGTTCATCAGTTTTTGCCTTCGAGTGTTTAGGAAATTTGATATTCATCAGTTTTCGGCAATGAGTTTTTCGGAAACTTGATATTCATCAGTTTTCACCGATGAGTGTTTCAGAAACTTAATATACATCAGTTTTCGCCAATGAGGATTTCGAAAAATTGATTTTCTTGTTAATCTGTTTTTGCCGATGAGTGTTTCGAAAATGTGATTTTCTTCTTAATCATTTTTCGCCGATGAGTGTTTCGAAAACTTGATATTCATCAGTTTTCGCCGATTAGTGTTTCGGAAATTTGATATTCAACAGTTTTCGCCAGTGAGTGTTTCGAAAACTTGATTTTCCTGTTTATCAGTATTCGTCGAAGAGTGTTTCGAAAACTTGATTTTCATATGCTTTTGCCTGTGAGTGTTTAAGAAACTTAATATTCATCAGTTTTCACCAATGAGTGTTTCAAAAACTTGATATTCATCAGTTTTCGCCGATGAGTGTTTCAGAAACTTGATATACATCAGTTTTCGCCAGTGAGTGTTTCGAAAACTTGAATTTCTTGTTAATCAGTTTTCGCCGATGAGTGTGTCGAAAACTTGATTTTCTTGTTTATCAATTTTTGCCGATGAGTGTTTCGAAAACTTGATATTTGTCAGTTTTCGTCGATGAGTTTTTCGAAAACTTGATATTCATCTGTTTTCGCCGTTGAGTGTTTCGGAATCTTGATATTCTTCAGTTTTCGCCCATGAGTGTTTCGAAAACATGATTTTCTTGTTAATTAGTTTTCGCCGATGAGTGTTTCGAAAACTTGATATTCATCAGTCATCGTCGGTGAGTGTTTCGAAAACTTGATATTCATTAGTTGTCGCCAATGAGTGTTTCGAAAACTTGATTTTCATGTTAATCAATTTTTGACGACGAGTGTTTCAAAAACTTGATTTTCTTGATAATTAGTTTTCGCCAACGAGTGTTTCAAAAATTTGATACTGATCAGTTTTCACCGATTAGTGTTTCGAAAACTTGAGTTTCATCAGTTTTCGCCAATGGGTGTTTCGAAAACTTGATATTCGTCAGTTTTCGCCAACGAGTGTTTCAAAAATTTGATACTGATTAGTTTTCAACGATGAGTGTTTCAGAAACTTGATATTCATCAGTTTTTGCCGGTGAATGTTTCGGAAACTTGATATTCTTCAATTTTCGCCAATGAGTGTTTCGAAAACTTGATTTTCTAGTTAATCAGTTTTCGCTGGTGAGTGTTTCGAAAACTTGATATTCATCAGTTTTTGCCAATGAGTGTTTCGAAAAGTTGATATTCATCAGTTTTCGCCGGTGAGTGTTTCGAAAACATGATATTCATCAATTTTCGCCAATGAGTGTTTCGAAAACTTGATTTTCTTTTTAATCAGTTTTCGCCGGTGAGTGTTTCGAAAACTTGATATTCATCAGTTTTCGAGGGTGAGTATTTCGAAAACTTGATATTCATCAGTTTTTGCCAATGAGTGTTTCGAAAAGTTGATTTTCTTGTTAATCAGTTTTCGCCGATGAGTGTTTCGAAAACTTGATATTCATCAGTTTTCGCCGATAAGTTTTTCGGGAACTTAATATTCAGTAGTTTTCGCTAGTGAGTGTTTCGAAAACTTGATATTCATCAGATTTAGCCGGTGAGTGTTTCGGAAACTAGATATTCATCGCTTTTCGCCAATGAGTTTTCTAAAACTTGATTTTCTTGTTAATCAGTTTTCGCCGATGAGTATTTTGAAAACTTGATATTCATCAGTTTTCGCCGATGAGTATTTCGAAAATATGATATTCATCAGTTTTCGCCAATAAGTGTTTTAAAAACTTGATTTTCTTGTTGATCAGTTTTCATCAATGAGTGTTTCGAAAACATGATATTCATCAATTTTCGCCAATGAGTGTTTCAAAAACTTGATATTCATCAATTTTTGTCGATGAGTGTTTCAGAAACTTGATATTCATCAGTTTTCACCAATGAGTGTTTCGAAAACTTGATTTTCTTGTTAATCAATTTTCGTCGATGAGTGTTTCAAAAACTTGATATTCATCAGTTTTTACCGATTAGTGTTTCGAAAACATGATATTCTTCAGTTTTTGCCAATGAATGTTTTGAAAACTTGATTTTCTTGTTAATCAGTTTTCGCCGATGAGTGTTTCGAAAAGTTGATATTCATCAATGTTCGCCAATGAGTGTTTCGAAAACTTGATTTTCTTGTAAACCAGTTTTTGCTGATAAGGGTTTCCAAAACTTAATATTCATCAGTTTTCGCCTGAAAGTGTTTTGAAAACTTGATATTCATCAGTTTTCGCCAATGAGTGTTTCCAAAACATAAATTTCTTGTAAATCAGTTTTCGTCGATGAGTGTTTCAAAAATTTGATATTCATCAGTTCTCACCTGTGAGTGTTTCGGAAACTTGATGTTCATCACTTTTCGCTGATTAGTGTTTCGAAAACATGATATTCATCAGTGTTCGCCAATGAGTGTTTCGAAAAACTTGATTTTCTTGTTAATCAGTGTTCGCCGATGAGTGTTTTGAAAACTTGATATTCATCAGTTTTCGCCTGTGAGTGTTTCGGAAATTTGATATTCATCAGTTTTCGCCAATTAGTGTTTCGTAAACTTGATATTTATCAGTTTTTGTGAATGAGTGTTTTGAAGACTTGATTTTCTTGTTAATCAGTTTTCGCTGATGAGTGTTTCGAAAACTTAATAACCATCAGTTTTTGTCGGTGAGTGTTTCGAAAACTTGATATTCATTAGTTTTCTGCAATGGGTGTTTCGAAAACCTGATCTTCTTGTAAATCAGTTTTCGCCAATGAGTGTTTCGAAAACTTGAAATTCATTTGTTTTCGCCTGTAATTGTTTTAAATACTTCATATTCATCAGTTTTTGCCGATTAGTGTTTCGAAATCTTGATATTCTTTAGTTTTCGCTAATTAAGGTTTCGAAAACTTGACTTTCTAGTTAATCTGTTTTCGCTGATGAGTGTTTCGAAAACTTGATATTCCTCAGTTTTCGCCAATGAGTCTTTCGAAAAACATGATTTTCTTGTTAATCAGCTTTCGCGGATGAGTGTTTTAAAAACATGATTTTCATCAGTTTTCGCCGATGAGTGTTTCGGAAACATGATATTAATTAATTTTCGCTAGTGAGTGATTCGAAAACTTGATATTCATCAGTTTTCGCTAATGAGTGTTTCGAAAAGATTATATTCTTCAATTTTCGCCGATGAGTGTTTCGAAAACTTGATTTTCTTGTTAATCAGTTTTCGCCGATGAGTGTTTCGAAATATTGATATTCATTAGTTTTCGCCAATGAGTGTTTCGAAAAATTAATTTTCTTGTTAATCAGTTTTCCCCGATTATTTCGAAAACTTGATATTCGTAAGTTTTCCCCGGTGAGTGTTTCGAAAACTTGATATTCATCAGTTTTCGCCAATGAGTGTTTTGAAAACTTGATTTTCTTGTCAATCAGTTTTCGCCGATGAGTGTTTCGAAAACTTGATATTCATCAGTTTCCGCCGTTTAATTTTTCGGAAACTTGATATTCATCAGTTTTCGCCAGTGAGTGTTTCGAAAACTTGATTTTCCTGTTAATCAGTATTCGGCGATGAGTGTTTCGAAAACTTGATTTTCATCAGCTTTTGTCTGTGAGTGTTTCAGAAAATTAATATTCATCGGTTTTCGCCAATGAGTGTTTCGAAAACTTGAAATTCATCAGTTTTCGCCGATGAGTGTTTCAGAAACTTGATATACATCAATTTTTGCCAATGAGTGTTTCGAAAACTTGAATTTCTTGTTAATCAGTTTTCGCCAATGAGTGTTTCGAAAACTTGATTTTCTAGTTAATCAGTTTTCGCGGATGAGCGTTTCGAAAACTTGATATTCATCAGTTTTTGCCTTTGAGTGTTTAGGAAATTTGATATTCATCAGTTTTCGCCAATGAGTTTTTCGGAAACTTGATATTAATCAGTTTTCGCCAATGAGTGTTTCAGAAACTTGATATACATCAGTTTTCGCCAATGAGTATTTCTAAAACTTGAATTTCTTGTTAATCAGTTTTCTTCGATGAGTGTTTCGAAAACTTGATTTTCTTGTTAATCAGTTTTCGCCGATGAGTGTTTCGAAAACATGATATTCATTAGTTTCCGCCGATTAGTTTTTTGGAAACTTGATATTCATCAGTTTTCGCCAGTGAGTGTTTCGAAAACATGATTTTCCTGTTAATCAGTATTCGTCGAAGAGTGTTTCGAAAACTTGATTTTCATCTGCTTTTGCCTGTGAGTGTTTAAGAAACTTAATATTCATCAGTTTTCGCCAATGAGTGTTTCGAAAACTTGATATTCATCAGTTTTCGTCGGTTAGTGTTTCGAAAACTTTGTATTCATCAATTTTTGCCAATGAGTGTTTTGAAAACTTTATTTTCCTTTTAATCAGTTTTTGTAGATGAGTATTTCGAAAACGTGATATTCATTAGTTTTCGCCGGTGAGTGTTTTGGAAACTTGATATTCATCTGTTTTCGCCAATGTGTGTTTCGAAAACTTGATTTTCTTGTTAATCAGTTTTCGACGATGAGTGTTTCGAAAACTTAATTTTCTTGATAATTAGTTTTCGCCAATAGTGTTTCAAAAATTTGATACTGATCAGTTTTCACCGATTAGTGTTTCGAAAACTTGAGTTTCATCAGTTTTCGCCAATGGGTGTTTCGAAAGCTTGATTTTCTTGTTAATCAGTTTTCGCCGATGAGTGTTTCAAAAACTTTATATTCATCAGTTTTCGTCGATTAGTGTTTCGAAATTTTGAGATTCAGCAGTTTTCGCCAATGAGTGTTTCGAATACATGATTTTCTTATTAATCAAGTTTCGCCGATCAATGTTTCTAAAACTTGATATTGATCAGTTTTTGCCAATGAGTGTTTTGAAAACGTCATTTTCATTAGTTTTCGCCAATGAGTGTTTCGAAAACTTGATATTAATTAGTTTTCGCCAATGATTGTTTTGAAAACTTGGTTTTCTTTTTAATCAGTTTTCGCCGATTAGTGTTTCGAAAACATGATTTTCATCAGTTTTTGCCGATGAGTGTTTCGAAAACTTGATATTCGTCAGTTTTCGCGGGTGAGTATTCGAAAACTTGATATTCATCAGTTTTCGCCAATGAGTGTTTCGAAAACTTCATATTCATCAATTTTCGCCAACGAGTGTGTCGAAAACTTGATTTTCTTGTTAATCAGTTTTTGCCGATGAGTGTTTCGAAAACTTGATATTCATCAGTTTTTGCCTTCGAGTGTTTAGGAAATTTGATATTCATCAGTTTTCGGCAATGAGTTTTTCGGAAACTTGATATTCATCAGTTTTCACCGATGAGTGTTTCAGAAACTTAATATTCATCAGTTTTCGCCAATGAGTGTTTTGAAAACTTGATTTTCTTGTTACTCTGTTTTCGCCGGTGAGTGTTTCAAAAACTTGATTTTCTTGTTAATTAGTTTTCGCCAATGAGTGTTTTGAAAACTTGATATTCATAAGTTTTCGCCGGGGAGTGCTTCAAAATCTTGATTTTCATCAGTTTTCGCCAATGAGTGTTTCGAAAACTTGATTTTCCTGTTAATCAGTATTCGTCGAAGAGTGTTTCGAAAACTTGATTTCATATGCTTTTGCCTGTGAGTGTTTAAGAAACTTAATATTCATCAGTTTTCACCAATGAGTGTTTCAAAAACTTGATATTCATCAGTTTTCGCCGATGAGTGTTTCAGAAACTTGATATACATCAGTTTTCGCCAGTGAGTGTTTCGAAAACTTGAATTTCTTGTTAATCAGTTTTCGCCGATGAGTGTGTCGAAAACTTGATTTTCTTGTTTATCAATTTTTGCCGATGAGTGTTTCGAAAACTTGATATTCATCAGTTTTCGCCAGTGAGTGTTCCGAAAACTTGATATTCATCAGTTTTCACAGGTGAGTGTTTTGAAAACATGATATTCATCAGTTTTTGCCAATGAGTGTTTCGAAAACTTGATTTTCTTCTTAATCTGTTTTCACCGATGAGTGTTCCAAAAACATGATATTCATCAGTTTTCGCCGATGAGTGTTTCGAAAACTTCATATTCTTTTGTTGTTACGTGCGAGTGTTTCGAAAACTTGATTTTCTTGGTAATCTTTCTTCACCGGTGTCTGCTTTGAAAACTTGATATTCTTCAGTGTTCACTGGTGAATGTTTTGGAAACTTGATATTCATCAGTTTTGGCCAATGAGTGTTTCGAAAACTTGATATTCATCAGTTTTAGCCGGTGAGTGTTTCGGAAACTTGATATTCATTAGTTTTCGCCAATGAGTGTTTCGATAACTGTATTTTCTTCTTAATCAGTTTTCGCCAATGAGTGTTTCAAAAACTTGATATTCATCAGTTTTCGCCGGTGACTGTTTCGGAATTTTGATATACATCAGCTTTCGCCAATGGGTGTTTCGAAAACTTTATTTTCTTGTTAATCAGTTTTCACTGGAGAGTGTTTAGAAAAATTGATATTGATCAGTTTTCGCCGGTGAGTGTTTCGGAAACTTGATATTCTTCAGTTTTCACCAGTAAGTGTTTCAAAAACTTGATTTTCTTGTTAATTAATTTTCGCCGATGAGTGTTTCGAAAACTTGATATTCATCCATTTTTGTTGATGAGTGTTTTGAAAACTTGATATTCATCAGTTTTCGCCAATGAGTGTTTCGAAAACTTGATTTTCTTGTTGATAAGTATTCGCCGATGAGTGTTTCGAAAACTTGATATTCATCAATTTTCACCGATTACTTTTTCGGAAACTTAATATTCAACAGTTTTTGCGAATGAGTATTTCAAAAAGTTGATTTTCTTGTTAATCAGTATTCGCCGACGAGTGTTTCGAAAACTTGATATTCATCAATTTTTGCCGGTGAGTGTTTCGGAAACTTGATATTCATCAGTTTTCGCCAATGGCTGTTTCAAAAAACTTGATTTTCTTGTTAATCAGTTTTCGCCGATGAGTGTTTCGAAAAGTTGATATTCATTAGTTTTCTCCGGTGAGTGTTTCGAAAACTTGATATTCATCAGTTTTCGCCAATGAGTGTTTCGAAAACTTGATTTTCTTGTTAATCAGCTTTCGCCGATGAGTGTTTCGAAAACTTGATATTCATCAGCTTTTGCCAATGAGTGTTTCGAAACCATGATATTCATCAGTTTTCGCCAATGAGTGTTTCGAAAACTTGATTTTCTTGTTAATCTGTTTTCGCCGGTGAGTGTTTCGAAAACTTGATATTCATCAGTTTTCGCCAATGAGTGTTTTGAAAACTTGATATTGATCTTTTTTCACCAATGAGTGTTTTGAAAACTTCATATTGATCAGTTTTCGCCGGTGGGTGTTTCGAAAACTTGATATTTATTAGTTTTCGCCGGTGCGTGTTTCGAAAACTTGATATTCTTCAGTTTTCGCTGATGAGTGTTTCGAAAACTTAATTTTCTTGTTAAACAGTTTTCGCCGATGAGTGTTTCGAAAACTTGATATTCATCAGTTTTCGTCGATGCGTGTTTCGAAGAACACCAGCTTAACAAAGAGAAAGCCCAAAACAGAAGAGAATTAGGATCCTTAATCAGTTTTCGCTTATGAGTGTTTCGAAAACTTGTTTTTCTTGTTAATCAGTTTTGGCCAATGAGTGTTTCGAAAACTTGATTTTCTTGTTAATCTCTTTTCGCCGGTGAGTGTTTCGAAAACTTGATATTCATCAGTTTTCGCAAATGAGTGTTTCGAAAACTTGTATTGATCATTTTTCACCAATAAGTATATCGAAAACTTCATATTAATCAGTTTTCGCCGGTGGGTGTTTCGAAAACTTGACATTGATTAGTTTTTGCCGGTGAGTGATTCGAAAACTTGATATTCTTCAGTTTTTGCCAATGAGTGTTTCGAAAACTTGATTTTCTTGTTAATCAATTTTCGCCGATCAGTGTTTCGAAAACTTGATATTCATCAGTTTTCATCGATGAGTGTTTCGAAAACTTGATTATAATCAGTTTTCGCCAAAGAGTTTTTCGAAAACTTGTTTTTCTTTTTAATCAGTTTTCGCCAATGAGTGTTTCGAAACCATGATATTCATCAGTTTTCGCCAATGAGTGTTTCGAAAACTTGATATTCATCAGTTTTCGCCAATGAGTGTTTCGAAAACTTGATTTTCTTGTTAATCAGTTTTCGCCGATGAGTGTTTCGAAAACTTGATATTCATCAGTTTTCGCCGATTAGTGTTTTACAATCTTCATATTCATTAATTTTCGCTATTTAGTGTTTCGAAAACTTGATATTCATCAGTTTTAGCCGGTGAGTGTTTCGGAAACTTGATATTCATTAGTTTTCGCCAATGAGTGTTTCGATAACTGTATTTTCTTCTTAATCAGTTTTCTCCGATGAGTGTTTCAAAAACTTGATATTCATCATTTTACGCCGGTGAGTGTTTCGGAAACTTGATATTCATCAGCTTTCACCAATGAGTTTTTCGAAAACTTGATTTTCTTGTTTTTCGGTTTTCGCCGATGAGTGTTTCGAGAGCTTGATATTCATTAGTTTTCGTCGGTAAGTGTTTCGAAAACTTGATATTCATTAGTTTTCGCTAAAGAATTTTTCGAAAATATGATTTTCTTGTTAATCAAATTTCGCCGATGAGTGTTTCGAAAGCTTGATTTTCGTCAGTTTTCGCCGGTGACTGTTTCGAAAACTTGATATTCATCAGTGTTCGCCACTGAGTGTTTCGAAAATTTGAGTTTCTTGTTAAACAGCTTTTGTCGATGAGTGTTTTGAAAACATGTAATACGTCAGTTTTAGCCGTTGAGTGTTTCAAAAACTTCATATTAATCAGTTGTCGCTAATGAGTGTTTCGAAAACTTGATTTTCTTGTTAAACAAATTTGGCCGATGAGTGTTTCGAAAACTTGATATTCATCAGTTTTCGCCGGTGAGTGTTTCGAAAACTTGATTTTCTTGTTATTCAATTTTCGTCGATGAGTGTTTCGAGAACTTGATATTCATTGGTTTTCGCCAATGAGTTTTCGAAAAGTTGAATTTCTTGTTAATCAGTTTTCGCCGATGAGTGTTTCAAAAAATTGATATTCATCAGGTTTCGCCGGTGAGTGTTTTCAAAACATGGTATTCATCACCTTTCGACAATGAATGTTTGAAAAACTTGACTTTCTCGTTAATCAGTTTTTCGCCGATGAGTGTTTCGAAATCTTGATATTTATTAGTTTTTCTTAGTTAGTGTTTCAAAAAGATGATATTCAACATTTTTTGCCGGTGACTGTTTCAAAAACTTAATTTTCTTGTTAATCAGTTTTCGATGATGAGTGTTTTGAAAACTTGATATTCATCAATTTTCACCGATTACTTTTTCGGAAAATTAATATTCAACAGTTTTTGCGAATGAGTATTTCAAAAAGTTGATTTTCTTGTTAATCAGTATTCGCCGACGAGTGTTTCGAAAACTTGATATTCATCAGTTTTCGCCGGTGAGTGTTTCGAAAACTTGATAGTCATCAGTTTTCGCCGATGAGTGTTTCGAAAACTTAATTTTCTTGTTATTCAGTTTTCACCGATGAGTGTTTCGAAAACTTTTTATTCATCAGTTTTCGCCGATGAGTGTTTCGAAAACTTGATATTAATTAGTTCTCACCAGTGAGTGTTTCAAAAACATGATTTTCTTGTTAATTAGTTTTCGCCGATGAGTGTTTTAAAAACTTGATATTCATCAGCTTTTGCCAATGAGTGTTTCGAAACCATGATATTCATCAGTTTTCGCCAATGAGTGTTTCGAAAACTTGATTTTCTTGTTAATCTGTTTTCGCCGGTGAGTGTTTCGAAAACTTGATATTCATCAGTTTTCGCCAATGAGTGTTTTGAAAACTTGATATTGATCTTTTTTCACCAATGAGTGTTTTGAAAACTTCATATTGATCAGTTTTCGCCGGTGGGTGTTTCGAAAACTTGATATTATTAGTTTTCGCCGGTGCGTGTTTCGAAAACTTGATATTCTTCAGTTTTCGCTGATGAGTGTTTCGAAAACTTAATTTTCTTGTTAAACAGTTTTCGCCGATGAGTGTTTCGAAAACTTGATATTCATCAGTTTTCGTCGATGCGTGTTTCGAAGAACACCAGCTTAACAAAGAGAAAGCCCAAAACAGAAGAGAATTAGGATCCTTAATCAGTTTTCGCTTATGAGTGTTTCGAAAACTTGTTTTTCTTGTTAATCAGTTTTGGCCAATGAGTGTTTCGAAAACTTGATTTTCTTGTTAATCTCTTTTCGCCGGTGAGTGTTTGGAAAACTTGATATTCATCAGTTTTCGCAAATGAGTGTTTCGAAAACTTGTATTGATCATTTTTCACCAATAAGTATATCGAAAACTTCATATTAATCAGTTTTCGCCGGTGGGTGTTTCGAAAACTTGACATTGATTAGTTTTTGCCGGTGAGTGATTCGAAAACTTGATATTCTTCAGTTTTTGCCAATGAGTGTTTCGAAAACTTGATTTTCTTGTTAATCAATTTTCGCCGATCAGTGTTTCGAAAACTTGATATTCATCAGTTTTCATCGATGAGTGTTTCGAAAACTTGATTATAATCAGTTTTCGCCAAAGAGTTTTTCGAAAACTTGTTTTTCTTTTTAATCAGTTTTCGCCAATGAGTGTTTCGAAACCATGATATTCATCAGTTTTCGCCAATGAGTGTTTCGAAAACTTGATATTCATCAGTTTTCGCCAATGAGTGTTTCGAAAACTTGATATTGATCTTTTTTCACCAACGAGTGTTTCGAAAACTTGATATTGATCAGTTTTCGCCGGTGAGTGTTTCGAAAACTTGATATTCATCAATTTTCACCAGTTAGTGTTTCAGAAACTTGATATTCATCAGTTTTCGCCAATGAGTGTTTCGAAAACTTGATTTTCTTGTTAATCAGTTTTTATCAGTGAGTGTTTTGAAAATATGATATTCATCAATTTTCATCAATGAGTGTTTTGGAAACTTGATATTCATCAGTTTTTACCGATGAGTGTTTTAAAAACATGATATTCTTCAATTTTCGCCAATTAGTGTTTCGGAAACTTGATATTCATCAGTTTTCGTTAATGTGTGTTTCAAAAAGTTGATTTTCATCTGTTTTCGTCGATCAGTGTTTCGAAAACTTGATATTCATAAGTTTTCGCCAATGAGTGTTTCGAAAACTTAATTTTCTTGTTAATCAGTTTTCGCCAATGAGTGTATCGAAAACTTGATATTGATCAATTTTCGCCGGTGAGTGTTTCAAGAACTTGATATTAATTAGTTTTGCCGGTGAGTGTTTCGAAAACTTGATATTCATTAGTTTCGCCAATGAGTGTTTCGAAAACTTGATTTTCTTGTAAATTAGTTTTCGCCGATGAGTGTTTCGAAAACTTGATATTCATTAGTTTTCGCCGGTGAGTGTTTCGAAAACATGATATTCATCAGTTTTTGCCAATGAGTGTTTCGAATACTTGATTTTCTTCTTAATCAGTTTTCGTCGATGAATGTTTCAAAAACTAGATATTCATAAGTTTTCGTCGTTGAGTGTTTCGAAAACTTGATATTGATCTGTTTTCGCCAATGAGTGTTTCGAAAACTTGATATTGATCAGTTTTTCGTCGGTGAGTGTTTCAAAAACTTGATATTCATTAGTTTTCGCCGGTGAGTGTTTCGAAAACCTGATATTAATCAGTTTTTGCCAATGAGTGTTTCGAAAACTTTATTTTCTTGTTTATCAGTTTTCGACGATGAGTGTTTCGAAAACTTGATATTCATCAGTATTTGCCGGAGAGTATTTCTAAAACTTGTTATTCATCACTATTCGCCAATGAGTGTTTCGAAAACTTAATTTTTTTGTTAATCAATTTTCGCCGATGAATGTTTCAAAAAATTGATATTCATCAGTTTTCGTCGATGATTGTTTCGAAAACTTGATATTCATAAGTTTTCGCTAATGAGTGCTTCGAAAACTTGATTTTCTTGTTAATCAGTTTTCGCCAATAAGTGTTGCGAAAACTTGACATTGATCAATTTTCGCTGGTGAGTGTTTCGAAAAGTTGATATTAATTAGTTTTCGTAGGTGAGTGTTTCGAAAACTTCATATTGTTCAGTTTTCGCCAATGAGTGTTTTTAAAACTTGATATTGATCAGTTTTCGCCAATGAGTGTTTTGAAAATTTGATAGTGATCAGTTTTCGCCGGTGAGTGTTTCGAAAACTTGATATTCATTAATTTTCACCAATGAGTGTTTTGAAAACTTGATATTGATCAATTTTCGCCTGTGAGTATTTCGAAAACTTGATACTCATTAGTTGTCACCGGTGAGTGTTTCGAAAACTTGATATTCATCAGTTTTCGCCAATGAGTGTTTCGAAAACTAGATATTCATAAGTTTCCTCCGAAGAGTGTTTCGAAAACTTGATGTTTATCAGTTTTCGCCAGTGATTTTTTTGAAAACTTGATATTCATTAGTTTTTGCAGGTTAGTGTTTAAAAAACTTGATAATCATCAGTTTTCGCCGTTGAGTGTTTCGGAAACTTTGTATTCATCAGTTTTCGCCGGTGGGTGTTTCAAAAACTTGATATTCATCAGTTTTCGCCAATGAGTGTTTCGAAAACTTGATATTCATCAGTTTTTCGCCGGTGAGTGTTTCGAAATCTCGATATTCATTAGTTTTCGCCGGTGAGTGTTTCGAAAACTTGATATTCATAAGTTTACGTTAATGAGTGTTTCGAAAACTTTATTTTCTTGTTCATCAATTTTAGTCGATGAGTGTTTCGAAAAATTGATATTCATAAGTTTTCGCCAGTGAGTGTTTCAAAAACATGATATTTATCAATATTCGCCAATGAGTGTTTCGAAAACATGATTTTCTTGTTAATTATTTTTCGTTTATGAGTGTTTCAAAAAATTGGCATTCATCAGTTTTCGTCGATGAGGGTTTCAAAAACATGATATTCATCAGTTTTCGCCAATGATTGTTTCAAAAACTTGATTTTCTTGTTAATCAGTTTTCGACAATGAGTGTTTCCAAAACTTGATATTGATCAGTTTCCGCCGGTGAGTGTTTCGAGAACTTGATATTAATTAGTTTTCGCGGGTGAGTCTTTCAAAAACTTCATATTCATCAATTTTTGCCAATGAGTGTTTCGAAAGCTAGATATTGATCAGTTTTCGCCAATGAGTGTTTTGAAAACTTGATGTTGATCAGTTTTCGTCGGTTTCGGTTCGAAAACTTGATATTCATTAGTTTTCGCCGGTGAGTGTTCCGAAAACTTGATATACATCAGATTTTGCCAATGAGTGTTTCGAAAACTAGATTTTCTTGTTGATCAGTTTTCGCTAATGGGTGCTTCAAAAACTTGATATTGAACAGTTTTCGCCGGTGAGCGTTTCAAAAACTTGATATTCGTTAGTTTTCGCCGATGAGTGTATCGAAAACTTGATATTCTTCAGTTTTCGCAAATGAGTGTTTCGAAAACTTGATTTTCTTGTTAATCCGTTTTCGCCGATGAGAGTTTCGAAAACTTGATATTCCTCAATTTTTGCCAATGAGTGTTTCAAAAACTTGGTTTTCTTGTTAATCAGTTTTCACCGATGAGTGATTCGAAAACTCGATATTCATCAGTTTTCACCAATGAGTGTTTCGAAAACTTGATATTCATCAGTTTTCGCCGGCAAGTGTTTCGGAGGCTTGATATTCTTTAGTTTTTGCCAATGAGTCTTTCAAAAACTTGATTTTCTTGTCAATCATTTTTCGCCGATGAGTGTTTTGAAAACTTGATATTCATCAGTTTTAGTCGGTGAGTGTTTCGGAAACATGATATTCATCAGTTTTTGCCGGTGAGTGTTTCGAAAACTTGATATTCATCTTTTTTCACCAATGTGTGTTTCGAAAACTTGATTTTCTTGTTAATCAGTTTTCGCCGACGAGTGTTTCAAAAACTTGATATTCATCAATTTTCGTCGATGAGTGTTTCGAAAACTCCATATTCAGGAGTTTTCACCAATGTGTGTTTCGAAAACTTGATTTCCTGGTTAATCAGTTTTCACCAAGGAGTGTTTCAGAAACATGATACTGATCAGTTTTGATTGGTTAGTGATTCCAAAACTTGATATTCATTAGGTTTCGCTGGTGAGTGTTTAGAAAACTTGATATTCATCAGTTTTAGCGAATGGGTGTTTGAAAAACTTGATATTGATTAGTTTTCGCCGGTGGGTGTTTCGAAAATATGATATTCATTAGTTTTCGCTGGTGAGTGTTACGAAAACTTGATATTCATCAATTTTCGCCAATGAGTGTTTCGAAAACTTGATTTTCTTATTAATTAGTTTTCGTCGATGAGTGTTTCAAAAACTTGATATTGATCAGATTTCGCCGGCGAGTGTTTCGAAAACTTGATATTCATTAGTTTTCGCCGGTGAGTGTTTCGAAAACTAGATATTCATCAGTTTTCGCCAATGAGTGTTTCGAAAACTTGATTTTCTTGTTAATCAGTTTTCGCTGATGAGTGTTGCGAAAACTTGACATTGATCAGTTTTCCCCGGTAAGTGTTTCGAAAATATGATATTCATCAGTTTTTGCCAATGAGTGTTTCGATTACTTGATTTTCTTGTTTATCAGTTTTCGCCGATGAGTGTTTCGAAAATTTGATATTCATCAGTTTTCGCCAGTGAGTGTTTTGAAAACTTGATATTCATCAGTTTTCGCCAATGAGTGTTTCGAAAACTTGATTTTCTTGTTAATCAGTTTTCGTCGATAAGTGTTTCAAAAAGTTGATATTCATCAGTTTTCGTCCGTGAGTGTTTCCAAAACTTGATATTCGTCAGTTTTCGCCAATGAGTGTTTCGAAAACTTGATTTTCTTGTTAATCAGTTTTCCCCAATGAGTGTTTCGAAAACTTGATATTGATCAGTTTTCGTCGGTGAGTGTTTCGAAAACATGATATTGATTAATTTTTGCTGGTGAGTGTTTCGAAAACTTGATATTCATCATTTTCGTCGATGAGTGTTTCGAAAACTTGATATTCATCAGTTTTCGCCAATGAGTGTTTCGAAAACTTGATTTTCTTGTTAATCAGTTTTCGCCAATAAGTGTTTCGAAAACTTGATATTCATCAGTTTTCGCCGGTGAGTGTTTCGAAAACTTGATATACATCAGTTTTTGCCAATGAGTGTTTCGAAAACTTGATATTCATCAGTTTTCGCCAATGAGTGTTTCGAAAACTTGATTTTTGAGTGTAACATCCGTCTTTTTCAGTTAATGGAATAATTGTTTGTTAACTAAATCTAACTCGATGCTTGTGCTTGACATTGATTGTTGCATTTAGAAAGCATATAGAAATGCATTATTTTAAGAAAAGAGTGTGAGAAGGACTAAAAAGAAAGAGGCTTAAGTGCATAGAAAAGTTAGTGTGTGTGGGAGAGAAATGTGATTTTCTCCCTAAGGCTTGATGGGCACTTCTTGTACGTTGGAGAAGCCAGCACAACACACACACTTAGTATTCTCACTACACTTAGAGAGAGAAGCACCTAGAGAGAAGGGAGAGCACTCAGGAGGAGGATTCAAGCTTGGAATCCGATTCGGGCAAAAATCAAACCGTAGAATCGAAGCTGAACATCAACTAAACAGGAATCTAGCGTCAAATTAAGGTAATCAAAATACCATCCTCTTTAATTTTTAAGTTAGGTTTTCATGAAATGGCCCAAAACTAAGTTTAAGATTTCTGAGCCATTTGAGAGGTTTAAAAATGCTTCCTTATGATTTTCGAACTTAGAATGGATGTAGATGATGAATGCATGCTAGGATTTTAGCTGGAAATTAGATAATTTAGATGGGTTTGGAAATGTGTACGGGTTTGAGCTTGAAGTTCAGATTTAAGCTTGTTTAACCATGTTTCGGGGCTAGTTTTTCATGGGTTTTAACGTGCTAATGATAGAAAACAAGTTTATAAAACTTCCATGACTTGAATGGTAGGATTCTTGGTTGAATTCTTGAGTAAAGATACTTTAAAAACCCAAAAATTAACGTAGCAGTCGACTTGTAGGCCAAACCAGTCGACTTCCATGTTCTTTTCTGCCCAGAATTCATGCCAAGAATATACCAGTCGACTTTCGTGTCCAGAAACGAAACAGAGACGAACCAGTCGACTGGTATGTTACAACAGTCGACTTGCATGAAGAAAAATGTGAAAAACATACTTAATGAGCTCAAAAATCGTGAAATTTGCAGGCTAAAACTAGACACATCAGAGTTTATGTTTGCGAAATTTCATTGATTTTAGATTCTGTTTGGTACCCTTGTTGCACATCTGAAGTTCAAGAACTTATGCAGAAAATATTTACTGGTTTTCATACTTTCATTTACTTGTTGAGGTACCAGATGAAGGCTTTAAAGGCTAAAATTTTATATGTAGATTCCTAATATCCTTAATATGGGATCTGGAAATTCTCATATTATTTGGAACTCATTTGGTATGGTTTTATCAAGCATTTACAAAAGTCTGGTCTGCTGCCCTGTCGCATCAGACCGCTACGGTTAAACTAGATTTTAAGGGTGCAAAAATGTGATTTGTGAGCTAAGACTTTGCAGCCAACTATATTTTATATTCATAAACATGTCATAATTATTTCAGAATTTTTTGAGTTTTATAGAACAAGTTATGAGTTTACAAATTTGGCAAATTTATGAATTGAACTTGAAACACTTTGTTTAGCAAAAGTTCCTTCTTTAACACTTCAAAAAGGATTTCAAAAACCCCATGACATGCTTAAACATTATGTTCTAAGTTTAGAAAGTAATATGAGCTAAGGGTAGAGAGAAATAACATAGAAAAGAGAAGAGTAAGTATCTTACATATATGTGTTGCAAATAGATAGGTCCATAGTCGATTGAGCAATTGTCGGTATGGGACGGCCGTTGGGATTTCCACGGTCGAGCCATAATTTGGGATGGTAAAACATCCAATCGATTGATGAAGAAAGTTTATGAAAACACCGTGTTGGTTGTTTAATTTTAAGCTAGTAGGCTCTGTATGGCCAAATCAAGAGTGACATGCTTAAAATTAGATTAACCATGATTGGGACCTAGATATTTATCTCATATTTGTATAGATAGCATACAAAAAGGGAAGATCTACTTAACGAATATGAGAAGAACCGTTAAAAAGAGACGGCGATCTCTAAGTTTAAGAGGAGAAGAACTGTTAAAAAGAGACGGGGATCTCCAAATTTTAAGTAGAAGTGACTCCCTTGGCTAAGTAAAACCAAACAGAAGTTGAGATACGACCTACCGAGAAAAGGGGGTGATCTCATAGTACTCGGATCCACTGGGGGACGCTCCAGATAGTACACAGAACAGGAATAGCTTAATTGCTATAGGTTCTTACTTATTAATAGCCACTAGAATTGTGTGTGTGAGTAAGCACTGGGTGGTGGTCCCTATGCTCATATGTTTTTCATGAAATGGGGCAAAGGCCCATATGTTTTATAATGTTGTTATTTCTCTAACATTCAAACATGTAAGATCATGTTTAAGAAGTATGTGCTCATATTAAATGTTTTATGACATGTAAGTATGCCATTCCATTTTATATGCCCTAAGATGTTAGAATTTCCATGCTAAATGTTCCATGAAAAGTATGACATGCATAAGTTTTAAGTTAAACATCACATCCATGATTTATATATATGATGAGAAAGGAATGCAGAGATTTTTGTGCAAGGCATAGTGGTACACAACAATGAGTTTGAAAACAAGTAGTCTTGATTACTGGGGTTTATCCTCATTACGTTAGTGAGCATCAGCTGATTAGGTACCCAAATGCCTACGAGATGGGGATTGGAGCGATGGGTAGCCTGACTTTTCAAAAGAAGTGGACAAGAGAGTCTAGGTGCATATAGTTTCATTTTGTATATGTTGAAATGTCCATCCCTTTGAGCCATTAACCTTAGGTATATTTTTGGAAAGGTTAAATGGCATATTTTGTACATGTATAGATAAGGATTTTGTATTGTGATGTATATAAGTAAAAACATAAGTGTATGACTATATTTCGAATATACTTGTATATATAGATAATATAAGTACGAAGAAGTTGTTAACCATGGATTATTATGGATGATTGTTTGTATGCTTCCGTGTTTTAAGTATGCGCGAGAGATACCTGAGAGATAGAACACTAACTGGTTTCACTTATTTAATTAATATAGAAAAGGTTTTAATAAATTCAGGTAGAAGGAGAGAGGTAACACACCGGTTCTAGGTCACAGATATGTTCTTTATACTCAAACTCTGATTTCTAATGGGTCTGGAACTGGGGTGTTACAATGAGTGTTTCTAAAACTTCATATTTATCAGTTTTCGACGGTGAGTGTGTCGGAAACTTGATATTCATTAGTTTTCGCCAATGAGTGTTTCAAAAACTTGATTTTGTTGTTAATCAATTTTTGCCGATGAGTGTTTCGAAAACTTGACATTCATTAGTTTTCGCCGGTGAGTGTTTCAAAAACATGATATTCATCATTTTTCGCCAATGAGTGTTTTGAAAACTTGATTTTCTTGTTAATCAGTTTTCGCCAATGAGTGTTTCGAAAACTTGATATTCATCAGTTTTCGTCGGTTAGTGTTTCGAAAACTTGATATTCATCATTTTTCGTCGATGAGTGTTTCCAAAACCTGTAATTGATTAGTGTTTGCCGATGAGTGTTTTGAAAACTTGTAATTGATCAGTTTTCGCCGGTGAGTGTTTCGAAAACTTCAAATTCGTTAGTTTTCGCCGGTGAGTATTTCGAAAACTTGATATTCTTCAGTTTTCGCCAATGAGTGTTAAAACTTGATTTTCTTGTTAATCAGTTTTCGCCGATGAGTGTTTCAAAAAGTTGATATTCATCAATTTTGGTCGATGAGTGTTTCGAAAACTTGATATTGATCAGTTTTCGCCGATGAGTGTTTCGAAAACTTGATATTCATCAGTTTTCGCCGATTAGTGTTTCGGAAACATGACATTCATCAGTTTTCGCTAATGACTGTTTCAAATAATTGATTTTCATGTTTATCAGCTTTAGCCGATGAGTGTTTCAAAAACTTCATTTTCATCAGTTTTCGCCAATTGGTGTTTCGAAAACTTGATTATCTTGTTAATCAATTTTCGCCGATGAGTGTTTCGAAAACCTCTTATTCATCAGTTTTCTCCAGTGAGTGTTTCGAAAACTTGATATTCATCAGTTTTCGCCAATGAGTGTTTAGAGAACTTGATTTTTTTGTTAATCAGTTTTCGCCGATGAGTGTTTCAAAAACCTGATATTCATTAGTTTTCGTCAATGAGTGTTTTTAAAACTTGATATTGATTAGTTTTCGCCAATGAGTGATTCAAAAACTTGATATTGATCAGTTTTCGCCAGTGAGGGTTTTGAAAACTTGATACTCATCAGTTATCGCCGATGAGTGTTCCGAAAACTTGATATTCATCAGTTTTCGCCGGTGAGTGTTTCAAAAACATGATATTCATCAGTTTTCGCCAATAGGTGTTTCGAAAACTTGATTTTCTTGATAATCAATTTTAGATGATGAGTGTTTCGAGAACTTGATATTCATCAGTTTTCGCCGATGAGTGTTTCGAAAACTTGATATTCATCAGTTTTCGCCAATGAGTGTTTCGAAAACTTGATATTCATCAATTTTCGTCAATGAGTGTTTCGAAAACTTGATTTTTGAGTGTAACATCCGTCTTTTTCAGTTAATGGAATAATTGTTTGTTAACTAAATCTAACTCGATGCTTGTGCTTGACATTGATTGTTGCATTTAGAAAGCATATAGAAATGCATTATTTTAAGAAAAGAGGGTGAGAAGGACTAAAAAGAAAGAGCTTAAGTGCATAGAAAAGTTAGTGTGTGCGGGAGAGAAATGTGATTTTCTCCCTAAGGCTTGATGGACACTTCTTGTACGTTGGAGAAGCCAGCACAACACACACACTTAGTATTCTCACTACACTTAGAGAGAGAGAAGCACTTAGAGAGAAGGGAGACCACTCAAGAGGAGGATTCAAGCATGGAATCCGATTCGGGCAAAAATCAAACTGTAGAATCGAAGCTGAACACCAACTAAACAAGAATCTAGCGTCAGATTAAGGTAATCAAACTACCATCCTCTCTAATTTTTAAGTTAGGTTTTCAAGAAATGGCCCAAAACTAGGTTTTGGATTTCTGAGCCATTTGAGAGGTTTAAAAATGCTTCCTTACGATTTTCGAACTTAGAATGGACGTAGATGATGAATGCATGCTTGGATTTTAGCTGGAAATTAGATAACTTAGATGGGTTTGGAAATGGGTATGGGTTTGAGCTTGAAGTTCAGATTTAAGCTTGTTTAACCATGTTTCGGGGCTAGTTTTTCATGGGTTTTAACATGCTAATGATAGAAAACAAGTTTATAAAACTTCCATGACTTGAATGGTAGGATTCTTGGTTGAATTCTTGAGTAAAGATACTTTAAAAACCCAGAAATTAACGTAGCAGTCGACTTGTAGGCCAAACCAGTCGACTTCCATGTTCTTTTCTGCCCAGAATTCATGCCAAGAACATACCAGTCGACTGCCAGCTCAAACCAGTCGACTTTCGTGTCCAGAAATGAAACAGAGACGAACCAATCGACTAGTATGTTACAGCAGTCGACTTGCAGAAGACAAATGGGAAATACATACTTAATGAGTTTATGATTGCCAAATTTCATAATTTCATTGATTTTGGATTCTGTTTGGTACCCTTGTTGCACAACTGATGTTCAAGAACTTATGCAGAAAATATTTACTGGTTTTCATACTTTCATTTACTTGTTGAGGTACTAGATGAAGGATTTAAAGGCTACAATTTTATATGTAGATTCCTAAGATCCTTAATATGGGATCTGGAAATCTCATATTATTTGGAACTCATTTGGTATGGTTTTATCAAGCATTTACAAAAGTCTGGTCTGCTGCCCTGTCGCATCAGACCGCTACGGTTAAACTAGATTTTAAGGAGGCAAACATGTGCTTTGTGAGCTAAGATTTTTCAGCCAACTATATTTTATATTCATAAACATGTCATAATTATTTCCGAATTTTTGGAGTTTTATAGAACAAGTTATGAGTTTACAAAGTTGGCAAATTTATGAAATGAACTTGAAACACTTCGTTTAGCAAAAGTTCCTTCTTTAACACTTCAAAAAGGATTTGAAATGCCCCATCACATGCTTAAACATTATGTTTTAAGTTTAGAAAGTAATATGAGCTAAGGGTAGAGAGAAATAACATAGAAAAGAGAAGAGTAAGTATCTTACATATATGTGTTGCAAATAGATAGGTCCATAGTCGATTGACCAATTGTCGGTATGGGACGGCCGTTGGGATTTCCACGGTTGAGCCATAATTTGGGATGGTAAAACATCCAATCGATTGATGAAGAAAGTTTATGAAAACTCCGTGTTTGTTGTTTAAGTTTAAGCTAGTAGGCTCTGTATGGCCAAATCAAGAGTGACATGCATAAAATTAGATTAACCATGATTGGAACCTAGATATTTCATCTCATATTTGTATAGATAGCATACAGAAAGGGAAGATCTACATAAACGAATATGAGAAGAACCGTTAAAAAGAGACGGCGATCTCTAAGTTTAAGAGGAGAAGAACTGTTAAAAAGAGACGGAGATCTCCAAATTTTAAGTAGAAGTGTGACTCCCTTGGCTAAGTAAAACCAAACAGAAGTTGAGATACGACCTACCGAGAAAAGGGGGTGATCTCATAGTACTCGGATCCACTGGGGGACGCTCCAGATAGTACAGAAAACAAAAATAGCTTAATTGCTATAGGTTCTTACTTATTAATAGCCACTAGAATTGTGTGTGTGAGTAAGCACTGGGTGGTGGTCCCTATGCTCATATGTTTTTCATGAAATGGGGCAAAGGCCCATATGTTTTATAATGTTGTTATTTCTCTACCATTCAAACATGTAAGATCATGTTTGGGAAGTATGTGCTCATATTAAATGTTATATGACTTGTAAGTATGCCATTCCATTTCATATGCCGTAAGATGTAAGAATTTCCATGCTAAATGTTCCATATTAAATGTTTTATGACATGCGCGAGAGATACCCGAGAGATAGAACCCTAACTGGTTTCACTTATTTAATTAATATGGAAAAAGTTTTAATAAATTCTGGAAGAAGGAGAGAGGTAACACACCAGTTCTAGGTCAAAGATATGTTCTTTATACCCAAACTCTGATTTCTAAAGGGTCTAGAACTGGGGTGTTACAATGAGTGTTTCGAAAACTTGATATTCATTAGTTTTCGGCAGTGAGTGTTTCAAAAACTTGATATTCATCAGTTTTCGCAAATGAGTGTTTCGAGAACTTGATTTTCTTGTTAATCAGTTTTCACCGATGAGTTTCGAAAACTTGATATTCATCAATTTTCGTCGGTGAGTGTTTCGAAAACTAGATATTCATCAGTTTTCGCCAATGAGTGTTTCGAAAACTTGATTTTTTTGTTAATAAGTTTTCGTCGATAAGTGTTTAAAAAACTTGATATTCATCAATTTTGGCGCCGATGAGTGTTTCAAAAACTTTATATTCATCAGTTTTCGTCGATGATTGTTTCGAAAACTTGATATTCGTTAGTTTTCGCCGGTGAGTGTTTCGAAAACTAGATATTCATCAGTTTTTGCCAATGAGTGTTTTGAACACTTGATTTTCTTGATAATCAGTTTTCGCCGATGACTATTTCAAAAAGTTGATATTCATCAGTTTTTAGCGATGAGTGTTTTGAAAACTTCATATTCTTCAGTTTTCGCCGGTGAGTGTTTCAAAAACTTGATATTCATTAGTTTTAGCCAGTGAGTGTTCCGAAAACTTGATATTCATCTATTTTCACCGGTGACAGTTTCGAAAATTTGATACTCATTAATTTTCGTCGGTGAGTGTTTCGAAAACTTGATATTCATCAGTTTTCGCCAATGAGTGTTTCGAAAAATTGATATTGATCAGTTTTCGTCGGTGAGTGTTTCGAAAAGTTGATATTCACTAGTTTTCGCCGGTGAGTGTTTCGAAAACTTGATGTTCATTAGTTTTCGCCAATGAGTATATCAAAAACTTGAATTTCTTATCAATGAATTTTTACCGATGAGTGTTTCGAAAACTTGAAATTCATCAATTTTCATCGGTGAGTGTTTCGAAAACATCATATTCATTAGTTTTTGCCTATTAGTGTTTCAAAAACATCATATTCATTTATTTTTGCCGGTGAGTGTTTCGTATACTTGATTTTCATCTATTTTCACCGGTGACAGTTTCGAAAACTTGATACTCATTAATTTTCGTCGGTGAGTGTTTCGAAAACTTGATATTCATCAGTTTTTGCCAATGAGTGTTTCGAAAACTTGATTTTCTTGTTTATCAGTTTTCGTCAATGAGTGTTTTGAAAACTTGATATTCGTTAGTTTTGGCCGGTGAGTGTTTCAAAAACTTGATATTCATTAGTTTTTGCCGGTGAGTGTTTCGAAAACTTGATATTCATCATTTTTCCTCAATGGGTGTTACAAAAACTTGATATTCATCAAGTTTTGCTGGTTAGTGTTTCGAAAACTTGATATTCATCAGTTTTTTGCCAATGAGTAATTCGAAATTTTGATTTTCTTGTTAACTAATTTTCGCTGATGAGTGTTTCAATAAGTTGATATTCATCAGTTTTCGTCGATGAGTGTTCCAAAACTTGATATTCAATAGTTTTCGCCAATGAGTTTTTCGAAAACTTGATTTTCTTGGTAATCAGTTTTCGCCAACGAGTGTTTAAAAAACTTGATACTGATCAGTTTTCACCAGTGAGTGTTTCGAAAACTTGATATTCATTAGTTTTTGCCGGTGACTGTTTCGAAAATTTGATATTCATCGGTTTTTGCCAATGATTGTTTCGAAAACTTGATTTTCTTGTTAATCAATTTTCGCCGATGAGTGTTTCGAAAACTTGACATTCATCAGTTTTCGCCGGTGAGTCTTTCGAAAACTTGATTTTCTTGTTAATCAAAATTCGCCAATGAGTGTTCCGAAAACTTGATATTGGTCAATTTTCGCCGGTGAGTGTTTCGAAAACAAGATATTCATTAGTTTTTGCCGGTGAGTGTTTCAAAAACACGATATTCATCAGTTTTCGCCAAGGAGTGTTTCGAAAACTTGATTTTCTTGTTAATCAGTTTTCGCCAATGAGTGTTTCGAAAACTTGATATTGATCAGTTTTTGCCGGTGAGTGTTTCGAAAACTTGATATTCATTAGTTTTGCCCGGTGAGTGTTTCGCAATCTTGATATTCATCAATTTTTCGCCAATGAGGGTTTCGAAAACTTGATTTTCTTGTTGATCAGTTTTCGCCGTTGCGTGTTTCCCAAAGTTGATATTAATCAGTTTTCATCGATGAGTGTTTTGAAAACTTGATATTCATCAGTTTTTGTCAATGAGTGTTTCGAAAACTTGATTTTCTTGTTAATCAGTTTTCGCCAATGAGTGTTTCGAAAACTTGATGTTGGTCAATTTTCGCCGGTGAGGGTTTCGAAAACATGATATTCATTAGTTTTCGCTGGTGAGTGTTTCAAAAACATGATATTCATCAGTTTTCGCCAAGGAGTGTTTCGGAAACTTGATTTTCTTGTTAATCAGTTTTCGCCAATGAGTGTTTCGAAAACTTGATATTGATCAGTTTTTGCCGGTGAGTGTTTCGAAAACTTGATATTCATTAGTTTTGCCCGGTGAGTGTTTCGCAATCTTGATATTCATCAATTTTTCGCCAATGAGGGTTTCGAAAACTTGATTTTCTTGTTGATCAGTTTTCGCCGATGCGTGTTTCCCAAAGTTGATATTCATCAGTTTTCATCGATCAGTGTTTCAAAAACTTGATATTCATTAGTTTTCGCCAATGAGTGTTTTAAAAACATGATTTTCTTGTCAAGCAGTTTTCGACGATGAGTGTTTCAAAAACTTCATATCTATCAGTTTTTGTCGATGAGTGTTTCGAAAACTTGATATTCACCGGCTGTCGCAGATGAGTCTTTCCAAAACTTGATTTTCATCAGTTTTTGCCAATGAGTGTTTCGAAATCTTGATTTTCTTGTTAATCAGTTTTCGTCAATGAGTGTTTCGAAAACATGATATTCATTAGTTTTGGCCGGTGAGTGTTTCGCAATCTTGATATTCATCAGTTTTCGCCAATGAGGGTATCGAAAACTTGATTTTCTTGTTAATCAGTTTTCGCCTATGCGTGTTTCCCAAAGTTGATATTCATCAGTTTTCTTCGATGAGTGTTTCGAAAACTTGATATTCATCAATTTTCGCCAATGAGTGTTTCGAAAAGTTGATTTTCTTGTTAATCAATTTTCGACAATGATTGTTTCGAAAACTTGATATTGATCAGTTTTTGCCGGTGAGTGTTTCGAAAACTTTATATTCATTAGTTTCCGCCGGTGAGTGTTTCGAAAACTTGATATTCATCAGTTTTCGCCAATGAGTGTTTCAAAAACTTGATTTTCTTGTTTTATCAGTTTTCGCCGATAAGTGTTTCAAAAAGATGATATTGATTTGTTTTCGTCGATAAGTGTTTCGAAAACTTGATATTCATCAATTTTCGCAATGAGTATTTCGAAAACTTGATTTTCTTGTTGATCAGTTTTCATCGGTGAGTGTTTCGAAAACTTGATATTCATCAGTTTTCGTCGGTGAGTGTTTCTAAAACTTGATATTCATTAGTTTTTGCCGGTGAGTGTTTCGAATACTTCTTATTCATCAGTTTTCGCCAATGAGTGTTTCGAAAATTTGATTTTCTTGTTAATCTGTTTTCGTCGATGAGTGTTTCAAAAAGTTGATGTTCATCAGTTTTCGCCGATGGGTGTTTCGAAAACTTGATATTCATCAGTTTTCGCCAATGAGTGTTTCAAAAACTTAATTTTCTTGTTAATCAGTTTTCACCGATGAGTGTTTCAAAAATTTGATATTAATCAGTTTTCATCGATGAGTGTTTCGAAAACTTGATATTCATCAGTTTTCGCCAATGAGTGTTTCAATAACTTGATTTTCTTGTTAATAAGATTTCGTCGATGAGTGTTTCAAAAACTTTATACTCATCACTTTTCGCCGATTAGTGTTTCGAAAACCAGATATTCGTCAGTTTTCGCCAATGAGTGTTTCGAAAACTTGATATTCATTAGTTTTCGCCGGTGAGTGTTTCGAAAACTTGATATTCATCAGTTTTCGTCGGTGAGTGTATCGGAAACTTGATATTCATCAATTTTTGCCAATGAGTGTTTCGAAAATTTGATTTTCTTGTTGATCATTTTTCTACGATGACTGCTTGGAAAGCTTGATATTCATTAGTTTTCGTCGACGAGTGTTTCGAAAACATGATATGCATCAGTTTTCTCCATTGAGTGTTTGGAAACTTGATTTTCTTGTTAATCAATTTTCGCTAATGATTGTTTCGACAACTTGATATTGATCAGTTTTCGCCGGTTAGGTTTTCCAAAACTTGATATTTATTAGTTTTTGCCGGTGAGTGTTTCGAAAACATGATATTCATCAGTTTTTGCCAATGAGAGTTTCAAAAATTTGATAATCATCAGTTTTCGCCAATGAGTGTTTCGGAAACTTGATTTTCTTGTTAATCAGTTTTTGCCGATGAGTGTTTCGAAAACTTGATAATCATCAGTTTTCGCCAATGACTGTTCTGAAAACTTAATTTTCTTGTTAATCAGTTTTCACCGATGAGTGTTTCGAAAACTTGATATTCATCAGTTTTCCGCAATGAGTGTTTCGAAAACTTTATTTTCTTGTTAATAAGTTTTTGCGGATGAGTGTTTCAAAAAGTTGATATTCATAAGTTTTCATCGATGAGTGTTTCGAAAACTTGATATCCATCAGTTTTCGCCAATGAGTGTTTCGAAAACTTGATATTGATCAGTTCCCGCCGGTGAGTGTTTGGAAAACTTCATATTTATTAGTTTTCACCGGTGAGGGTTTCGAAAACTTGATATCCATCAGTTTTCGCCAATGACTGTTTTGAAAACTTGATTTTCTTTTTAATCAGTTTTTGCCGATGAGTGTTTCGAAAACTTGATATTCATCAGTTTTCCGCAACGAGTGTTTCGAAAACTTTATTTTCTTGTTAATAAGTTTTTGCCGATGAGTGTTTCAAAAAGTTGATATTCATAAGTTTTCGTCGATGAGTGTTCCGAAAACTTGATATCCATCAGTTTTCGCCAATGGGTGTTTCGAAAACTTGATATTGATCAGTTCCCGCCGGTGAGTGTTTCGAAAACTTCATATTCATTAGTTTTCCCCGGCGAGTGTTTCGAAAAGTTGATATTCACCAGTTTTCGCCAATGAGTGTTTCCAAAACTGGATTTTCTTGTTAATCAGTTTTCGTCGATGAGTGTTTCGGAAACTTGATATTCATCAGTTTTCGCCTATGAGTGTTACGAAAACTTGATTTACTCCTTAATCAGTTTTCGCCGATGAGTGTTTCAAAAACTTGATATTAATCAATTTTCATCAGTGTGTGTTTCAGTAACTTGATATTCATCAGTTTTCTCCAATTAGTGTTTCGAAAAATTGTTATTCTTTAGTTTTCGCCAATGAGTGTTTCGAAAACATGATTTTCTTGTTAATTAATTTTCACTTCTGAGTGTTTTGAAAACTTAATATTCATTAATTTTTAACGATTAGTATTTCCGAATCGTGATATTCATCATTTTCCACCAATGAGGGTTTCGAAAACTTGATTTTCTTGTTAATCAGTTTTCGCCGATGAGTGTTTCAAAAGTTAATATTCATCAGTTTTCGTGGATGAGTGTTTCGAAAACTTGATATTCATCAGTTTTCGCCGGTGACTGTTTCGAAAACTGGATATTCATCAGTTTTCGCCAATGAGTGTTTCGAAAACTTGATATTCATCTATTTTCACCGGTGACAGTTTCGAAAACTTGATACTCATTAATTTTCGTCGGTGAGTGTTTCGAAAACTTGATATTCATCAGTTTTCGCCAATGAGTGTTTCGAAAACTTGATATTGATCAGTTTTCGTCGGTGAGTGTTTCGAAAAGTTGATATTCACTAGTTTTCGCCGGTGAGTGTTTCGAAAACTTGATATTCATCAGTTTCTGCCGATGAGTGTTTCGAAAAATGATTTTCTTGTTAATCAGTTTTCGCCGATGAGTGTTTCGAAAACTTGATATTCATCAATTTTCGTCGGTGAGTTTTTCGAAAACTTGATATTCATCAGTTTTCGCCGGTGACTGTTTCGAAAACTGGATATTCATCAGTTTTCGCCAATGAGTGTTTCGAAAACTTGATATTCATCTATTTTCACCGGTGACAGTTTCGAAAACTTGATACTCATTAATTTTCGTCGGTGAGTGTTTCGAAAACTTGATATTCATCAGTTTTTGCCAATGAGTGTTTCGAAAACTTGATTTTCTTGTTTATCAGTTTTCGTCAATGAGTGTTTTGAAAACTTGATATTCGTTAGTTTTGGCCGGTGAGTGTTTCAAAAACTTGATATTCATTAGTTTTTGCCGGTGAGTGTTTCGAAAACTTGATATTCATCATTTTTCCTCAATGGGTGTTACAAAAACTTGATATTCATCAAGTTTTGCTGGTTAGTGTTTCGAAAACTTGATATTCATCAGTTTTTGCCAATGAGTAATTCGAAATTTTGATTTTCTTGTTAACTAATTTTCGCTGATGAGTGTTTCAATAAGTTGATATTCATCAGTTTTCGTCGATGAGTGTTCCAAAACTTGATATTCAATAGTTTTCGCCAATGAGTTTTTCGAAAACTTGATTTTCTTGGTAATCAGTTTTCGCCAACGAGTGTTTAAAAAACTTGATACTGATCAGTTTTCACCAGTGAGTGTTTCGAAAACTTGATATTCATTAGTTTTTGCCGGTGACTGTTTCGAAAATTTGATATTCATCGGTTTTTGCCAATGATTGTTTCGAAAACTTGATTTTCTTGTTAATCAATTTTCGCCGATGAGTGTTTCGAAAACTTGACATTCATCAGTTTTCGCCGGTGAGTCTTTCGAAAACTTGATTTTCTTGTTAATCAAAATTCGCCAATGAGTGTTCCGAAAACTTGATATTGGTCAATTTTCGCCGGTGAGTGTTTCGAAAACAAGATATTCATTAGTTTTTGCCGGTGAGTGTTTCGAAAACTTGATATTCATCAGTTTTCGCCAATGAGTGTTTCGAAAACTTGATTTTCTTGTTAATCATTTTTCGCCAATGAGTGTTTCGAAAACTTGATATTGATCAGTTTTTGCCGGTGAGTGTATTGAAAACTTGATATTCATTAGTTTTCCCCGGTGAGTGTTTCGAAAACTTGATATTCATCAATTTTTCGCCAATGAGGGTTTCGAAAACTTGATTTTCTTGTTGATCAGTTTTCGCCGATGCGTGTTTCCCAAAGTTGATATTCATCAGTTTTCATCGATCAGTGTTTCAAAACTTGATATTCATCAGTTTATGCCAATGAGTGTTTCGAAAACTAGATTTTCTTGTTAATCAGTTTTCGCCAATGAGTGTTTCGAAAACTTGATATTCATCAGTTTTTGTCGGTGAGTGTTTCAAAAACTTGATATTCATTAGTTTTCGCCTGTGAGTGTTTCGAAAACTTGATATTCATCAGTTTTTGCCAATGAGTGTTTCGAAATCTTGATTTTCTTGTTAATCAGTTTTCGTCAATGAGTGTTTCGAAAACATGATATTCATTAGTTTTGGCCGGTGAGTGTTTCGCAATCTTGATATTCATCAGTTTTCGCCAATGAGGGTATCGAAAACTTGATTTTCTTGTTAATCAGTTTTCGCCTATGCGTGTTTCCCAAAGTTGATATTCATCAGTTTTCATCGATGGGTGTTTCGGAAACTTGATATTCATCAGTTTGTGCCAATGAGTGTTTCGAAACTTGATTTTCTTGTTAATCAATTTTTGCCAATGAGTGTTGCGAAAACTTGATATTGTTCAGTTTTCGCCGATGAGTGTTTCGAAAACTTGATATTTATTAGTTTTCGCCTGTGAGTGTTTCGAAAACTTGATATTCATCAGTTTTCGCCAATGAGTGTTTCAAAAACTTGATTTTCTTGTTTTATCAGTTTTCGCCGATAAGTGTTTCAAAAAGATGATATTGATTTGTTTTCGTCGATAAGTGTTTCGAAAACTTGATATTCATCAATTTTCGCAATGAGTATTTCGAAAACTTGATTTTCTTGTTGATCAGTTTTCATCGGTGAGTGTTTCGAGAACTTGATATTCATCAGTTTTCGTCGGTGAGTGTTTCTAAAACTTGATATTCATTAGTTTTTGCCGGTGAGTGTTTCGAATACTTGATATTCATCAGTTTTCGCCAATGAGTGTTTCGAAAACTTGATTTTCTTGTTAATCTGTTTTCGTCGATGAGTGTTTCAAAAAGTTGATGTTCATCAGTTTTCGCCGATGGGTGTTTCGAAAACTTGATATTCATCAGTTTTCGCCAATGAGTGTTTCAAAAACTTAATTTTCTTGTTAATCAGTTTTCACCGATGAGTGTTTCAAAAATTTGATATTAATCAGTTTTCATCGATGAGTGTTTCGAAAACTTGATATTCATCAGTTTTCGCCAATGAGTGTTTCGAAAACTTTATTTTCTTGTTAATCAGCTTTCGTCGATGAGTGTGTCGAAAACTTGATAATCATCAGTTTTCGCCGGTGAGTGTTTCGAAAACTTGATATTCATTAGTTTTCGCCAATGAGAGTTTCGAAAACTCGATTTACTTGTTGATCAATTTTCGCCGATGAGTGTTTCAAAAACTTGATATTCATCAGTTTTCGTCGATGAGTGTTTTGAAAACTTGGTATTCATCACTTTTCGCCAATGAGTGTTTCGAAAACATAATTTTCTTGTTAATCAGTTTTCGCCAACAAGTGTTTCGAAAAGTTGATATTGATTAGTTTTCGCTAGTGAGTGTTTTGAAAACTTGATATTCATTAGTTTTCGCCGATGAGTGTTTCGAAAACATGATATTCATCAGTTTTCGCTAAGGAGTGTTTGGAAAATTTGATTTTCTTGTTAATCAGTTTTCGCCAATGTGTGTTTCGAAAACTTGAAATTGATCAGTTTTTGCTTATGAGAGTTTCAAAAACTTGATATTCATCAGTTTTCGTCGGTGAGTGTTTCGAAAATTTGATATTCATCAGTTTTCGTCATTGAGTGTTTCGAAAACCTGATTTTTTTGTTAATCAGTTTTCACTGATGAGTGTTTCAAAAAGTTGATATTCATCAGTTTTCGCCGATTAGTGTTTCGGAAACTTGATATTCATCAGTTTTCGCCAATGAGTGTTTAGAAAAATTGACTTTCTTGTTAATCAGTTTTTTCCTGTGAGTGTTTCAGAAACTTTACATTCATCAGTTTTCTCCTGTGAGTGTTTCAGAAAGATTATATTCATCAGTTTTCACCAATGAGAGTTTCGAAAACTTGTTTTTCTTGTTAATCAGTTTTCGCCGGTGAGTGTTTCAAAAACTTGATATTCATCATTTTTCGCCATTGAGTGTCTCGAAAACTTGATATTCATCAGTTTTCGTCTATGAGTGTTTCGAAAACTTGATTTTCTTGTCATTCAGTTTTCGCCGATGAGTGTTTCAAAAAGTTGATATTCATAAGTTTTCGTCGATGACTGGTTCGAAAACTAGATATTCATCAATTTTCTCAAATGAGTGTTTCGAAAACTTGATTTTCGTGTTAATCAGTTTTCGCCAATGAGTGTTTCGAATACTTGATATTGATCAGTTTTCGTCGGTGAGTGTTTCGAAAACTTTATATTCATTAGTTTTCCCCGGCGAGTGTTTCGAAAATTTGATTTTCATCAGTTTTCGCCAATGAGTGTTTCCAAAACTTGATTTTCTTGTTAATCAGTTTTTCCCGATGAGTGCTTCAAAAACTTGATATTCATC
Source organism: Senna tora (assembly GCA_014851425.1). NCBI lineage: Eukaryota > Viridiplantae > Streptophyta > Magnoliopsida > Fabales > Fabaceae > Senna > Senna tora. The sequence continues at coordinate 20,112,622 of CM026261.1, read as the reverse complement.
AGTTTTCGCCAATGAGTGTTTCGAAAACCTGATTTTCTTGTTAATCAGCTTTCGCCGATGAGTGTTTCAAAAACTTGATATTCATCAGTTTTCGTCGATGAGTGTTTCGAAAACATGATATTCATCAGTTTTCACCAATGAGTGTTTCGAAAACTTGATTTTCTTGTTAATCAGTTTTCGCCAATGAGTGTTTCGAAAACTTGATTTTGATCAGTTTTCGCCGGTTAGGTTTTCCAAAACTTGATATTTATTAGTTTTTGCCGGTGAGTGTTTCGAAAACATGATATTCATCAGTTTTTGCCAATGAGAGTTTCAAAAATTTGATAATCATCAGTTTTCGCCAATGAGTGTTTCGGAAACTTGATTTTCTTGTTAATCAGTTTTTGCCGATGAGTGTTTCGAAAACTTGATAATCATCAGTTTTCGCCAATGACTGTTCTGAAAACTTAATTTTCTTGTTAATCAGTTTTCACCGATGAGTGTTTCGAAAACTTGATATTCATCAGTTTTCCGCAATGAGTGTTTCGAAAACTTTATTTTCTTGTTAATAAGTTTTTGCGGATGAGTGTTTCAAAAAGTTGATATTCATAAGTTTTCATCGATGAGTGTTTCGAAAACTTGATATCCATCAGTTTTCGCCAATGAGTGTTTCGAAAACTTGATATTGATCAGTTCCCGCCGGTGAGTGTTTGGAAAACTTCATATTTATTAGTTTTCACCGGTGAGGGTTTCGAAAACTTGATATCCATCAGTTTTCGCCAATGACTGTTTTGAAAACTTGATTTTCTTTTTAATCAGTTTTTGCCGATGAGTGTTTCGAAAACTTGATATTCATCAGTTTTCCGCAACGAGTGTTTCGAAAACTTTATTTTCTTGTTAATAAGTTTTTGCCGATGAGTGTTTCAAAAGTTGATATTCATAAGTTTTCGTCGATGAGTGTTCCGAAAACTTGATATCCATCAGTTTTCGCCAATGAGTGTTTCGAAAACTTGATATTGATCAGTTCCCGCCGGTGAGTGTTTCGAAAACTTCATATTCATTAGTTTTCCCCGGCGAGTCTTTCGAAAAGTTGATATTCACCAGTTTTCGCCAATGAGTGTTTCCAAAACTGGATTTTCTTGTTAATCAGTTTTCGTCGATGAGTGTTTCGGAAACTTGATATTCATCAGTTTTCGCCTATGAGTGTTACGAAAACTTGATTTACTCCTTAATCAGTTTTCGCCAATGAGTGTTTCGAAAACTTGATATTGATTGGTTTTCGCCGATGAGTGTTTCGAAAACTTGATATTCATTAGTTTTCGCCGGTGAGTGTTTTGAAAACTTGATATTCATCAGTTTTCGCCGGTGAGTGTTTTGAAAACTTGATTTTCTTTTTAATCAATGTTCGCCGGTGAGTGTTTTAAATACATGATATTCATCAGTTTTCGCCGATGAGTGTTTCGAAAATATGATATTCATTAGTTTTCGCCAATGAGTGTTTCGAAAACTTGATTTTCTTGTTAATCAGTTTTCGCCGATGAGTGTTTGAAAAAGTTAATATTCATCAGTATTCGTCGTTGAGTGTTTCGAAAACATGATATTCTTCAGTTTTCGCCATTGAGTTTTTCGAAAACATGATATTCATCAGTTTTCGCCAATGAGTGTTTCGAAAACTTGATATTCATCTATTTTCACCGGTGACAGTTTCGAAAACTTGATACTCATTAATTTTCGTCGATGAGTGTTTCGAAAACTTGATATTCATCAGTTTTCGCCATTGAGTGTTTCGAAAACTTGATATTGATCAGTTTTCGGCGATGAGTGTTTCGAAAATTTGATATTCATTAGTTTTCGCCGGTGAGTGTTTCGAAAACATGATATTCATCAGTTTTCGCCAATGAGTGTTTCGAAAACTTGATTTTCTTGTTAATCAATTTTTGCCGATGAGTGTTTCGAAAACTTGATATTCATCAATTTTCGCCGGTGAGAGTTTCAGAAACATTATATTGATCAATTTTCGTCGGTGAGTGTTTCGGAAACTTGATATTCATCAGTTTTTGTCAGTGAGTGTTTCGAAAACATGATTTTCATCTATTTTCACCGGTGACAGTTTCGAAAACTTGATACTCATTAATTTTCGTCGGTGAGTGTTTCGAAAACTTGATATTCATCAGTTTTTGCCAATGAGTGTTTCGAAAACTTGATTTTCTTGTTTATCAGTTTTCGTCAATGAGTGTTTTGAAAACTTGATATTCGTTAGTTTTGGCCGGTGAGTGTTTCAAAAACTTGATATTCATTAGTTTTTGCCGGTGAGTGTTTCGAAAACTTGATATTCATCATTTTTCCTCAATGGGTGTTACAAAAACTTGATATTCATCAATTTTTGCTGGTTAGTGTTTCGAAAACTTGATATTCATCAGTTTTTGCCAATGAGTAATTCGAAATTTTGATTTTCTTGTTAACTAATTTTCGCTGATGAGTGTTTCAATAAGTTGATATTCATCAGTTTTCGTCGATGAGTGTTCCAAACTTGATATTCAATAGTTTTCGCCAATGAGTTTTTCGAAAACTTGATTTTCTTGGTAATCAGTTTTCGCCAACGAGTGTTTAAAAAACTTGATACTGATCAGTTTTCACCAGTGAGTGTTTCGAAAACTTGATATTCATTAGTTTTTGCCGGTGACTGTTTCGAAAATTTGATATTCATCGGTTTTTGCCAATGATTGTTTCGAAAACTTGATTTTCTTGTTAATCAATTTTCGCCGATGAGTGTTTCGAAAACTTGACATTCATCAGTTTTCGCCGGTGAGTCTTTCGAAAACTTGATTTTCTTGTTAATCAAAATTCGCCAATGAGTGTTCCGAAAACTTGATATTGGTCAATTTTCGCCGGTGAGTGTTTCGAAAACAAGATATTCATCAGTTTTCGCCGATGAGTGTTTCGAAAACTTGATATTCCTCAGTTTTCACCAATGAGTGTTTCGAAAACACTATTTTCTTGTTTATCAGTTTTCGCCAATAATTGTTTCGAAAACTTGCTATTGATCAGTTTTCGCCGGTGAGTGTTTCGAAAACAGGATATTCATCAGTTTTCGCCGGTGAGTGTTTCGAAAACTTGATATTGATCAATTTTTCGCCAATGAGGGTTTCGAAAACTTGATTTTCTTGTTGATCAGTTTTCGCCGATGCGTGTTTCCCAAAGTTGATATTCATCAGTTTTCATCGATCAGTGTTTCGAAAACTTGATATTCATCAGTTTTCGCCAATAAGTGTTTCGACAACATGATTTTCATGTTAATCTATTTTTACCGTTGAGTGTTTCAAAAACATGATATTGATTAATTTTCGCCGATGAGTGTTTCGAAAATTTGATATTCTTCAGTTTTTGTCGATGAGTGTTTCGAAAACATGATATTCATCTATTTTCGCCAATGAGTGTTTCGAAAACTTGATTTTCTTGTTAATCAGTTTTCGCCAATGAGTGTTTCGAAAACATGATATTCATTAGTTTTGGCCGGTGAGTGTTTCGCAATCTTGATATTCATCAGTTTTCGCCTATAAGTGTTTCGAAAACTTGATTTTCTTGTTAATCAGTTTTCGCCGATGATTGTTTCGAAAACTTGATATTGATCAGTTTTTGCCGGTGAGTATTTCAAATACTGTATATTCATTAGTTTTCGCCGTTGAGTGTTTCGAAAACTAGATATTCATCAGTTTTTGCCAATGCGTTTTTCGAAAACTTGATTTTCTTGTTTTATCAGTTTTCGCCGATAAGTGTTTCAAAAAGATGATATTGATTTGTTTTCGTCGATAAGTGTTTCGAAAACTTGATATTCATCAATTTTCGCAATGAGTGTTTCAAAAACTTGATTTTCTTGTTGATCAGTGTTCACCAATGAGTGTTTCGAAAACTTGATATTGATCAGTGTTCGTCGGTGAGTGTTTCGAAAACTTGATATTCATTAGTTTTTGCCAGTGAGTGTTTCGAATACTTCTTATTCATCAGTTTTCGCCAATGAGTGCTTCGAAAACTTGATTTTCTTGTTAATCTGTTTTCGCCGATGAGTGTTTCAAAAAGTTGATGTTCATCAGTTTTCGCCGATGGGTGTTTCGAAAACTTGATATTCATCAGTTTTCGCCAATGAGTGTTTCAAAAACTTAATTTTCTTGTTAATCAGTTTTCACCGATGAGTGTTTCAAAAATTTGATATTAATCAGTTTTCATCGATGAGTGTTTCGAAAACATGATATTCATCAATTTTCACCAATGAGTGTTTCGAATGCTTGATTTTCTTGTTAATCAACTTTCGTCGATGAGTGCTTCGAAAAATTGATAATCATCAGTTTTCGCCGGTGAGTGTTTCGAAAACTTGATATTCATCAGTTTTCGCCAATGAGTGTTTCGAAAACTTGATTTTCTTGTTGATCAATTTTCGTCGATGAGTGTTTCAAAAACTTGATATTCATCAGTTTTCGTCGATCAGTTTTTCGAAAACTTGATATTCATCAATTTTTATCAATGAGTGTTTCGAAAACATCATTTTCTTGTTAATCAGTTTTCGCCAATAAGTGTTTCGAAACCTTGATATTGATTAGTTTCCGCTTATGAGTGTTTCGAAAACTTGGTATTCATTAGTTTTCGCCGATGAGTGTTTCGAAAACATGATATTCATCAGTTTTCGCTAAGGAGTGTTTGGAAAATTTGATTTTCTTGTTAATCAGTTTTCGCCAATGTGTGTTTCGAAAACTTGAAATTGATCAGTTTTTGCTTATGAGAGTTTCAAAAACTTGATATTCATCAGTTTTCGTCCGTGAGTGTTTCGAAAATTTGATATTCATCAGTTTTCGTCATTGAGTGTTTCGAAAACCTGATTTTTTTGTTAATCAGTTTTCACTGATGAGTGTTTCGAAAAGTTGATATTCATCAGTTTTCGCCAATTAATGTTTCAAAAACATCATATTCATTGGCTTTCGCCAATGACTATTTCGAAAACTTGACTTTCTTGTTAATCAGTTTTTTCCGATGAGCGTTTCGAAAACTTGATATTCATCAGGTTTCGCTGGTGAGTGTTTTGAAAACTTGATATTTTTCAGTTTTCACCACTGAGTGTTTCGAAAACTTGATTTTCTTGTTAATCAGTTTTCGCCGATGAGTGTTTCAAAAACTTGATATTCATCAGTTTTCGTCGATTAGTGTTTCGAAAACTTTATATTCATCAGTTTTCGTCTATGAGTGTTTCGAAAACTTGATTTTCTTGTCATTCAGTTTTCGCCGATGAGTGTTTCAAAAAGTTGATATTCATAAGTTTTCGTCGATGACTGGTTCGAAAACTAGATATTCATCAATTTTCTCAAATGAGTGTTTCGAAAACTTGATTTTCGTGTTAATCAGTTTTCGCCAATGAGTGTTTCGAATACTTGATATTGATCAGTTTTCGTCGGTGAGTGTTTCGAAAACTTTATATTCATTAGTTTTCCCCGGCGAGTGTTTCGAAAAGATGATATTCATCGGTTTTCACCAATGAGTGTTTCCAAAACTTGATTTTCTTGTTAATCAGTTTTTGCGGATGAGTGTTTCGAGAACTTGATATTCATCAGTTTTCGCCAATGAGCGTTTCAAAAACTTGATTTTATTGTTAATCAGTTTTCGCCGATGAGTGTTTCAAAAAGTTGATATTCATCAGTTTTCGTCGATGAGTGTTTCGAAAACTTGATATTCATTAGTTTTCGCCAATGTGTGTTTCGAAAACTTGATTTTCTTGTTAATCATTTTCCGTTAATGATTGTTTCGACAACTTGATATTGATCAGTTTTCGCCGGTTAGGTTTTCCAAAACTTGATATTTATTAGTTTTTGCCGGTGAGTGTTTCGAAAACATGATATTCATCAGTTTTTGCCAATGAGAGTTTCAAAAATTTGATAATCATCAGTTTTCGCCAATGAGTGTTTCGGAAACTTGATTTTCTTGTTAATCAGTTTTTGCCGATGAGTGTTTCGAAAACTTGATAATCATCAGTTTTCGCCAATGACTGTTCTGAAAACTTAATTTTCTTGTTAATCAGTTTTCACCGATGAGTGTTTCGAAAACTTGATATTCATCAGTTTTCCGCAATGAGTGTTTCGAAAACTTTATTTTCTTGTTAATAAGTTTTTGCGGATGAGTGTTTCAAAAAGTTGATATTCATAAGTTTTCATCGATGAGTGTTTCGAAAACTTGATATCCATCAGTTTTCGCCAATGTGTGTTTCGAAAACTTGATATTGATCAGTTCCCGCCGGTGAGTGTTTGGAAAACTTCATATTTATTAGTTTTCACCGGTGAGGGTTTCGAAAACTTGATATCCATCAGTTTTCGCCAATGACTGTTTTGAAAACTTGATTTTCTTTTTAATCAGTTTTTTCCGATGAGTTTTTCGAAAACTTGATATTCATCAGTTTTCCGCAACGAGTGTTTCGAAAACTTTATTTTCTTGTTAATAAGTTTTTGCCGATGAGTGTTTCAAAAAGTTGATATTCATAAGTTTTCGTCGATGAGTGTTCCGAAAACTTGATATCCATCAGTTTTCGCCAATGAGTGTTTCGAAAACTTGATATTGATCAGTTCCCGCCGGTGAGTGTTTCGAAAACTTCATATTCATTAGTTTTCCCCGGCGAGTGTTTCGAAAAGTTGATATTCACCAGTTTTCGCCAATGAGTGTTTCCAAAACTGGATTTTCTTGTTAATCAGTTTTCGTCGATGAGTGTTTCGGAAACTTGATATTCATCAGTTTTCGCCTATGAGTGTTACGAAAACTTGATTTACTCCTTAATCAGTTTTCGCCAATGAGTGTTTCGAAAACTTGATATTGATTGGTTTTCGCCGATGAGTGTTTTGAAAACTTGATATTCATCAGTTTTCGCCAATTAGTGTTTTGAAAACATGATATTCATCAGTTTTCACCAATGAGTGTTTCGAAAACTTGATTTTCTTGTTAATTTATTTTTGTCAATGAGTGTTTCGAAAACCTGATATTCATTAGTTTTTGCCGGTGAGTGTTTTAAAAACTTGATATTCATCTGTTTTCACAAATGAGTATTTCGAAAACTTGATTTTCTTGTTAATCAGTTTTCGCCGATGAGTGTTTCAAAAAGTTAATTCATCAGTTTTTGTCGATGAGTGTTTCGAAAAATTGATATTCATTAGTTTTCGCCGATGAGTGTTTCGAAAACTTGATATTCATCAATTTTCACCGATTAGTGTTTCGAAAACTTGATTTTCATTAGTTTTCGCCGGTGAGGGTTTCGAAAACATGATATTCATCAGTTTTCGCGAAGGAGTGTTTTAAAAACTTTATTTTCTTGTTAATCAGTTTTCGCCAATGAGTGTTTCCAAAACTTGATATTGATATGTTTTCACCTTTGAGTGTTTCGAAAACTTGATATCATCAGTTTTCGCCGGTAAGTGTTTCGAAAACTTGTTATTCATCAGTTTTCGCCAATGAGTGGTTCGAAAACTAGATTTTCTTGTCAATCAGTTTTCGCTGATGAGTGTTTCAAAAAGTTGATATTCATAAGTTTTCGTCGATGACTGTTTCAAAAATTTGGTATTCATCAATTTTCGCAAATGAGTGTTTCAAAAACTTGATTTTTTTGTTAATCAGTTTTCGCTGGTGAGTGTTTTGAAAACTTGATATTCATTAGTTTTCCGCGGCGAGTGTTTCGAAAAGTTGATATTCATCAGTTTTCACCAATGAGTGTTTAGAAAACTTGATTTTCTTGTTAATCAGTTTTCGCCAATGAGTGTTTCGAAAACTTGATTTTCTTGTTAATCTGTTTTCGCCGATGAGTGTTTCAAAAGTTGATATTCATCATTTTTCGTCGATGGGTGTTTCGAAAACTTGATATTCATTAGTTTTCACCAATGAGTGTTTCGAAAACTTGATTTTCTTGAAAATCAGTTTTCGCCAATGAGTCTTTCGAAAACTTTATATTGATCAGTTTTCGCTAGTGAGTGTTTCAAAAACTTGATATTCATTAGTTTTCCCCGGTGAGTGTTTCGAAAACTTGATATTCATTAGTTTTTGCCAATGAGTGATTCAAAAACATGATTTTCTTGTTAATCAGTTTCCGCCGATGAGCATTTCGAAAACTTGAGAATCATCAGTTTTCGTCGGTGAGTGTTTCGAAAACTTGATATTCATCAGTTTTCGCCAATAAGTGTTTCAAAAACTTGATTTTCTTGTTAATCAGTTTTCATCGATGAGTGTTTTGAAAACTTGATATTCATCAGTTTTTGCCAATGAGTATTTCGAAAACTTGATTTTTTTGTTAATCAGTTTTCGCCGATGAGAATTTCGAAAACTTGATATTGATCAGTTTTCGCCGGTGAGTGTTTCGAAAACTTGATATTCATTAGTTTTCGCCTGTCAGTGTTTCGAAAACTTCATATTCATTCATTTTCGCCAATGAGTATTTCGAAACTCTATTTTCTTGTTAATCAGTTTTCGCCAATGATTGTTTTGAATACTTGATATTGATCAGTTTTCGCGGGTGAGAGTTTCGAAAAGTTGATATTCATCAGTTTTCGTCGTTGAGTGTTTTAAAAACTCGATATTCATCAGTTTTCGCCAATGAGTGTTTCGAATACTTGATTTTCTTGTTAATCAGTTTTCGCCGATGAGTGTTTCGAAAGCTTGATATTCATCAGTTTTCGCCCATGATTGTTTCGAAAACTTGATTTTAATTAATTTTCGCCGATGTGTGTCTCAAAAAGTTGATATTCATAAGTTTTCGTCGATGAGTGTTTCGAAAACTTGATATCCATCAGTTTTCGCCAATGAGTGTTTCAAAAATTTGATTTTCTTGTTAATCGATTTTCGCCAATGAGTGTTTCGAAAACTTGATATAGATAAGTTTTCGCCGGAGAGTGTCTTGAAAACTTGATATTCATTAGTTTACGCCGATGACTGTTTCGAAAACTTTATATTCATTAGTTTTCGCCAATGAGTGTTTCGAAAACTTGATTTTCTTGTTTATCAGTTTTCATCGATGAGTGTTTCGAAAACTTTATATTCATCAGTTTTCGTCAATGACTGTTTGGAAAACATGATTTTCTTGGTAATCAATTTTCATCGATGAGTGTTTCGAAGACTTTATATTCATCAGTTTTCGTCAATGACTGTTTAGAAAACTTGATTTTCTTGTTAATCAGTTTTTGCCAATGAATGTTTCGAAAACTTGATATTGAACAGTTTTCGCTGATGAGTGTTTCGAAAACTTTATATTCATCAGTTTTCATCGGTGAGTGTTTCGAAAACTTGATATTCATCAGTTTTCGCCAACGAGTGTTTCAAAAACTTGATTTTCTTGTTAATCAGTTTTCGCCAAAGAGTGGTTCAAAAACTTGATATTCATCAGGTTTCGCCGGTGAATATTTCGAAAACTGGATAATTATTAGTTTTCACCGGTGAGTGTTTCGAAAAGTTGGTATTCATCAATTTTCACCAATGAGTGTTTCCAAAACTTGATTTTCTTGTTAATCAGCTTTCGCCGATGAGTGATTGAAAAAGTTGATATTCATCAGTTTTTGTCGATGGGTCTGTCAAAAACTTGATATTCATCAGTTTTTGCCAATAAGTGTTTCGAAAACTTGATTTTCTTCTTAATCAGTTTTTCCCAATGAGTGTGTTAGACTAATCGGCGAAAACTTATTAACAAGAAAATCAAGTTTTCAAAACACTGATTGGCGGAAACTGATCAATATCAAGTTTTGGAAACACTCATCGGCAAAAATTGATGAATATAAAGTTTTCGACACACTCATTGGCGAAAACTGATTAACAAGAAAATCATGTTTTCGAAACACTCATTGGCAAAAACTGATGAATATCAAGTTTTTGAAACACTCATCGACGAAAACTGATGTATATCAACTTTTTGAAACACTCATCGGTGAAAACTGATCAACTAGAAAATCAAGTTTTCGAAACACTCATTGGCGAAAACTGATGAATATTATGTTTTCGAAACACTCACCGGCAAAAACTAAAGAAAATCAAGATTTCGAAACACTGATTGGCGAAAATTGATAAATATCAATTTTTCGAAACACTCATCGTCAAAAATTGATGAATATCAAGTTTTCGACACACTCATTGGCGAAAACTGATTAACAAGAAAATCATGTTTTCGAAACATTCATTGGCGAAAACTGATAAATATCATGTTTTCGAAACATTGACCGACGAAAACTGATGTATATCAACTTTTTGAAACACTCATCGGTGAAAACTGATCAACTAGAAAATCAAGTTTTCGAAACACTCATTGGCGAAAACTGATGAATATTATGTTTTCGAAACACTCACCGGCAAAAACTAATGAATATCATGTTTTCGAAACCCCCACCGGCGAAAACTGATCAATATCAAGTTGTCGAAACACTCATTGGCGAAAACTGATTAACAAGAAAATCAAGTATTCGAAACACTCATTGGCGAAAACTAATGAATATCGAGTTTTTAAAACACTCATTCGTGAAAACTGATGAATATCAAGTATTCGAAACACTCACTGGCGAAAACTAATGAATTTCAAGTTTTGAAATACTCACCGGCGAAAACTAATGAATTTCATGTTTTGAAACACTCTCCGGCGAAAACTTATCAATATCAAGTTTTCGAAACACTCATTGGCAAAAACTGATGGATATCAAGTTTTCGAAACACTCATCGACAAAAACAGATGAATATCAACTTTTCGAAACACTCATCGGCGGAAATTGATTGACAAGAAAATTATGTTTTCGAAACACTAACTGGCGAGAACTGGTGAATATCATGTTTTCGAAACACTCATCGGCGAAAACTGATTAACTAGAAAATCAAGTTTTTGAAACACACATTGGTAAAAACTAATGATTATCTAGTTTTCGAAACACTCACCAGTGAAAACTGATGAATAACGAGTTCTCGAAACACTCACCGGCGAAAACTGATGAATATCAAGTTTTCGAAACACTCATTGGCGAAAACTGATGAATATCAAGTTTTTGAAACATTCTATGAAGAGAACTGATGAATATCAAGTTTTAGAAAGACTCACCGCGAAAACTAATGAATGTCAAGTTTTCGAAACACTCATCGACAAAAATTTATTATCAAGAAAATCAAGTTTTCGAAACACTTATTGGCGAAAACTGATGAATATGAAGTTTTCGAAACACTCATCGACGAAAACTGATGAATATAAACTTTTTGAAACGCTCCGCGGTGAAAACTGATTAACAAGAAAATCAAGTTTTCAAAACACTCATAAGCGAAAACTTATCAATTTCAAGTTTTCGAAACACTCATTGGCGAAAACAGATTAACAAGAAAATCAAGTTTTCAAAACACTCATTGGTGAAAACTGATGAATATAAAGTTTTCGAAACACTCACCGGCGAAAACGGCTGAATATGAAGTTTTCGAAACACTAATAGGCAAAAACTGATCAATATAAAGTTTTTGAAACACTCATTGACAAAAACTGATTAACAAGAAAATCAAGTTTTCGAAACACTCATTGGCAAAAACTGATGAATATCATGTTTTCGAAACACTCACCGGCGAAAACTAATGAATATCAAATTTTCGAAAGACTCATCGGCGAAAACTGATTAACAAGTTAATCAAGTTTTCGAAACACTTACCAACGAAAACTGATGAATATTATGTTTTCAAAACACTCACTGGCGAAAATTGATGAATATCAAGTTTTCGAAACACTCATCGGCAAAAACTAATAAATATCAAGTTTCCGAAACACTAACCGACAAAAACTGATGAATATTAAGTTTTTGAAACACTCATCGGCGAAAACTGATAAACAAAAAAATCTAATTTTCGAAACACTCATCGGCGAAAACTAATGAATATCAAGTTTCCAAAACACTCAATGATGAAAACTGACGAATATCAAGTTTTCGAAACACTCATCGGCGAAAACTAATAAATATCAAGTTTTCGAAACACTCACCAGCGAAAACTGATGAATATAAAGTTTTTAAAACACTCACAGGCTAAACCAGATGAATATCAAATTTTTGAAACACTCATCGGCGAAAACAGATTTGCAAGAAAATTAAGTTTTCGAAGCAATCACCGGGAAAAATTAATGAATATCATGTTTTCAAAACAATCATTGGCAAAAACTGATGAATATCAAGTGTTCGAAACACCCACCGGCGATAACTAATAAATATCAAGTTTTCGAAACAATCACCAGCGCAAACTGATGAATATCAAGTTTTCCAAACACTCATCGGCGAAGACTGATTAACAAGAAAATCATGTTTCAGAGACACTCATCGACGAAAACTGATTAACAAGAAAATCATGTTTTCGATACACTCATTGGCGAAAACTGACGAATATAAAGTTTTTGAAACACACACAGGCGAAAACTAATGAATATCAAGTTTTCGAAACACTCACCGGTGAAAACTTATCAGTATCATGTTTTTGAAACTCTCATTGGCGAAATTTCATTACCAAGAAAATCAAGTTTTCGAAACACTCATTGGCGAAAACTAATGAATATCAACTTTTCGAAACACTCACCGGTGAGAACTAATGAATATCAAGTTTTGGAAACACTCATCAGTGAAAACTGATGAATATCAGGTTTTCGAAACAATCACCGGCGGAAACTAATGAATATCAAGTTTTCGAAACACTCACCGGCGAAAACTGATTAACAAGAAAATCAATGTTTCGAAACAATGATTGGCGAAAACTGATGAAAATCAAGTTTTCGAAACACTCACCGATGAAAACTGATGAATATCAAGTTTTTGAAACACTCATCGGCGAAAGTTGATTAACAAGAAAATCAAGTCTTTGAAACACTAATTGGCGAAAACTGATGAATATCATGTTTTCGAAACACTCACCGGGAAAAACTAATGAATATGAAGTTTTCAAAACACTCATTGGCAAAAATTGATGAATATCAAGTTTTCGAAACACTCACCGGCAATAATTGATGAATATAAAGTTTTCGAAACAGTCACCGGCTAAAACTGATGAATCTCTAGTTTTCGAAACACTCATCGGCGAAAACTGATGAATATCAACTTTTTGAAACACTCATCGATGAAAACTCAGTAACAAGAAAATCAAGTTTTCGAAACACTCATTAGCGAAAAATGATGAATATCAAGTTTTCGAAACACTCATTGGCGAAAACTGATGAATATCAAGTTTTCGAAACACTAACCGGCGAAAACTGATGAATATCAAGTTTTTGAAAAACTCACCGACGAAAATTGATGAATATCAAGTTTTCGAAACACTTACTGGCGAAAACTGATGAATATCATGTTTTTGAAACACTCACCGGCGAAAATTGATGAATATCAAGTTTTCGAAACATTCACCCGCGAAAATAGATCAATATCAAGTTTTCGAAACACTCATCGGCGATAACTGATGAATATCAAGTCTTCGAAACACTCATCGGCAAAAACTGATTAACAAGAAAATCAAGTTTTCGAAACACTCATTGGCGAAAACTGATGAATATCAAGTTTTCGAAACACTCACCGACGCTAACTGATGAATATCAAGTTTTCGAAACACTCACCGGCGAAAACTGATTAATATCAACTTTTCGAAACACTCATTGGCGAAAACTGATTAACAAGAAAATCAAGTTTTCAAAACAGTTCTCATTGGCGAAAACTGATGAACATCAAGTTGTTTAAACATTCCTCGACGAAAACTGATGAATTTCAACTTTTTGAACCACTCATCGGCGAAAACTGATTAACAAGAAAATCAACTTTTCGAAACAATGATTGGCGAAAACTGATGAAAATCAAGTTTTCGAAACTCTCACCGGTGAAAACTGATCAATATCAAGTTATCGAAACACTCATCGGCGAAAATTGATGAACAAGAAAATCAAGTTTTCGAAACACTCATTGGCAAGAACTGATGAATATCAAGTTTTCCAAACACTCACCGGTGATAACCGATGAATATCAAGTTTTCGAAAAAGTCACCGGCGAAAACTGATGAATATCAAGTTTTCGAAACACTCATCGGCGAAAACTGATTAACAACAAAATCATGTTTTGGAAACACTCACTGGCAAAAACTGATAACTATCAAGTTTTCGAAACATTGATCGACGAAAACTGATGAATATCAAGTTTTTGAAACAATCACCGGCGAAAACTGATGAATATCATGTTTTCGAAACATTCATCCTCGAGAACTGATTAAGAAGAAAATCAAGTTTTTGAAACACACACCGGCGAAAACTGATCAATATCAAGTTATCAAAACACTGATTGGCGAATATTGATTAACAAGAAAATGAAGTTTTCGAAACACTCATTGACGAAAACTGATAAATATCAAGTTTTGGAAACACTCATCGACGAAAAACTGATGACTATCAAGTTTTTGAAACACTCATCGGCGAAAACTGATTAACAAGAAAATCAAGTTTTCGAAACACTCATTGGCGAAAACTGACGAATATCAGGTTTTCAAAACTCGCCGGCGAAAACTAACGAATATAAAGTTTTCGAAATGGTCACCGATGAAAACATATCAATATCATGTTTTCAAAACACTCATTGGCAAAAAGTGATTAACAAGAAAATGATGTTTTCAAAACACTCACTGGCGAAAACTGATGAATATCAAGTTTTCGGAACACTCATCAACAAAAACTGATGAATATTAACTTTTTGAAACATTCATCGGCGAAAACTGATTGACAAGAAAATCAAGTTTTCGAAACCCTCATTGGGGAAAACTGATGAATATCATGTATTCGAAACACTCATTGGCAAAAACTGATGAATATCAAGTTTCTGAAACACTCATCTGCGAAAACTGATAAATAAGACTTTTTCGAAACACTCACCGAGGAAAATTAATTGACAAGCATATCACCTTTCCGAAACACTCATTGGGGAGATTAGATGAATATCAAGATTAGAAAACACTCACCGGCGAAAACTGATGAATATAAAGTTTTCGAAACACTCATCGACGAAAATGGATGAATAACAACTTTTCGAAACACTCATTGGCGAAAACTGATTAACAAGAAAATCAAGTTTTTGAAACACTCATTGGTGAAAACTGATGAATATCAAATTTTTGGAACACTCACCGGGGAAAACTAATGAATATCAAGTTTTCGAAACACTCACCGGCAAAAGTGATGAATATCAAGTTTTCGGAACACTCATTGGCGAAAACTGATTAACAAGAAAATCAAGTTTTCGAAACACTCATTAGCGAAAACTGATGAATATCGTGTTTTTGAAACACTTACCGGCGAAAACTGTATCACAAGAAAATCAAGTTTTCGAAACACTCAATGGAGAAAACTGATGAATATCAAGTTTTCGAAACACTCATCAACGAAAACTATTGAATATCAACTTTTTAAAACACTCATCGGCGAAAACTGATTAACAAGAAAATCAAGTTTTCAAAACACTCATTGGCAAAAACTGATGAATATCAAGTTTTCGAAACACTCACTAGCGAAAACTGATGAATATCAAATTTTGGAAACACTCATCGGCGAAAATTGATTAAGAAGAAAATCAAGTTTTCGAAACACTCGTTGGCGAAAACTGGTGAATATCAAGTTTTCAAAACACTCATTGGCAAAAACTGATGAATATTAAGTTTTCGAAACTCTCACCGGCGATAACTGATGAATATCAAGTTTTGAAACAGTCACCGGCGAAATCTGACGAATATCAAGTTTTCGAAACACTCATCGGCGAAAACTGATTAACAAGAAAATCAAATTTTTGAAACACTCATTGGCGAAAACTGATGAATATCAGGTTTTCGAAACGCTCACCGCCGAAAACTAATGAATATCAAGTTTTCGAAACACTCACTGGCAAAAACTAATCAATATCAACTTTTCGAAACACTCATTAGCAAAAACTGATTAACAAGAAAATCAAGTTTTCGAAACACTCATTGCCAAAAACTGATGACTATCAAGTTTTCGAAACATTCATCGACGAAAGCTGATGAATATCAACTTTTTGAAACACTCATCGGCGAAAACTGATTAACAAGAAAATCAAGTTTTCGAAACACTCATTGGCGAAAACTGATGAATGTCATGTTTTCAAAACACTCACCGGCAAAAACGGATGAATACCAAGTTTTCGAAACACTCATTGGCGAAACTTGATGAATATCAAGTTTTCGAAACACTCACCGACGAAAACTGATCAATATCAAGTTTTCGAAATACTCATTGGCGAAAACTGTTGATTATCAAGTTTTTGAAACACTCATCGACGAAAACTGATGAATATCAACTTTTTAAAACAGTCATCGACAAAAACTGATTAACAAGAAAATCAAGTTTTCGAAACACACTTTGGCAAAAACTGATGAATATCCTGTTTTCGAAACACTCACCGGCAAAAACTGATGAATATCAAGTTTTTGAAACACTCATTGGCAAAAACAGATATATATATCAAGTTTTCGAAACACTCACTGGCGAAAACTAATGAATATCAAGTTTTCAAAACACTCACCGACGAAAACTAATGAATATGATGTTTTCGAAACACTTATCGGCGAAAACTGATTACCAAGAAAATCAAGTTTTCGAAACACTCATTGGCGAAAACTGATGAATATCATGTTTTCGAAACACTCACCGGTGAAAACTAATGAATATCAAGTTTTCGAAACACTCATCGGCGAAAACTGCTAAACGAGAAAATCATGTTTTCGAAACACTCACCGGTGAAAACTAATAAATATCAAGTTTTTGAAACACTCACAGGCAAAAATTGATCAATATCAACTTTTCGAAACACTCATTGGCGAAAACTAATGAATATCAAGTTTTCGAGACACTCATTGACGAAAACTAATGAATATCAAGTATTCGAAATACTCATCGGGGAAAATTGATTAACAAGAAAATCAAGTTTTCGAAACACTCATTGGCAAAAACTGATGAAAATCAAGTTTTCGAAAGACGCACCGGCAAAAAATAATGAATATCAAGTTTTGGAAACCCTAACCGGCGAAAACTGATGAATATCAAGTTTTCGAAACATTGATCGGAGAAAACTGATGAACATGAAAATCAAGTTTTCGAAACACTCATTGGCGAAAACTGATGAATATCAAGTTTTCGAAACACTTACGGCGAAAAGTAATCAATATCAAGTTTTCGAAACACTCACAGGCGAAAACTGATCAATATCAACTTTTCGAAACACTCATTGGCGAAAACTGATGAATATCAAATTTTCAAAACACTCATCCATGAAAACTTATGAATATCAACTTTTTGAAACACTCATCCGCTAAAACTGATTAACAAGAAAATCTGGTTTTTCAAACACTCATTGGCGAAAACTGATGAATATAAAGTATTCGAAACACTCACCGGCGAAAAGTGATGAATATCAAGTTTTCAAAACATTCACCGGCGAAAACTGATGAATATCAAGTTTTCAAAACACTCATTGGCGAAAATTGATTAACAAGAAAATCAAGTTTACGAAATACTCATTGGCGAAAACTGATGAATATCAAGTTTTCGAAACACTCATCGGTGAAAACTGATTAACAAGAAAATCAAGTTTTTCAAACACTCAATGGCAAAAACTGATGAATATCATGTTTTCGAAACACTCATTGGCGAAAACTTATGAATATCAACTTTTTGAAACAATCATCGGCGAAAACTGATTAACAAGAAAATCAAGATTTTGAAACACTCATTGGCGAAAACAGTTGAATATCTAGTTTTCGAAGCATTCTACGACGAGAACTAATGAATATCAAGTTTTCGAAAGACTCACCGGTAAAAACTGATGAATGTCAACTTTTTGAAACACTCATCGGCGAAAATTGATTAACAAGAAAATCAAGTTTTCGAAACACTCATTGGCAAAAACTGATGAATATCAAGTTTTCGAAACAATCACCGGCGAAAACTAATGAATATCAAGTTTCGAAACACTCACCGGCGAAAATTGATCAATATCAAGTTTTCAAAACACCCATTGGTGAAAACCCATTAACACGAAAATCAAGTTTTCGAAACAATCATTGGCGAAAACTGATGAATATCAAGTTTTCGAAACACTGATCGACGAAAACTGATGAATTTCAACTTTTTCGAACACTCATCAGTGAAAACTGATTAACACGAAAATCAAGTTTTCGAAACATTCATTGGCGAAAAATGATGAATATTATCTTTTCGAAACACTCACCAGCGAAAACTGATCAATATCAAGTTTTCAAAACACTCATTGGCGAAAACTGATCAATATCAAGTTTACGAAACACTCATTGGCGAAAACTGATTAACATGAAAATCACGTTTTCGAAACACTCCTTGGTGAAAAATGATGAATATCACGTTTTCGAAACACTCAACGGGGAAAACTAATGAAATCAAGTTTTCGAAACACTCATCAGCGAAAATTGATTAACAAGAAAATCAAGTTTTTGAAACACTAATTGGCGAAAACTGATGAATATCATGTTTCCGAAACACTCACTAGGAAGAACTGATGAATATCAAGTTTTCCAAACACTCACCGGCGATAACTGATGAATTTCAACTTTTCGAAACAGTCACCGGCGAAAACTAATGAATATCAAGTTTTCGAAACACTTATCGGCGAAAACTGATTAACAAGAAAATCAAGTTTTCGTAGCACTCATTGGTGAAAACTGATGAATATCAAGTTTTCGAAACACTCATCGGCGAAAATTGATTAACAAGAAACTAAAGTTTTCGAAACACTCATTGGCGAAAACTGACGAACATTAAATTTTCAAAACACTAACTGGAGAAAACTAATGAATATCAAGTTTACGAAACACTCACGCTCGAGAACTGATCAGTATCAAGTTTTCGAAACACTCATTGGCGAAAAGTGTTGAATATCAAGTTTTCGAAACACTCACCGACGAAAACTAATGAATATCAAGTTTTCGAAACACACACCGACGAAAACTGATCAATATCACGTTCTCGAAACACTCATTGGCGAAAACTGATGAATATCATGTTTTCGAAACACTCACCGGCGAAACCTGATTAACAAGAAAATCAAGTTTTTGAAACACTCATTGGCGAAAACTGATGAATATCAAGTTGTCGAAACTATCATTGGCGAAAACTGATTAACAAGAAAATCAAGTTTTCGAAACACTCATTGTCGAAAACTGATGAATATCATGTTTTCGAAACACTCACCGGCAAAAACTGATGAATATCAAATTTTCGAAACACTCATTGGCGAAAACTGATCAATATGAAGTTTGTGAAACACTCACAAGCGAAAACTAATGAATATCAAGTTTTTGAAACACTCATTGGCGAATACAGATGAATATCAAGTTTTCAAAACACTCACCGACGAAAACTGATCAATATCACGTTATCAAAACACTCACTGGCGTAAATTGAGGAATATCATGTTTTCTTAACACTCACTGGCAAAAACTGATGAATATCAAGTTTTTGAAACACTCACCGGCGAAAACTAATCAAAATCAACTTTTCGAAACACTCACCGGTGAAAACTGATGAATATCAAGTTTTCGAAAAACTCACCAGCGAAAACTGATCAATATCAAGTTTTCGAAACACTCGTTGGCGAAAACTGATTAATATCAAGTTTTCGAAACACTCATTGTCAAACACTGATGAATATCAAATTTCTGAAACACTCATTGACGAAAACTGATGAATATCTAGTTTTCGAGAAACTCATCGGCGAACACTAATTAACAAGAAAATCAAGTTTCTGAAACACTAATCTTCGAAAACTGATGAATATCAAGTTTTCGAAACACTCACCGGCGAAAACTGATGAATATCATGTTTTTGAAACACTCATCGGCGAAAAATGATGAATATCAAGTTTTCGAAACACTCATCGGCGAAAACTGATGAAAATCAAGTTTTCGAAACACTCACCGGCAAAAACTAATGAATTTCAAGTTTTCGAAACACTCACCGGCGAAAATTGATGAATATCAAGTTTTCGAAACACTCATCGGCGAAAACTGATTAACAAGAAAATCTAGTTTTCGGAACACTCATTGGCAAAAACTGTTGAATATCAAATTTTAAAAACACTCATCGACGAAAACTGATGAATATCAACTTTTTGAAATATTCATTGGGGAAAACTGATTAACAAGAAAATTAAGTTTTTGAAAGACTTATTGGCAAAAACTGATAAATATCATGTTTTCGAAACACTCACCGGCAAAAACTGATGAATATCAAGTTTTCGAAACACTCATTTGCGAAAATTGATGAATATCAAGTTTGCGAAACACACACCGGCGAAAACTAATGAATATCAAGTTTTCGAAACACTCACCGGCGAAAACTGATTAACAAGAAAATCAAATTTTCAAAACACTCATTGGCGAAAAGTGATGAATATCAAGTTGTCGAAACACTCATCGACGAAAGCTGATGAATATCAACTTTTTGAAACACTCATCGGTGAAAACTGATTAACAAGAAAATCGAGTTTTCGAAACACTCACCGATGAAAACTGATGAATATCAAGTTTTTGAAACACTCTTAGGCAAAAAACTTATCAATATCAAGTTTTCGAAACACTCATTGCCGAAAATTGATTAACAAGAAAATCAAGTTTTCGAAACATTCATTGGCGAAAACGGATGAATATTATGTTTTTGAAAAACTCACCGGCGAAAACTAATGAATATGAAGTTTTCGAAACACTCACCGGCGAAAACTGATGAATATCAAGTTTTCGAAACACTTATCGGTGAAAACTGATTAACAACAAAATCAAGTTTTCGAAACACTCATTGGCGAAAATTGATGAATATCAAGTTTATGAAACACTCATCGGCGGAAGCTGATTAACACGAAAATCAAATTTTTGAAACACTCATTGGCGAAAACTGTTGAATATCATGTTTTCAAAACGCTCACCGGTGAAAACTTATTAACAAGAAAATCAAGTTTTTGAAACTGTCATTGGCGAAAACTAATGAATATCAAGTTGTCGAAACACTCATCGACGAAAACTGATGAATATCAACTTTTTTAAACACTCAACGGCGAAAACTAATTCACAAGAAAATCATGTTTTCGAAACACTCATTGGGAAAAACTGAAGAATATCAAGTTTTCGAAACACTCACCGGCGAAAACTAAAGAATATCAAGTTTTCGAAACACTCACCGGCGAAACTTGATGAATATCAAGTTTTCGAAACACTCATTGGCGAAAACTGAAGAATATCAAGTTTTCGGAACTCTCTCCGGCGAAAACTGATGAATATCAAGTTTTCGAAACACTCACCGGCGAAAACCGATCAGTATCAAGGTTTCGAAACACTCATCGGCGAAAACTGATTAACAAGAAAATCAAGTTTTCGAAACGCTCATTGGAGAAAACTGATGAACATCATGTTTTCAAAACACTCACCGGCCAAAAGTGTTGAATATCAAGTTTTGAAACACTCACTGGCAAACACTGATGAATATCAAGTTTTCGAAACACTCACCGGCGAAAACTAATGACTATCAAGTTTTCAAAACACTCACCGGTGAAAACAGATCAATATCAAGTTTTCGAAACACTTATTGGCGAAAACTGATGAATATCATGTTTTCGAAACACTCACCGGCGATAACCGATGAATATCAAGTTTTCGAAACACTCACCGGCAAAAACTGACTAACAAGAATATCAGGTTTTCGAAACAATCACCGGGAAAAATTAATGAATATCAAGTTTTCAAAACAATCATTGGCAAAAACTGATGAATATCAGGTTTTCGAAACACCCACCGGCGATAACTAATAAATATCGAGTTTTCGAAACAGTCACCAGCGAAAACTGATGAATATCAAGTTTTCGAAACACTCATCGGCAGAGACTGATTAACAAGAAAATCATGTTTCATAAACACTCATCGACGAAAACTGATTAACATGAAAATCAAGTTTTCGATACACTCATTGGCGAAAACTGACGAATATCAAGTTTTCGAAACACACACCGGCGAAAACTAATGAATATCAAGTTTTCGAAACACTCACCGGTGAAAACTTATCAGTATCAAGTTTTTGAAACTCTCATTGGAGAAATTTCATTACCAAGAAAATCAAGTTTTCGAAACACTCATTGGCGAAAATTGATGAATATCAAGTTTTCGAAACACTCACCAGCGAGAACTAATGAATATCAAGTTTTCGAAACACTCAGCGGCGAAAACTAATGAATATCAAGTTTTCGAAACACACATTGGCGAAAACTAATTAACAAGAATATCAAATTTTCGATACACTCACCGACAAAAACTAATGAATATCATGTTTTGGAAACACTCATCATCGAAAACTGATGAATATCAGGTTTTCGAAACAATCACCGGCGGAAACTAATGAATATCAAGTTTTCGAAACACTCACCGGCGAAAACTTATTAACAAGAAAGTCAATGTTTCAAAACAATGATTGGCAAAAACTGATGAATATCAAGTTTTCAAAACACTCATCGGCAAAAACTGATGAATATCAAGTTTTCGAAACACTCATCGGCAAAAACTGATTAACAAGAAAATCAAGTTTTCGAAATACTCATCGGCAAAAATTGATGAATATCATGTTTCCAAAAAACTAACCGGCGAAAACTAATGAATATCAAGTTTTCGAAACACACACTGACGAAAATTGATGAATATCAAATTTTCGAAACACTAATCGGCGAGAACTGATGAATATCAAGTTTTCGAAACACTCATCAGAAAAAACTGATGAATCTCAAGATTTCAAAACACTTATTGGGGAAAACTGATTAACAAGAAAATCAAGTTTTCGAAACTCTTATTGGCAAAAACTGATGAAAATCAATTTTGGAAACACTCACCGGCGAAAACTGATGAATATCAAGTTTTCGAAAAACTCATCGGCGAAAACTGATTAACAAGAAAATCAAGTTTTCGATACACTCATTGGTGAAAACTACTGAATATCAAGTTTTCGAAACACTCATCGACGAAAACTGTTGAATATCAACTTTTTGAAACACTCATCGGCGAAAAATGATTAACAAGAAAATCAAGTTTTTGAAACACTTATTGGCGAAAACTGATGAATGTCAAGTTTTCGAAACACTCACTAGCAAAAATTGATGATTATCAAGTTTTCGAAACACTCATCGGCGAAAATTGATTAACAAGAAAATCAAGTTTTCGAAACACTCTCTGGCGAAAACTGATGAATATCAAGTTTTCGAAACACTCATTGGCAAAAATTGATGAATATCAAGTTTTCGAAACTCTCACCGGCGATAACTGATGAATATCAAGTTTTCGAAACAGTCACCGGTGAAATCTGACGAATATCAAGTTTTCGAAACACTCATCGGCGAAAACTAATTAACAGGAAAAACAAGATTTTGAAACACTCATTGGCGAAAACTGATGAATATCAGGTTTTCGAAACACTCACCGGCGAAAACTAATGAATATCAAGTTTTCGAAACACTCACCGGAGATAACTAATCAATATCAACTTTTCGAAACACTCATTAGCGAAAACTGATTAACAAGAAAATCATGTTTTTGAAACACTCATTGCCAAAAACTGATGACTATCAAGTTTTCGAAACATTCATCGACAAAAGCTGATGAATATCAACTTTTTGAAACACTCATCGGCGAAAACAGATAAACAAGAAAATCAAGTTTTCGAAACACTCACCGTCGAAAACTAATGAATATCAAGTTTTCGACACACTCATTGGCGAAAACTGTTGAATTTCAAATTTTCGAAACACTGATCGACGAAAACTGATGAATATCAACTTTTTGTAACACTCATCGGGCAAAACTGATTAATAAGAAAATCAAGTTTTCGAAACACTCATTGGCGAAAACTGATTAATATCATGTTTTCGAAACACTCACCGGCAAAATCTGATGAACCCCATGTTTTCGAAACACTCATTGGCGAAAACTAATGAATATCAAATTTTTTAAACACTCACTTACAAAAACTAATGAATATCAAGTTTTCGAAACACTCACCGGCGAAAACTGATGAATATCAAGTTTTCGGAACACTCATCGGCGAAAATTAATACACAAGAAAATCAAGTTTTCGAAACACTCATTGGTGAAAACTGATGAATATCAAGTTTTCGAAACACTCACCGGCAATAACTTATGAATATCAAGTTTTTGAAACAGTCACCGGCGAAAACTGATGAATATCAAGTTTTCGAAACACTCGTCGGCGAAAACTGATTAACAAGAAAATCAAGGTTTTGAAACAGTCAATGGCGAAAGCTGATGAATATCAAGTTTTCGAAACATTCATCGACGAAAACTAATGAATATCTACTTTTTGAAATACTCATCGGCGAAAATTAATTAACAAGAAAACCAAGTTTTCAAAACACTAATCGGCGAAAACTGATGAATATCAAGTTTTCGAAACACTCATCGACGAAAATTGATTAACAAGAAAATTATTTTTTCGAAACGCTCATTGGCAAACACTGATGAATATCGAATTTTTGAAACACTCCCCAACGAAAACTGATGAATATCAAGTTTTCGAAACACTCACCGGCGAAAACTGATTAATATCAACTTTTCGAAACACTCATCGGCGAAAACTAATGAATATCAACTTTTCGAAACACTCATCGGCAAAAACTGATGAATATCAAGTTTTCGAAACACTAAACGACGAAAATTAATTAACAAGAAAATCAAGTTTTCGAAACACTCATTGACGAAAGCTGATGAATATCCAGTTTTTGAAACACTCATCGACGAAATTTGATGAATATCAAGTTTTCGAAACACTCACCGGCGAAAATTGATCAATATCAACTTTTCGAAACACTCACCGGCAAAAACAGATGAATATCAAGTATTCAAAACACACATTGGCGAAAACTGATGAATATCAAGTTGCGAAACACTCACCGACGAAAACTATTGAATATCAAGTTTTCGAAACACTCACCGTTGAAAACTAATCAATATCAAGTTTTCGAAACTCTCATTGGCGAAACCTAATGAATATCAAGTTTTCGAAACACTCATTTGCGAAAACTGATGAAAATCAAGTTTTCGAAACACTAATCGGCGAAAACTGATGAATATCAAGTTTTCGAAACACTCATTGGCGAAAAATGATGAATATCAAGTTTTCGAAACACACATCGGCGAAAATTGATGAATATCAAATTTACGAAACACTCACCGGCGAAAACTGATTAACAAGTAAATCAAGTTTTCGAAATACTCGTTGGCAAAAATTGATAAATATTAAGTTTTCGAAAAACTCACGGGCGAAAACTAATGAATATCAAATTTTCGAAACACTCACTAGCGAAAACTGATGAATATCAAGTTTTTGAAACACTCATCGCCGAAAAATGATTAACAAGAAAATTAAAATTTCGAAACACACATTGGTGGAAACTGATGAATATCAAGTTTTGGAAACACTCATCGGTGAAAACTGATTAATATCTATTTTTCGAAACACTCAACGGCGAAAACTGATGAATATTATATTTTCGAAACACTCATTGGCGAACACTGATGAATATCAAGTTTTCGAATCACCCATTGGCGAAAACTTATGAATGTCAAATTTTCGAAACACTCACCGGCGAAAACTGTTGAATATCAAGCTTTTGAAACTCTCATCGGTCAAACTTGATGAATATCAAGTTTCTGAAACACTCATTGATGAAAAATAATGAATATCAAGTTTTCAAAACACTGACCGGCGAAAAGTTATGAATATCAAGTTTTCGAAACACTCATCGACAAAAACTGAATAACAAGGAAATCAAGTTTTCAAAACACTCATTGGCAAAAACTGATGAATATCAAGTTTTCGAAACACTCAACGGCAAAAACTAATGAATATCAAGCTTTCGAAACATTGACCAGCGAAAATTGATCAATATCAAGTTTTCGAAACACTCACCAGCGAAAACTGATCAATATCAAGTTTTCGAAACACTCACCGGCAAAAACTGATAAACAAGAAAATCAAGTTTTCAAAACACTCATGGACAAAAACTGATGAATATCAAGTTTTTGAAACACTCATCAACGAAAACTAATTAACAAGAAAATCAAGTTTTCGAAACACTCATTTACAAAAACTGTTGAATATCAAGTTTCCGAAACCCTCACCGACGAAAATTGATGAATATCAAGTTTTCGAAACACTCATCGGCAAAAACTAATCAACAAGAAAATCAAGTTTCCGAAACACTTATTCGCGAAGACTGATGAATATCATGTTTTCGAAACATTCATTGGCGAAAACTGATGAATATCATGTTTTTGAAACACTCACCAGTGAAAATTGATGAATATCAAGTTTTCGAACCACTCATTGCCGAAAACGGATGAATATTAAGTTTTCGAAACACTCATCCGCGAAAACTGATGAATATCAAGTTTTGGAAGCAGTAATCGACAAAAACATATTAACAAAAAAATCATGTTTTCGAAACACTCATTGACAAAAACTTATGTATATCAAGTTTGCGAAACACTCACCAACGAAAACTGATGAATATCAAGTTTTCGAAACACTCAGTGGCGAAAACTGATGAATATCAAGTTTTCGAAACACTCACCGGCAAAAACAGATGAATATCAAGTATTCGAAACACACATTGGTGAAAACTGATAAATATCAAGTTTGCGAAGCACTCACCGGTGAAAACTATTGAATATCAAGTTTTCGAAACACTCACCGTTGAAAACTGATCAATATCAAGTTTTTGAAACACTCATTGGCGAAACCTAATGAATATAAAGTTTTTGAAACACACATTGGCGAAAACAGATGAATTTCAAGTTTTCGAAACACTCACCGGCAAAAACTGATGAATATCAAGTTTTCGAGACACTCACCGGCAAAAACTGATGAATATCAAGTCTTCGCAACACTCATCGGCGAAAACTGATTAACAAGAAAATCAAGTTTTTGAAACACTCGTTGGCAAAAGCTGATAAATATCAAGTTTTCGAAAAACTCACGGTCGAAATCTAATGAATATGAAATTTTCGAACCACTCACTAGCAAAAACAGATGAATATCAAGTTTTCGAAACACTCATCAGCGAAAACAGATTAACATGTAAATCAAATTTTTGAAACACTGATTGGCGAAAGCTGATGAATATCAAGTTTTGGAAACACTCACGGGCGAAAACTGATGAATATCAAGTTTTCGGAACACACATCGGCGAAAACTGATAAATATCAAGTTTTCGAAACACTCACCGGCGAAAACTAATGAATATCAAGGTTTCGAATCACCCATTCGCGAAAACTGATGAATATCAAGTTTTCGAAACACTCATCGACGAAAAATGATGAATATAAAGTTTTTGAAACACTAATTGGCGAAAATTGATGAATATCAAGTTTTCGAAACACTCAACGGTGAAACCTGATGAATATCAAGTTTTCGAAACACTCACTAGCGAAAACTGATCAATATCAAGTTTTCGGAACACTCATTGCCGTAAACTGATTAACAAGAAAATCAAGTTTTCGAAACACTCATTGGCGAAAACTCATGAATATCATGTTTTTGAAACACTCAACGGCGAAAACTAATGAATATCAAGCTTTCGAAACATTCACCAGCGAAAATTGATCAATATCAAGTTTTCGAAACACTCACCAGCGAAAACTGATCAATATCAAGTTTTCGAAACACTCACCGGCAAAAACTGATTAACAAGAAAATCAAGTTTTCAAAACACTAATAGACAAAAACTGATGAATATCAAGTTTTCGAAACACTCATTTACGAAAACTGATGCATATCAAGTTTTCGAAACACTCATCGGCGAAAACTAATTAACAAGAAAATCAAGTTTTCGAAACACTCATTTACGAAAACTGTTGAATATCAAGTTTCCGAAACACTCATTGGCGAAAACTAATGAATATCAAGTTTTCGAAACACTCATTGGCGAAAATTGATTAACAAGAAAATCAAGTTTTCGAAACACTCATTTGCGAAAACTGATGAATATCATGTTTTCGAAACACTCACCGGCAAAAACTGATGAATATCAAGTTTTCGAAACACTCATTGGCAAAAACTAATGAATTTTATATTTTCGAAACACTAATCGGCAATAACTGATGAATATCAAGTTTTCGAAACGGTCACCTGCGAAAACTGATGATTATCAAGTTTTCGAAACACTTATCGGCGAAAACAGATTAACAAGAAAATCATGTTTTCGAAACACTCATTGGCGAAAACTAATGATTACCAAGTTTTCGAAACACTCACCTGCGAAAACTGATCAATATCATTTTAACGAAGCACTCAACGGCGAAAACTGATTAACAAGAAAATCAAGTTTTCGAAACACTCATTGGCAAAAATTAATGTATATCAAGTTTTCGAAACTCTCCTCGACGAAAACTGATGAATACCAACTTTTTGAAACACTCATCGGCGAAAACTTATGAACAAGAAAATCAAGTTTTTGAAACACTCATTGGCGAAAACTGATGAATATCATGTTTTTGAAACACTCACCGGCGAAAACAGATGAATATCATGTTTTCGAAACACTCTTCGGCGAAAACTGATAAAAATGACAATCATCTTTTCGAAACACTCATTGGCGAAAACTGATAAATATCAAGTTTTCGAAACACTCACCAGCGAAACTAATGACTATCATGTTTTCGAAACACTCACTGGAAATAACTGTTGAATATCAAGTTTTCGAAACAATCATCGACGAAAACTGATAAATATCAACTTTTTGAAACACTCATCGATAAATATCAACTTTTTGAAACACTCATCGACGAAAATTGATGAATATCATGTTTTCAAAACACTCACCGGTAAAAACTGATGAATATCATGTTTTCGAAACACTCATTGGCCAAAACTGATTAATATCAAGTTTTCAAAACACTAATCGGCAATAACTGATGAATATCAAGTTTTCGAAACGGTCACCTGCGAAAACTGATGATTATCAAGTTTTCGAAACACTTATCGGCGAAAATTGATTAACAAGAAAATCATGTTTTCGAAACACTCATTGGCGAAAACTAATGATTATCAAGTTTTCGAAACACTCACCTGCGAAAACTGATCAATATCATGTTTTCGAAACACTCATTGGCGAAAACTGATTAACAAGAAAATCAAGTTTTCGAAACACTCATTGGCAAAAACTGATGAATATCAAGTTTTCGAAACACTCATCGACAAAAACTGATGAATATCAGGTTTTCAAAACAGTCACCGGCGAAAACTGATGAATATCAAGTTTTCAAAACATTCATCGGCGAAAACTGATTAACATGAAAATCAAGTTTTCGAAACAATCATTGGCGAAAACTGATGAATATCAGGTTTCTGAGACACTCACCGACAAAAACTGATCAATATGAAGTTTTCGAAACACTCATTGACGAAAACTTATGAATATCAAGTTTTCGAAACACTCATCGACGAAAACTGATGAATATTAAGTTTGTGAAACACTTATCGGCGAAAACTATTTAACAAGGAAATCAAGTTTTCGAAACACGCACCGGCGAAAACTGATCAATATCAAGTTTTCGAAATACTCACCGGCGAAAACTGATCAATATCAAGTTTTCAAAACATTCATTGGCGAAAATTGATGAATATCAAGTTTTTGAAACACTCATTGGCGAAAACTTATAAACAAGAAAATCATGTTTTCGAAACACTCATTGGCGAAAACTGATGAATATTAAGTTTCCGAAACACTCATCGGCGAAAACTGATGAATATCAAGTTTTCGAAACACTCATTGGCAAAACCTGATGAATATCAAGTTTTCGAAACACTCACCAGCGATAACTAATGAATATCAGGTTTTCGAAACAGTCACCAGCGAAAACTGATGAATATCAAGTTTTCGAAACACTCATCGACGAAAACTGATTAACAAGAAAATCAAGTTTTCGAAACACTCATTGGCAAAAACTGATAAATATCAGGTTACCGAAGCACTCACCGGCAAAAACTAATGAATATCAAGTTTTCAAAACACTCACCGGGGAAACTGATCAATATGAACTTTTCGAAACACTCATTGGCGAAAACTTATTAACAAGAATATCAAGTGTTCGAAACACTCTTGGCAAAAACTGATGACTATCAAGTTTTTGAAACATTCATCGACGAAAATTGATGAATATCAAGTTTTCGAAACAGTCACCGGCGAAAACTGATGAATATCAAGTTTTCGGAACATTCATCGGCGAAAAGTGATTAACAAGAAAATCAAGTTTTCGAAACACTCATTCGCGAAAACTAATGAATATCAAGTTTTCGAAACACTCACCGGCAAAAACTGATCAATATCAAGTTTTCGAAACACTCATTGGCGAAAACTAATTAACAAGAAAATCAAGTTTTCGAAACACTTATTGGCGAAAACTGATGAATATGAAGTTTTCGAAACACTCATCGACGAAAACTGATGAATATCAAGATTTTGAAACACTCATCGGCGAAAACTGATTAAGAAAAATCAAGTTTTCGAAACACTCATTGGCAAAAACTGATGAGTATCATGTTTTCGAAACACTCACAGAGAAAAACTGATGAATATCAAGTTTTCGAAACACTCATCGGCGAAAACTGATGAATGTCAAGTTTCCGAAACACTCATTAACAAAAACTAATCAATAATCAGTTTTCGAAACACTCTTCAGCAAAAACTGATTAATATCATGTTTTCGAAACACTCATCGGCGAAAACTGATTAACAAGAAAATAAAGTTTTTGAAACACTCTTTGGCGAAAACTCATGAATATCAAGTTTTAGAAACACTCACCGGCGAAAACTGATGAATATCAAGTTTTTGAAACAGTCACCAGCGAAAACTAATGAATATCAAGTTTTCGAAACATTCATCGGCGAAAACTAATTAACAAGAAAATAAAGTTTTCGAAACACTCATTGGCGAAAACTGATAAATATCAAGTTTTCGAAACACTCACCGGCGAAAACTGATCAATATCAATTTTTCGAAACACTCATTGGCGAAAATTGATTAACAAGAAAATCAAGTTTTCGAAACACTCATCGACGAAAACTGAGGTAGTATCAAGTTTTCGAAACACTCATCGGCGAAAACTGATTAACAAGAAAATCAAGTTTTTGAAACACTCATTGGCGAAAACTGATGAATATCAACTTTCCGAAACACTCACCGGCGAAAACTGATGAATATCAAATTTTCGAAACACTCTTCGGCGAAAACTGATAAACAAGAAAATCAAGTTTTCGAAACACTCATTGGCGAAAACTGATAAATATCAAGTTTTCGAAACACTCACCGGCGAAAACTAATGAATATCAAGTTTTCGAAACACTCACTTGGGTCTTTATGTTTAGGTCTAACTCGACCTCAAACTGACTCACCTTCCACCCCTCAAAGTGTCTAAACTGAGAATTTGGCAAGTTCCTCAAACTTGGCCAAATACTCGTCAAAGGGTCTCCGTCTCTGTTTCAACTGCAAAAACTCAAAGACTCAATTCACTCAAACTGTCATGATCAGCTAAGTTTATCAAATCAGTGTATATGATAGGCTATTCTACCTGCGAATTAGCAGAGTTCTAATAACCTTGCTTTGATACCATAATGTAACTTCCTAGTTTCTTTATTGATTTTAGTTGCGGAATTAGGTTATTTACTTAAGTTTTTAAAATCCTGGTCTAATTTTTTTTCTTTTTCCTTTCATGAAGTTAAGTGTTTCCCCAAGGATCGCTCACTCTCAGTTTGTTATTTTAACCTAAGAAACTAGAAGTTACATGTTTGATACTCTCACGCTCTCCCAAAATACACATACAAATAAAGTCAAGTGAAAATGAGGTACTATACCTCCGCATTTTACCTAAGCAGTTCGAAACCTAAGTCTACAGCATATAATTCATACATATATATATACAGACATAAGTATCAAAGTTAGTGGCTCGCAGGCCCAAAATAGTCAGTACTAAAGTTTATACTAGAGTGACATCAGGGTCACTGCCAAAATGTGAGTCAGCTCCTGCTACTTGTCCATATCACCCCTTTCTATGTCCCTGGGGCATCAACCGAAGGGAAGAAGAAAAGGATGTTAACCGCCTTCAGGATTTGAAAGTATCCCAGAAGGGGTACCTCCAGGAGCTCTAACTCAATCTCCAGCAACAGTATGTACCTGGGCATCTGAACACACTAACGTAGTGAAATATAAAATCCCAGTAACATAGATTACCAGTTTTATAAAAGACTAATTAGTGGTTCAGCTGCATTCCTAAGAATAAAGAAAAATACTTCCTTCCCAATCAACAGATAATTTAAACTTAATACACATCGATTACAAGATATTTCCACTTTCAGAAGGAAATCAATACATCAATCACAAGATATTTCCATTCACACAAATTCAGAGATATATGGTCATGCTGGAAGCTGTAAACGGATGAAAAATCATTTTCATTTTAAAAACATGCATATTTACCACTATATGCAGGTTTCAGTCATGCCAGTCTTTTCAAAAAGGTACATGTTTACCTCTACATGCAACCATCAAGTCACTCTAGGACCTGTTACAACTGGTTAAACCATTACCATCAATTCAAAACCAATATGATGAAATAGGACAATACCGACTTACCATTTACCACTAAGGAAAGCCTGCCCAAATAAGGCCAACAGGTAATTACCTAACATTCCAGGGCATCCCCTGATGTGCGCACAAAGTTAGAACCTTAGGATCACCAGTCCCGGACTGGATTATTTCCTCACTAGTTGCTAGGCAGCTACGTCTCGGACGCATTCTTAGCCAGCCTAGTGTGTCCTTTTCATACAGATCAAATTATACATTATAATTTTTATCCAAAGGTAATGTTTAGTCAGTTGCCAATTCAATTGCGTCTCCAGGGCATCAAAACACTGATATTGCCTCTCCAGGGAATCAAAAAACTGTTATTGCCTCTCCAGGGCAGCAAAACATAGATACTGCCTCTCCAGGGCATCAAAGCTTTTGGCCACAATGACCCTCAATGAAAGTAGGTGAGTTATCGCAATGACTTTGACATCAAGCTTCACACAGGACTCATAAAATTTCATGTTCAAAGAATCCATGACTCCTCCTATTTATGTATGAACTTCATCTCATCATTTCCAGTTGAGTTTGCAAGCCAAATCAAGTTTGTTGACTATTATTTGTAAGAAAACAGTGGGTAGTAACCATTTTACAACAATTGTAAATAAAAAAGAAAATCATCTTCCTCCATTTTTCTTTCTATTTAATCATACACCAGAAGTCATTGGTTTCAAGTCCATACAGAAGCTATCAAAACATCATTCTCAAACTTGACAGTAGTGAAAAGCAGCTTAGAGATGATTTACAACAAGGAAACACAACTCAGCCATGAACACATCTTTTTATGAAAATTTTACATATTTCAACTAAAACTTCACTACTGAAACAGAAATTTCATAAGCGACTAAAGCAAGATTCCAACTCTACCTAATCCTATTAACACTTATTATTCCATCCAGACACAGTTCACAACCCAGAATGCCAGGAATCATCAAAAAAGCAAGCATGTGATTTCATATCAGAAAACAATGACTTTAGTAGAAAATCAATAGAATTTTGAGGCTCTGAACCGCTGTACGGCAGCCTCCGGTCATGCATACATTGAGGGGCATTTCAAGATCATTCTCTTAGCTTTCTAATGACTACTCATACGCTGAATTTGGATAGAAGATGAAAGAGATATGCTCCCTGGAAGCTTCACTACCCGAAACAGGGCATTCTGTGGCAGCCTCGGGAAATTGGGTCATAGAGGCTCATACCACCATTTCTGGTGGATGCTCTTGGCTCAAGGATGGCGAAGGAAGGGTAAAACTATGTTACCTTCATTTTCACAAGAAGAAGCACGGATTTGGACCTCTGGACAACTTGGGAAGTCTGATGCAAGGACAACAAAATCTTGGGTGTGAGTGAATGTGTGTAATTCTTCTTCTCTTTCTACGTCTAGCTGCTAATTCCCGGACCTCCAGCTTCTCCACAACTCCAGCCCTCTTCCTGAACCATCAAGTCTCTTACTCTTAGCTTTACTTCTCAGTTTTCTGGTTAGTGCACCTCTCCCTCTCGGTTCCATTCCTTATATAGCCACTAAGGCATGTGTGAGTGAAATGATTAGGAAGGCTATGTGTCCAGCTGCTGGTGCCTCTTAATTTCGTGTTAGGACACCTAAGTAAGGTGTGCTGGCAGCCTTAAGGGCTGTTTGGGTTGGCAATTAAGCATTTGGCCTCGGGTAGACTTTAATCTAGGTGTATTAGTGAGTGATGCTTAAGTGGTCTTTCACTGAACTGTGCCTTAGTTAATCTCGGTTTCTCCAGCCTCAATTCTCTTTATAACCTTGTATTTTTCTTACTCAAGTTGCTGGATGTGGTAACTACTTAATTGGGTCTTTACTTGGCTTTAAAAATAGTAGATTCGGTTACAAGTGTTTAAAAGCATTAAAAGGGATTTAATTGTGATAAATTTCCTATTTGTTTCTATTTTTAAAATATATAACCTACCTAATTATGTTTGTTTTTGATTTAATTTTATGGCTGGCACTCTGTAGGGTAGTCTAGGGTGTCTCTAAGTGATTAATTTGAGCTTCCTTAGGCCTTAAGTAAGCTAAAGGGCTTAAGCTCCAATTTTTCAGTTCTTTCTTTTTAGTCCTGAATTTTTACTGGAGAAAATGTGTCCTTCTAGGACTTTTCTTGAGGTTGGGGTCCCTTAGCTAAGTCTTAGGGTATCTTTAGAGTGCCTTAGGGTATTTCTCTAGGGTAAAATGGGCCTTTTCTACCCTATTTAACTCACTAAAGAAAAGGGTTAAAAACTAAGTTTTTTCCTTTCAGTTTAGTCCCTAGGGTTAGGGTTAAGGTTCCTCTGGTCATTTTTCTCTGTTTTTTGAGTCTCTTGGCCTCTAGTTAGGGTTTCATAGACTCGTTTACAAACAAGAGCAAACGCAAATACACTCAAACACTTAAAAACCAACAAGTAAAACATGTTAAAGAAAAATCAACACTAAGGTCAACAGTTTAGAAAAAGTCAACAGTTTGACTTTTTGGTCAAAGTTGAGTTTCCATTTTGAGATGTTACAATACTCCCCCCCTTATTGGAATTTTGCCCTCAAAATTTTAAGAAAAGTACCTACAAATAATGCCGGATACTGTTGTCTCATGTCCTCTTCGCGTTACCAAGTCATTTCCTGTGTCGAAACATCTTGCTACAACACTTTGACTAATGGAACGGTCTTGCTCCAAAGTTGTCTGGTTTCAAACTCCATAATTTTCACAGGGACTGAGGGGTAAGTTAAATATTATTTCAATTCTACCAGCTCAGTTTTGAGTACGTGGGAAGGGTCAGGAATGTATTTACGGAGTTGAGAAACATGGAATACGTTGTGGAGGTAGGACAACTTTGGGGGCAGGGCTATTTGATATGCCGCCAGACCGATTCTCTTAAGAATCTGATTGGGACCTATGAATCGCGGATGTAATTTACGTGCTTTAAGTGATCTCCCTATGCCTGTCATTGGGGTTACCTTGAGGAACACATGGTCTCCCTCATTGAACTCCAGTGGTTTCCTCCTCTGATTGGCATAACTCGCTTGCCTCTGTTGGGCAACTCTCATCTTTTCCCTAATCATATGGAGTTGTTTCGTAGTTTGGCGAATTATGTCCGACCCTAAAACTCACTCCTCACTGACTTCCGTCCAACAAAGTGGGGACTTACACTCCCTTCCGTTGATAGATGCGTACGGTGCCGTGCCTATACTAGAGTGATAACTATTGTTGTAGGCAAATTCTACCAGTGGAAAGTAGGCATCCCAAGTACCTTCTTGCTCCAGTGCACATGATCGAAGCATATCCTCGAGACTTTGAATCGTTCTCTCGGACTACCATCAGTCTGAGGATGGTATGTTGTGCTAAACCTTAACTGTGTCCCTAACACTTTCTGTAGAGCTTACCAGAATCGTGAAGTGAATCTGGGGTCTCTGTCAAACACTATACTGGTAGGCACTCCGTGGAGTCTAACTATTTCCTTAATGTAGATTTGGGCTAGTTTTTCTAAGGAAAATGTGATCTTGATGGGTAAAAAGTGAGCGGACTTTGTGAGTCTATCCACAATTACCTAGATCGAATCTTTACCAGGAGGGGTTCTAGGAAGTCCTACTACGAAGTCCATGGTAATTTGCTCCCATTTCCACTCGGGTATGGCAAAAGGTTGTAGCATCCCCGAGGGTTTTTTGTGTTCTATTTTGACCTGTTGGCAGGTCAGACACTTACCTACGTGCTCGACTATGTCTTTCTTCGTCCCTGGGCACCCAAATTTCTTTTCCAGGCCTTGATACATCTTGGTCATACCGAGATGAACGGTGTACATGCTCCTATGGGCCTCATCTAAAATCTTATTCCTTAACTCAGGGTCGCTAGGAATCACGGTCCTATTCCTAAATAACAGTACCCCATCCTCCGATTCGTGAAAATCGATTGTTTTCTTAAGTCATCTACGGTTTCATCCTTAATTTGGGCTTCCTTGATTTGAGCTCGCAGGTCACACTCAATCCTAAACTCACTCATCTCTAACTTTTCATTAGCCAACACAGTATTCAAGCCTAGGTCTCTAAAGTTCTCAATCATTTTCATCTCTTCGACCATTAAGTGGGCTACCTGAATCGATTTCCTACTCAAGGCATCGGCAACTACATTGGCTTTCCCCGGATGGTACTTAAGATAGAAGTCAAAATCCTATAATAAATCTACCCACCTCCTCTGTCTCATATTCAACTCCTTCTGATCAAAAAGATACTTAAGGCTTTTATGGTCACAGAAGATGGTAAACCTAGCTCCGTATAGTAGGTGTCTCCAAATTTTCACAGCAAAGGTTACGGCTGCTAGTTCTAGGTCATGGGTCGGGTAGTTCTCTTCATTTGGCTTAAGTTGTCGTGAGGCATACGCCACCAGTTGCTAATGTTGCATAAGCACATAGCCAAGTCCTTTCGTTGAGGTATCAGTGTATACCTCCAAAGGCTCTGATGGGTCAGGTATGGTGAGCACAGGGGGTGTGGTTAACCTATCCTTCAGTGTTTGAAAGCCTGTTTCGCACTCTGCTGACCATTTGAAAGGTGTGTTCTTTCCGGTTAGTCTAGTCATAGGGAGGGCTATCTCCGAAAATCCCTTTATTAATCTCCTATAGTACCCGGCTAAACCCAAAAAGCTTCTAATCTCGATTAAGGTTTGGGGTCTCTCCCAGTTCCTAACGGTCCCCGTCTTACTAGGGTCTACAGCTACGCCTTGCCTATTGATCACATGCCCTAAAAACTTCACTTCTTCTAACCAAAACTCACATTTCTCTATTTTGGCGTATAGCTGTTTCTTTCGTAATACTTGCAATATTAATGCAAGATGTTCTTGATGCTCTTCTTCACTCCGAGAGTAAATCAGAATGTCATCAATGAACACTGCGACGAATTGATCTAAGTAGGGTCGGAAACTACGGTTCATGTAATCCATGAACACCACAGGGGAATTGGTCAGCCCGAATGGCATCACTAGGAACTCATAGTGGCCATAGCTCGTTCTGAACGCGGTCTTAGGGATATCTTCCTTCTTAACCCTAATTTGATGGTACCCTGATCTAAGGTCAATCTTTGAAAACACAGTCGCTCCTCGCAACTGGTCCAACAAATCATCTATACGGGATAGAGTATACTTGTTTTTTATGGTTACCTTATTTAACTGCCTATAGTCTATACAAAGTCTAAGGCTTCCGTCCTTCTTTTTCACAAAGAGGACTGGGGCTCCCCAGGGTGAGACACTAGGTCTGATAAACTCCTTGCTCAGCAAGTCATTTATTTGGGTCTTCAATTCCTGCAACTCAGGTGGGGCCATACGGTAAGGTGTAATTGATATGGGTCCGGTTTCAGGCATAAGATCTATGGAAAACTCTATCTCTCTCTCTGGAGGTAACTCATGTATTTCATCAGGGAAAACATCACTAAAATCCCTTACCACTGGAATTAAACTAATTTTCTCTTCTAGACTCAAGGTTCTAGGTTCTTTGACAGTACAGGCATTTAAATAGATCACTGATTTAGCAGCGCAATCTAACACAACACGATTCTTAGATAACCAATCCATTCCTAAGATTATGTCTATCGTGAACATATTCAAGCAGATAAGGCTGGCATGAAAAAGTTTATAATTAATAGGGCCAAATGACTCTTTTGGTCCTCAACGTTTGCACCAAGTTTAATATTGGTCCTCAACGTTTCAAAAAGTTATTTTTGGTCCTCAACGTTTTTATTTTGGTCAAAATTGGTCCTCCAGCATAACTCCGAATGGTTTTTTTTGTTAAATGCTGACGTGGAAGGCTTATGTGGCACACCATCTCTCCTACGTGTTATATTTGGATGATATGACACCATCTCTCACTCCAATTCAGCAAAACGATGCCATTTTGCATCACTTCTCTCTCACTCCAACTCAGTAAAACGGCGTCGTTTTGCTGAGTTTGAGTGAGAGAGGGTGTCATATCATCCAAATATGACACGTAGGAGAGAGGGTGTGCCACATAAGCCTTCCACGTCAGCATTTAACAAAAAAAATCAGACGGAGTTATGCTGGAGGACCAATTTTGACCAAAATAAAAACGTTGAGGACCAAAAATAACCTTTTGAAACGTTGAGGACCAATATTAAACTTGGTGCAAACGTTGAGGACCAAAAGAGTCATTTGGCCTAATTAATAGTGATGGGGCAGTTTAAACAAGTATGGGTAACAATCAATCTTTTCCCCAAAGGGGTGGAAACATGCAATTCACATAACAAGGGTTAGGTAGAAAGATGTAGGGTTTTCACACACGCTTCAGAAATAAAAAAATGGGTGGCTCCTGAGTCAAATAGAATTTTAAAATTTATGTTTTGAATCTTACCCGTGCCCTCGATGAGATCCTCAGTTTGTTCGTTGACAACTCCGTCCAAAGCAAAGACCCTTCCAACAGCCGGTGCTCGGTTTCCGTTCCCTGCAGGATCATTGACCTTCAACGCCCTGGCAAAATGTCCCGTCTTTCCGCACCGATAGCAGGTTAGGCAGGGTTGAGTAGGGTAGTGTTCCCTATTGCACTTGGTGCATCGAGGACGGCTCACTCCAGTAGGGGTAGTTCTGCTGGTACTTCCCTGGGTAGGTTTGAAGTTTGGCTTCTTCACATTTAGGTTATTTTGGGGTAGCCGGTTGAATCTCTGGTTCACTAAGGCCCTATCACTCAGATTTTTGCTAATGATGCGGCATTTGTTTACTAGCTCCGCATAGTTCTTTATTACTAGCGGGGCTACTTGGGTCTTTATGTTTAGGTCTAACCCGGCCTCAAACTGACTCGCCTTCTGTCCCTCATCGTGTCTAAACTTCAAGTAAGTAGAGAATTTGGCAAGTTCCTCAAACTTGGCCAAATACTCGTCAAAGGGTCTCCCTCTTTGTTTCAACTGCAAAAACTCAATCTCTCTTTCTTTCTTTACACTCTCCAGATAGTATTTTGCTAGAAAGACTTCCCTAAAGGCTTCCCAGGTTAAGGGGCGATTCCTACCCTCGAGTAGCTGCCTGGCTCCTCGCCACCAGTACTCAGCCTCACCTTACAGTTGGTAGACCACAAAGGCTAACTTTTGGGGGTCAAGGGTATGGACTACCTCAAGTAGCTTTTCTAGTTC
Organism: Senna tora; assembly: GCA_014851425.1. Lineage (NCBI taxonomy): Eukaryota > Viridiplantae > Streptophyta > Magnoliopsida > Fabales > Fabaceae > Senna > Senna tora. Next base: position 20,072,802 of record CM026261.1, on the reverse strand, counting down.
CCTCAACCATTCCTCAGCCACCATAGGGTCGTAGGTGCCTCTGAAAATAGGAGGCCTAGCCTTTTGAAATTCAGCCCATCCCCTGTTATTACCCTCATGATGCTCATTATCATTCTGATCATGGTTGTGGTTACCATGGGCCTGGCGAAGCACCTCGGTAGTTGCTGAGGCCTGATCTCTCATTGCGTGTGCCATGTTTTCGAATGCGTGCATCATTTGACGCACCATGTCATTTTTCGGTTGCCTATTGTCGGCACCGCTCCTTCTATTTGCCATAGCTTTCTGCTAAACAAAAATATCACTAAGGTGATCAATCTCAATAATATTGTTAAATAGAGAAAAGTACAGCAAGTAGAGGAGATATGCAACAGTCTAGGGTTCTTAGCACACTCATAGACTCAATTCACTCAAACTGTCATGATCAGCTGAGTTTATCTAATCAGTGTATATGCTAGACTATTCTACCTACGAATTAGCAGAGTTCTAATAACTGTGCTTTGATACCATAATGTAACATCCTAGTTTCTTTATTGATTTAAGTTGCATAATTAGGTTATTTACTTAACTACTTAAAATCCCAGTCTAATTTTTTTTCTTTTTCCTTTCATGAAGTTAAGTGTTTCCCCAAGGATCGCTTACTCTCGGTTGGTTATTTTAACCTAAGAAACTAGAAGTTACATGTTTGATACTCTCGCGTTGTCCCAAAATAGACATACAAATAAAGTCAAATGAAAATGAGGTACTATACCTCCGCATATTACCTAAGCAGTTCGAAACCTAAGTCTACAACATATAATTCATACATGCATATATATACAGACATAAGTCTCAAAGTTAGCGGCTCGCAGACCCAAAATAGTCAGTACTATAGTCTATACTAGAGTGACATCAGGGTCACTGCCAAAATGTGAGTCAGCTCCTGCTACTTCTCCATCTCACCCATTTCTAAGTCCCTGGGGCATCAACCGAAGGGAAGAAGAAAAGGATGTTAACTGCCTTCAGGATTTGAAAGTATCCCAGAAGGGGTACCTCCAGGAGCTCTAACTCAATCTCCAGCAACAGTATGTACCTGGGCATCTGAACACACTAACATAGTGAGATATAAAATCCCAGTAACATAGATTACCAGTTTTATAAAAGACTAATTAGTGGTTCAGCTGCATTCCTAAGAATACAGAAAAATACTTTCTTCCCAATCAACAGATAATTTAAACTTAATACACATCGATTCCAAGATATTTCCACTTTTAGAAGGAAATCAATACATCAATCACAAGATAATTCCATTCACACAAATTCAGATATATATGGTCATGCTGAAAGCTGTAAACAGATGAAAAATCATTTTCATTTTAAAAACATGCATATTTACCTCTATATACAGATTTTAGTCATGCTAGTCTTTCCAAAAAGGTACATGTTTACCTCTACATGCAACCATCAAGTCTCTCCAGGACCTGTTACAACTGGTTAAACCATTACCATCAATTCAAAACCAATCTAATGAAACAAGACAGTACCGACTTACCATTTACCACTATGGAAAGCCTGCCCAAATAAGGCCAATAGGTAATTATCTAACATCCCAGGGCGTCCCCCGGTGTGCGCACAAAGTTAGAACCTTAGGATCACCAGTCCCAGACTAGATTATTTCCTCACTAGTTGCTAGGTAGCTACGTCCCGGACGCTGTCCTAACCAGCCTAGTGTGTCCTTTTCATACAAATCAAATTATACATTATAATTTTTATCCACAGGTAATGTTTACTCAGTTGCCAATTCAATTGCCTCTCCAGGGCATCAAAACACTGATATTGCCTCTCCAGGGCATCAAAACACAGTTATTGCCTCTCCAGGGCATCAAAACATAGATATTGCCTCTCCAGGGCATCAAAACATATATATTGCCTCTCCAGGGCCTCAAAACATAAATACTGCCTCTCCAGGGAAATTTTACCATTTTACCCCTACAGGGGCATAAGCACATCAGTACACAGATGCATGCTCAAAAGCCTGTTGTTCAAGGCATTTTAGTTTCACAGATGCATGCTAAAACTTAGTTTCATGATTTGGATGCCACACACTTAAATAGCCTAATAAAGTCAATAAATTCAGCCACTGGTCAACAAAAGTCAAACAGAAGTCAACCACAACGCCAAATATAACTTACACAGCAAGTAACAGGCATAATTACTCATTTAAGCATCCAAAGGTCATGAACTTTCACCACAAGCATCATTAATACATACTTAACAACCTTAGTCAGTTTTCCAATAAACACAATTGCATTTGGGCCCTTAATTTCACAAATCTTTTCAAAGGAGTCCCATTCTTTAAAGAAAAGAAATTCAAGGCATATTTCAAGTATTTAGACTCCACTCAGTCACCCAAATGGTCAATTAGGACCTGCTATATATATCCAGAAAATCCCAATAGAATTTAACCAGAATTTGGGTAGAAATAGGACTTTTCAGCTTTTCTCAAGTTTTTCTTGTAATTTAGTCCCTATTAAGACCCAAATTCTGTTATGGGTTGTTTCAA
>CM026261.1:19955247-20070163 GCA_014851425.1 Senna tora | reverse complement strand
TCATCGGGGAAATGTTTTAATCTTTAACTAACCCTAGTGCCAGGCTAGGGCAATGGCCTCATCGGGCAAATGTTTTAATCTTTAACTGACCCTAGTGCCAGGCTAGGGCAATGGCCTCATCGGGCAATCTTTTCTGACTTGTTTCTCTTCCTGAGCCTTCAGCTGGGATTCTGACTCTATCTACCCATTACTATCCTAAACTGACTCTTACCTAGGTAGTGTGAACCTCCTTATGACTCACTAATCAATTTATGAGATCGTTTTAATCCTTATGAAATACCCAAACCCTTGATTAGATCATAACCTAGCTCTAAGGCCTTTCCTAAGTTCAATTACCATAAAACGTCGACGTCTACTAACAACTTCTATACGATTTCTTTAATGAGTTTCTAATTAATTGGGTAATCCAAACCTTGGACTCAATCAACAACTTACCCCCTTGCTTGTACTGTTCGGCGTATCTCATGTCATCACATACACAAATACTTTCATATATAACAGTGTAGGAACAACAATAGCATGTTAACCACTAAATAATTCATACAAATAGGCAAGTAGGCAAACCACATATCCACATCCTCAATAAACCCTGTAGGGAAAGGATGGGAAACCCCTCACCTGGACGGCTTCCTTGCGCTTGTCCTGGAGTAACACCCGCTCTGGACGAGTCGTGGTTTCCTAATGAATGCATTCATGTGGTTAACATCTCAAGCTATATGCAATTCATATGCATATGACATGCTTGTGCCAAACATGCATCTAGACGTTGCCAAGAATCGAGTCCTTGGTCTTATCTGTCTTCCCTCTCTTCCATGAGAGTCTCATGTGGTTCGTACTTGGTTTCATACAAATATCGCTCTCATTTAATTGATTATGGAGCCTTGGATTTGAGTTACTAAACCTTGATAAGCTTCTAAGTTATCCTACTTAAGGTTTCCTAATAACTACGAAGGAATTAAATTGCAATTTTAAAATTTGGACTTTATTGTTCCGCAAGTTTCCACCCTTGAGAAACAAGAAACTTCCTAAAATAATTCTTGATGCTTGATAGCATATTTAGAATTTTTATAGTGTGTTTAAGATTGAAAAAAAGAGGTTTGAAGCCCTCAACGTCACCCTTAAAGTGTATTTGGGAAATCTGAGCAGGGACCCGGCACGTTAACGTTAAGGTTCAACCTTAGTAACCTCGGGCCAGCTCTTCACGGGTCATGTTAAAATAATATTTCAACAATAAAATTTCAATAATATCAATCCAAGCCTATTCACTCAAATCCAAGCTCAATTCCTAATTATCGATGATTTCCCCAAATTAGGAATAATTAGAATTTCAACCCCAAATCCTTCGAAATTCGAATTCAGCTAAACCCGAGGGTATAGCCTCGATTCTTGCCCCATCTAAGTGTTCAAGAATACTCCCTAGGTTTCAATCTACCCTCAAAACATCCCAATCGAAGGTGAATCGAAGAAATCCCTAAGAATGGAGAAGTTGAGGGTTTCGAATGAAATTGGGGTTACCAACCTTTGATTCTATTGGTGGAAGGTGTAGGAAACGTCGTACCCGAGCTCCAGTGACTTTCCCGGTGTCGGCTAGCTCTCCTCCGGCGAGATTCTCCCCTTCCCCTCCGTTGGCATCCTCCCTCTCTCTCTACCTTCACGTTCTCTCTCTCTCTCCATTCTCTTATTCTTTCTTTCTTTCTTTCTGTTTCTCTTAATTCTCCCTTCCTCTTCAGCCATACTTATTTAATATTATTTTTGCCGATGAGTGTTTCAAAAGCTTGATGTTCATCTGTTTTCGTCGATGAGTGTTTTGAAAACTTTTTACTCATCAGTTTTCGCCGATGAGTGTTTCCAAAACTTGATATTCATCAGTTTCTGCCGATGAGTGTTTCAAAAACTTGATATTCATCAGTTTTTGCCGGTGAGTGTTTCGAAAACATGATATTCATTAATTTTTGCCAATGAGTGTTTCAAAAACTTGATTTTCTTGTTAATCAGTTTTCGCCGATCAGTGTTTCGAAAACTTGATGTTCATCAGTTTTCGCCGATGAGTATTTCGAAAACTTGATATTCATGAAGTTTCGCTAATGAGTCTTTCGAAAACTTGGGATTTTCTTGTTAATCAATTTTCATCGATGAATGTTTCAAAAAGTTGATATTCATCAGTTTTCGTCGATGATTGTTTCGAAAACTTAATGTTTTTTAATCATTTAGAACTAAGTTTAAGTATATCATTGGGCCTTTCAAAATATAATTCAAGGGTATTAAGTTCATTTTGTGCAAAATACAGATAACAGTCAACTGTTGCAAACCAGCAGTCAATTGATCGCTCTTTGGAAACTTGAATATTTTTAACAGAAGGATAACAGTCGACTGTTATGGCTTAGCCGTCGACTGTGTGCTCTCTGTTCTGTAACAGTCAACTGTTCCCCCATAGCAGCCGCCTGTTCATTAAAAATCTGGGTTTTCATGTACTAAGAACATGGCAGTCGACTGTTAGGGCTAGCATTCGACTGTTCTTGTGAAATTCTGGATTTTTACAAAATTAAGAACACGACAGTTGACTGTTAACTATAATAATCGACTATTACGCTACTGTCATGTTTTAAAAATGCACTTTTTGCCCAAATTTCAAGTCCAAATCTCATGTTTAAGCCACATGCAAGGTTATACAAATATCATAGACCATTTGTGCGGTAAAACTCAGCCCAAAACATGCTTAAACTCGTTTAGATTCGATTATGACTGTCTACCAAACCCATAAGCCAAACCCATTTCTAAATCTTCATTTTTGAGATTCAGAGATACATGCAAACATCAATAAGCATCCACCTAGGTTCTAAAATCATAGAAATGCAGGTTTACACTCTCTATTTTGTCCTTGAGGTTGAAAATCATAAATTGGCCATTTTCAAACAAAATCTTAAATTTCAAAAAGTGTGATTTGGAAGCCATGATTACATTAACTCCAAGCTAAATGGTGTTTCTTGTGATGTGTATATGCTATCCTATAAAATTTCGTACTTGATATTCAACAGTTTTCACCAATGAGTGTTTCGAAAACTTGATTTTTTTGTTAATCAGTTTTCGCCGATGAGTGTTTCAAAAACTTGATATTCATCAGTTTTCGTCGATGAGTGTTTCGAAACCTTGATATTCATCAGTTTCCGGCAACGAATGTTTATAAAACTTGATTTTCTTGTTAATCAGTTTTCGCCAATGAGTGTTTCCAAAACTTGATATTGATTAATGTATGCCAATGAGTGTTTCGAAAACTTGATATTGATAAGTTTTTGCTAATGAATGTTTCGAAAACATGATATTCATCAATTTTTGCCAATGACTGTTTTGAAAACTTGATTTTTGTTGTTAATCAATTTTCACCGATGAGTGTTTCGAAAAACTTGATATTGAACAGTTTTCGCCGGTAAGTTTTTCGAAAACTTGATATTCATCAGTTTTCACCAATGAGTGTTTAAAACACTTTATCTTTTTGTTAATCAGTTTTCGCCTATGAGTGTTTCGAAAACTGGATATTCATCAGTTTTCGCCGGTGAGTGTTTCGAAAAGTTGATATTCATCAGTTTTCACCAATGAGTGTTTCAAAAACTTGATTTTGTTGTTAATTAGTTTTCACCGAAGAATGTTTCCAAAACTTGATATTGATCAGTTTTCGCCAGTGAGTGTTTCACAAACTTGATATTCATCAGTTTTCGCTGGTGAGTGTTTTGAAAACTTGATATTCATTAGTTTTCGCCAACGAGTGTTTCGAAAACTTGATTTTCTTGTTAACCAATTTTCACCGATGAATATTTCGAACACTTGATATTCATCAGTTTTTGTCGGAGAGTGTTTGGAAAACTTGATATTCATCAATTTTCGCTAATGAGTGTTTGGAAAACTTGATTTTCTTGTTAATCAGTTTTCACCGATGAGTGTTTCAAAAAGTTGATATTAATCAGTTTTCATGGGTGAGTGTTCCGAAAACTTGATATTCATCAGTTTTCGCCAATGAGTGTTTTGAAAACTTGTTTTTCTTGTTAATCAGTTTTTGTCGATGAGTGTTTAAAAAACATGATATTCATCAGTTTTTGTCGATGAGTGTTTCAAAAACTTGATATTCATTAGTTTTCGTCGAAGAGTGTTTCGAAAACTTGATATTCATCAGTTTTCGCCAAAGAGTGTTTTGAAAACTTGTTTTTCTTGTTAATCAGTTTTCGCTAATGAGAGTTTCGAAAACATGACAATCATCAATTCTCGTCGGTGAGGGTTTCGAAAACATGATATTCATCAGTTTTCGCCAATAAGTGTTTCGAAAACTTGATTTTCTTGTTATTCAGTTTTCACTAATGGCTGTTTCGAAAACTCGATATTGATCAGTTTTCGTCGATGAGTGTTTCCGGAACTTGATATTGGCCAGTTTTCGCCCATGAGTGTTTCGAATACTTGATGTTCTTGTTAATCAGTTTTCGCCGAAGAGAGTTTCGAAAACTTCATAATCATCAGTTTTCGCCGGTGAGTGTTTCAAAAACATGATATTCTTCAGTTTTCGCCAATGAGTGTTTCGAAAACTTGATTTTCTTGTTAACCTGTTTTCCCCGATGAGTGTTCCGAAAACTTGATGTTGATCTGTTTTTGCTGGTGAGTGTTTCAAAAACTTGATATTCATCAATTTTTGCCGGTGAGTGTTTTGAAAACTGGATATTCATCAGTTTTCGCAAATGAGTGTTTCGAAAACTTGATTTTCTTGTCAATCAATTTTTGCCGATGAGAGTTTCGAAAACTTGATAATCATCAGTTTCACCGGTGAGTGTTTCGAAAACTTGATATTCATCCGTTTTCGCCAATGAGTGTTTCGATAACTTGATTTTCTTGTTAATCAGTTTTTGCTGATGAGTGTTTGAAAAACTTCATATTCATCAGTTTTCGTCGAAGAGTGTTTCGAAAACTTGATATTCATCAGCTTTCGCCATTGAGTATTTCGAAAACTTGATTTTCATGTTAATCAATTTTCATCAATGAGTGTTTCAAAAACTTGATATTCATCAGTTTTCGGCGGTGAGTGTTTCAAAAACTTGATATTCATCAGTTTTCGCCGTTGAATGTTTCGAAAACTTGATATTCATTAATTTTCGCCAATGAGTGTTTTAGAAACTTGATTTTCTTGTTAATCAGTTTTCGCCGGTGAGTGTTTCGAAAACTTGATATTCACCAGTTTTCGCCAGTGAGTGTTTCGAAAACTTGATATTCATCAGTTTTCGCCAATGAGTGTTTCGAAAACTTTATTTTCTGGTTAATCCGTTTTCGCCGATGAGTGTTTCGAATACTTGATATTCATCAGTTTTCGCCAATGAGTGTTTTGAAAACTTGATATTCATCAGTTTTCACCGTTGAGTGTTTCGAAAACCTGATATTGATCAGTTTTCGCCAATGAGTGTTTCGAAAACCTGATATTGATAAGTTTTCGCCAATGAGTGTTTCTAAAACTTCATATTGATAAGTTGTTGCCAATGAGTATTTTGAAAACTTGATATTCATTACAGTTTTCCGGTGAGTGTTTCGAAAACTCGATATTCATTAGTTTTCGTCAGTGAGTGTTTCGAAAACTTGATATTCATCAGTTTTCGCCAATGAGTGTTTCGAAAACTTGATTTTCATGTTAATCAGTTATCACCGATGAGTGTTTTAAAAAGTTGTTATTCATCAGTTTTCACCGATGAGTGTTTCGGGAACTTAATTTTCATCAGTTTTTGCCTATGAGTGTTTCGAAAACTTTATTTTCTTGGTAATCATTATTCGCCAATAAGTGTTTCGAAAACTTGATATTGATCAGTTTTCACCGGTGAGTGTTTCAAAAACTTGATATTCAATTGTTTTCGCCGGTGAGTGTTTCGAAAACTTGATCTTCATTAGTTTTCGCCAATGAGTGTTTTTAAAACTTGATTTTCTTGTTAATCAGTTTTCGCCGATGAGTGTTCCGAAAACCTAATATTCATCAATTTTCGCCGGTGAGTGTTTCGGAAACTTGATATTCTTCAGTTTTCGCCGGCGAGTATTTCAAAAACTTGATATTCATCAGTTTTCGCCGATGAGTGTTTCGGAAACATGATATTCATCAGTTTTTGCCAATGAGTGTTTCAAAAACATGATTTTCTTGTTAATTAGTTTTTGCCGATGAGTGTTTTAAAAACTTGATATTCATCAGTTTTCGTCGATTAGTGTTTCGGAAACTTGATATTCATCAGTTTTTGCCGATGAGTGTTTCAAAAACATGATTTTCTTGTTAATTAGTTTTCGCCGATGAGTGTTTCGAAAACTTGTTATTCATCAGTTTCCGTCGATGAGTGTTTCAGAAACTTAATATTCATCAGTTTTCGCCAATGAGTGTTTCGAAAACTTGATTTTCTTGGTAATCAATATTCGCCAATAAGTATTTCGAAAACTTCATATTGATCAGTTTTCACCGGTGAGTGTTTCGAAAACTTGATATTCGTGAGTTTTCGCCAATGAGTGTTTTTGAAACATGATTTTCTTGTTAATCAGTTCGCCGATGAGAGTTTCGAAAACTTGATATTCATTAGTTTTCGCCAATGACTGGTTCGAAAACTTGATATTCATCAGTTTTTGCCGGTGAGTGTTTCAAAAGCTTGATATTCATCAGTTTTGATTGATGAGTGTTTCAAAAATTTGATTTTCCTGTTAATTAGCTTTCGCCAATGAGTGTTTCGAAAATTTTATATTCATCAATTTTCGCTGATGAGTGTTTCGAAAACTTGATATTCATCAGTTTTCGCCAATGATTGCTTTGAAAACTTGATTTTCTTGTTAATCAATTTTCCCCAATGAGTTTTTTGAAAAGATGATTTTGATTAGTTTTCGCCGGTGAGTGTTTTGAAAACTTGATTTTCATCAGTTTTCGCCAGTGAGTGTTTCAAAAGCTTGATATTCATCCGTTTTCGCCAATGAGTGTTTTTAAAAGTTGATTTTCTTGTTAATCAGTTTCCGCCGATGAGTGTTTCAAAAACTTTATATTCACCAGTTTTCGTCGATGAGTGTTTCGAAAACTTGATGTTCATCAGTTTTCGCCAATGAGTGTTTCGAAAACTTGATTTCCTTGTAAATTAATTTTCGGCAATGAGTGTTTCGAAAACTTGATATTGATCAGTTTTCGTCGGTGAGTGTTTTGAAAACTTGATATTCGTTAGTTTCTGCCGGTGAGTGTTTCGAATCTTTGATATTCATCAGTTTTCGCCAATGAGTGTTTCGAGAACTTGTTTTACTGGTTAATCAGTTTTCGCCGATGAGTGTTTCGAAAACCTGATATTCATCAGTTTTCGCTGGTGAGTGTTTCGAAAACTTGATATTCATCAATTTTTGCCACTGAGTGTTTCGAAAACCTGATTTTCTTGTAAACAGTTTTTGGCAATGAGTGTTTCAAAAACTTGATATTGATAAGTTTTCACAAATGAGTGTTTCGAAAAGTTGATATTGATCAGTTTTCGACGGTGATTTTTTCGAAAACTTGATATTCATCAATTTTCGCCGGAGAGTGTTTCGAAAACTTGGTATTCATGAGCTTTCGCCAATGGATGTTTCGAAAACTTGATTATCTTGTTAATCAGTTTTCGTCGATGAGTGTTTCGAAAACTTGATTCTCATCAGTTTTTGCTGATGATTGTTTGGAAAACTTGATATTCATCAGTTTTCGCCGGTGAGGGTTTCGAAATCTTGATATTCATTAGTTGTCACCGGTGAGTGTTCCGAAAACTTGATATTGATCAGTTTTCGCCAATGAGTGTTTTAAAAACTAGATATTGATAAGTTTTCGCTAATGAGTGTTTCGAAAACTTGATATTGATATGTTTTCGCCGGGGAGTGTTTCGAAAACTTGATATTCACTAGTTTTCTCCAGTGAGTGTTTCGAAAACTTGATATTCATCAGTTTTTACCAATGAGTGTTTCGAAAACTTGATTTTCTTGTTAATCATTTTTCGCTGATGAGTGTTTCAGAAACTTGATATTCATCAGTTTTGGGCGGTGAATGTTCCGAAAACTTGATATTCATCAGTTTTCGCCATTGAGTGTTTCGACAAGTTGATTTTCTTGCTATTCAATTTTCACCGATGAGTGTTTCAAAAAGTTGATATTCTACAGTTTTCGTCGATGAGTGTTTCGAAAACTTGATATTCATCAGTTTTCGCCAATGTTTGTTTCGAAAACTTGATTTTCTTGTTAATCAGTTTTCGCCAATAAGTGTTTCGAATACTTGATATTGATCAGTTTTCACTGGTAAGTGTTTCGAAAACTTGATAATCATCGATTTTCACGGGTGAATGTTTTGTAAACTTGATTTTCTTGGTAATCAATATTCGCCAATAAGTATTTCGAAAACATCATATTGATCAGTTTTCTCCGGTGAGTGTTTCGAAAACTTGATATTCATTGGTTTTCGCCGGTGAGTGTTTCGAAAACTTGATATTCATTAGTCTTCGTCAATGAGTGTTTCGAAAACTTGATTTTCTTGTTAATCTGTTTTCGCCGATGAGTGTTTCAAAAACTGGATATTCAACAGTTTTCACCAATGAGTGTTTCGAAAACTTGATATTCATCAGTTTTCGCCAATGAGTGTTTCGAAAACATGATTTTCTTGTTAATCAGTTTTCGCCGATGAGTGTTTCAAAAACTAGATATTTATCAGTTTTCACCGATTGGTGTTTCAAAAACATGATATTCATCAGTTTTTACCCATTAGTGTTTAAAAAACATTATCTTCTTGTTAATCAGTTTTCGCCGACGAGTGTTTCGAAAAGTTAATATAGGTTAGTTTCCGCCAGTGAGTGTTTCGAAAACATGATTTTCATTAGTTTTCGCTGGTGAGTGTTTCGAAAATTTGTTATTCATTCGTGTTCGCCAATGAGTGTTTTTAAAAGTTGATTTTCTTGTTAATCAATTTTCGTCGATGAGTGTTTCAAAAACTTGATATTCACCAGTTTTCGTCGATGAGTGTTTCGAAAACTTGATATTCATCAGTTTTCGCCAATGAGTGTTTTGAAAACTTGATTTTCTTGTCAATCAATTTTCAGCAATGAGTGTTTCGAAAACTTGATATTTATCAGTTTTCGCCCGTGAGTGTTTTGAAAACATGATATTCGTTAGTGTCTGCCGGTGAGTGTTTTGAAAGCTTGATATTCATCACTTTTCGCCAATAAGTGTTTCGAGAACTTGATTTTCTGGTTAATAAGTTTTCGCCGATGAGTGTTTCGAAAACTTGATATTCATCAGTTTTCGGCTGTGAGTGTTTCGAAAACTTGATATTCATAAATTTTTACCAATGAGTGTTTCGAAAACTTGATTTTCTTGTAAATCAGTTTTCGGCAATGAGTGTTTCGAAAACTTGATATTCATCAGTTTTCGCCAATGAGTGTTTCGAAAACTTGATTTTCCTGTTAATAAGTTTTCGCCGATGAGTGTTTCAGAAACTTGATGTTCATCAGTTTTCACCGATGAGTATTTCGAAAACATGATATTCATCAGTTTTTGCCAATGAGTGTTACGAAAACATGATTTTCTTGTTGATCAGTTTTCGTCGATGAGTGTTTCGTAAACTTGATATTCATCACTTTTCGCCGCTGAGTGTTTCCAAAACTTGATATTCATCAGTTTTCGACAATGAGTGTTTTGAAAACTTGATTTTCTTGTTAATCAGTTTTCACCGATGATTGTTTCAAAAAGTTGATATTAATCAGTTTCCGTCGAAGAGTGTTTCAGACACTTGATATTCATCAGTTTTCGCCAAAGAGTGTTTCGAAAACTTGATTTTCTTGGTAATCAATATTCGCCAATAAGTATTTCGAAAACTTCATATTGATCAGTTTTCACCGATGAGTGTTTCGAAAACTAGATATTCATTGGTTTTCGTCGGGGAGGGTTTCGAAAACTTGATATTGATCAGTTTTCGCCAATGAGTGTTTCAAAAACTTGATATTCATCAGCTTTCGCCAATGCGTGTTTCGAAAACTTGATATTCATCAGTTTTTGCCAATGAGTGTTTTGAAAACATGATTTTCTTGTTAATCAGTTTTCACCGATGAGTGTTTCAAAAAGGTAATATTCATCACTTTTCGTCGATGAGTGTTTCGAAAACTTGATATTCATCAATTTTCGCCAATGCGTGTTTCGAAAACTTGATTTTCTTATCAATCAGTTTTCGCCAATCAGTGTTTCAAAAACTTGATGTCGATCAGTTTTTGCCGGTGAGTGTTTCGAAAACTTGATTTTCTTGTTAATCAGTTTTCGCTGATGAGTCTTTCGAAAACTTGATATTCATCGGTTGTCGCTTATGAGTGTTTCGAAAACTTGATATTCACTCGAAAACTTGATTTTCTTGTTAAGCAGTCTTCGCCGGTGTGTGTTTCGAAAACTTGATATTGATCAGTTTTTGCCGGTGAGTGTTTCTAAAACTTAATACTCATCAGTTTTCGCCAATGAGTGTTTCGAAATCATGAATTTCTTGTTAATCAATTTTTGCCGATGAGTGTTTCAAAAAGTTGATATTCATCAGTTTTCGTCGATAAGTGTTTTGAAAACTTGATATTCATCATTTTTTGCCAATGAGTGTTTTGAAAACATGATTTTCTTGTTAATTAGTTTTCGCCAATGAGTTTTTCGAAAACTTGATATTAATCAGTTTCGCCGATGAGTGTTTCGAAAACTTGAAAACTTGATTTCCTTTTGGATCAGTTTTCACCGGTGATTGTTTCGAAAACTTGATATTCATTAGTTTTCGCCGGAGAGTGTTTCGAAAATTTGATATTCATCAGTTTTCGCCAATGAGTGTTTCGAAAACTTGATTTTCTTGTTAATTAGTTTTCGCCAATGACTGTTTCGAACACTTGATATTGATTAGTTTTCGCCAGTGAGTGTTTCGAAAACCTGATATTCATTAGTTCTCGCCAGTGAGTGTTTTGAAAACTTGATATTCATCAGTTTTTCGCCAATGCGTGTTTCGAAAAATCGATTTTCTTGTTAATCAGATTTCGCCAATGAGTGTTTCGAAAACATGATATTGATCAGTTTTCGCCGGTGAGTGTTTCGAAAACTTGATATTCATTAGTTTTTGCCGGTGAGTGTTTCAAAAACTTGATATTCATCAGTTTTCGCCAATGAGTGTTTCGAAAACTTGATTTTCTTGTTAATCAGTTTTCGCCGATGAGTGTTTCAAAAACATGATATTCATCAGTTTTCGCCGGTGAGTGTTTTGAAAACTTGATATTCATCAGTTTTCGCCAATGAGTGTTTCGAAAACTTGATTTTCTTTTTTATTAGTATTCGCCAGAGACTGTTTCAAAAACATTATACTCATCAGTTTTCGCCAGAGAGTATTTTGAAAACATGATATTCATTAGTTTTCGCCAACGAGTGTTTCAAAAACTTGACTTTCTTGTTAATCAGTTTTCGCCAGTGAGTGTTTCGAAAACATGATATTAAACAGTTTTCGCCGATGAGTGTTTCGAAAACTTGATATTCATCAGTTTTCGCCAATGAGTGTTTCGAAAACTTAATATTCATCAGTTTTCGTCGATGAGTGTTTCGAAAACTTGATTTTCATTAGTTTTCGCCAATGAGTGTTTCGAAAACATGATTTTCATAAGTTTTCGCCGGTGAGTGTTTCGAAATCATGATATTCATCAGTTTTCGCCAATGAGTGTTTCGAAAACATGATATTAATCAATTTCCGCCGGTGAGTGTTTCGAAAACTTGATATTCATCTGTTTTCGCCGGTAAGTGTTTTGAAAACTTGATATTCTTAAGTTTTCACCAATGAGTGTTTCGAAAATTTGATATTCATCAGTTTTCATCGATTAGTGTTTCGAAAACTTGATATTCATCAGTTTTCCACAATGAGTGTTTCGAAAACTTGATATTGATTAGTTTTTGCCGGTGAGTGTTTCGAAAACTTGATATTCATTAGTTATTGCCGGTGAGTGTTTCGAAAACTTGATATTCATACGTTTTCACCAATGAGTGTTTCGAAAACTTGATTTTCTTGTTAATTAGTTTTTGCCAATTAGTGTTTCAAAAACTTGATATTGATCAGATTTTTCCGGTGACTGTTTTGAAAACTTGATATTCATTAGTTTTCGCCGGTCAGTATTTCGAAAACTTGATATTCATCAGTTTTTGCCGTTGAGTGTTTCGAAAACTTGATATTCATCAGTTTTTGTCGATGAGTGTTTCGAAAACTTCATATTCATCAATTTTCGCCAATGAGTGTTTCGAAAACTTGATAATGATCAGTTTTCGCCAGTGACTGTTTCGAAAACTTGATATTAATCAGTTTTCGCCGGTGAGTGTTTCGAAAACTTGATATTCATCATTTTTCGGCAATGAGTGTTTCGAAAACTTTATTTTCTTGTTAATCAGTTTTCGCCGGTGACTGTTTCGAAAACATGATATTCATCCGTTTTCGCCAATGAGTGTTTTGAAAAATTGATTTTCTTGTTAACCAGTTTTCGCCGGTGAGTGTTTCGAAAACTTGACATTCATCAGTTTTCCCCGGTGAGTGTTTCGAAAACTTGATATTGATCAGCTTTCCCTAATGAGTGTTTAAAAAACTTGATTTTCTTGTGAATTAGTTTTCGCCGATGAGTGTTTCAAAAATTTGGTATTCGTCAGTTTTCGTTGATGAGTGTTTCGTAAACTTGATATTCATCAGTTTTCGCCAATAAGTGTTCCGAAAACTTGATTTTCTTTTGAATCATTTTTCGCCAATAAGTGTTTCGAAAACATGATATTCATCAGTTTTCGCCGGTGAGTGTTTCGAAAACTTGATATTCATCAGTTTTCGCCAATGAGTGTTTCGAAAACTTGATTTTCTTGTTTATCAGTTTTCGCCGATGAGTGTTTCGAAAACTTGATATTCATCAGTTTTCGCCGCTGAGTGTTTTGAAAACATGATATTCATCAGTTTTCGCCAATGAGTGTTTCAAAAACTTGATTTTCTTGATAATCAGTATTCACCAATGAGTGTTTCAGAAACTTGATATTCATCAGTTTTCGCCGATGAGTGTTTTAAAAACTTGAAATTCATTAGTTTTTATCAATGAGTGTTTCAAAAACTTGATATTCATCAGTTTTCGCCAATCAGTGGTTCGAAAACTTGATATTCATCAGTTTTCGCCGGTGAGTGTTTTGAAAACTTGATATTCTTGATAATCAGTTTTCGCCGGTGAGTGTTTCGAAAAATTGATTTTCCTGTGAATCAGTTTTCGCCGTTGAGTGTTTCGAATACTTGATATTCATCAGTTTTCGCCAATGATTGTTTCGAAAACTTGATTTTCTTGTTCATCAGTTTTCGCCGGTGAGTTTTTCGAATACTTGATATTCATCAGTTTTCGCCGGTGAGTGTTTCGAATACTTGATATTCATCAATTTTTGCCAATAAGTGTTTCGAAAAAGTGATTTTCTTGTGAATCAATTTTCGCTGTTGAGTGTTACAAAAAGTTGATATTCATCAGTTTTCGTCGATGAGTGTTTGGAAAACTTGATATTCATCAGTTTTTGCCAATGAGGATTTCGAAAACTTGATATAGATCAGTTTTCGCCGGTGAGTGTTTGGAAAACTTGATAATCATTATTTTTGTCGGCGAGTGTTTCGAAAACTTGATATTCATCAGTTTTCGCCGATGAGTGTTTCAAAAACTTGATATTCATCAGTTTTTGCCAATGAATGTTTCGAAAACTTGATTTTCTTGTTAATCAGTTTTCACCCGTGAGTGTTTCGAAAACCTGATATTCATTAGTTTTTAACGATGAGTGTTTCGAAAACTTGATTTTCTTGTTAATCAGATTTCGCCAGTGAGTGTTTCGAAAACTTGATATTCATCAATTTTCGCCAGTGAGTGTTTCGAAATCTTCAGATTCATCAGTTTTCGCCAGTGAGTGTTTTGAAAACTTGATATTCATCAGTTTTCGCTGATAAGTGTTTCGAAAACTTGATATTCATCAGTTTTCGCCAATGAGTGTTTCGAAAACATGATTTTCTTGTTCATCAATTTTCGCCGATGAGTGTTTCAAAAATTTGATTTTCCTGTTAATCAGTTTTCGCCGATGAGTGTTTCGAAAACATGATATTCATTAGTTTTCCCCAATGAGTGTTTCGAAAACTTGATTGTCTTGTTCATCAGTTTTCGCCGGTGAGTGTTTCGAATACTTGATATTCATCAGTTTTCGCCGATGAGTGTTTCAAATACTTGATATTCATCAGTTTTCGCCAATGAGTGTTTCGAAAAAGTGATTTTCTTGTGAATCAATTTTCGCTGTTGAGTGTTACAAAAAGTTGATATTCATCAGTTTTCGTCGATGAGTGTTTCGAAAACTTGATATTCATCAGTTTTTGCCAATGAGGGTTTCGAAAACCTGATATTGATAAGTTTTCGCCGGTGAGTGTTTGGAAAACTTGATATTCATCAGTTTTTGCCGGTGAGTGTTTCGAAAACTTGATATTCATCAGTTGTCGCAGATGTGTGTATAGAAAATTTGATTTTCATGTTAATCTGTTTTCTCCAATGTGTATTTTGAAAACTTGATTTTCTTGTTAATCTGTTTCTCCCAATTAGTGTTTCGAAATTTTGATATTCATCAATTTTTGCCGATGAGTGTTTCGGAAACTTGATATTCATCAGTTTTTGCCAATGAGTGTTTTGAAAACTTGATTTTCTTGTTAATCAGTTTTCGCCGATGAGTGTTTCAAAAACTTGATATTGATCAGTTTTCGCTGTAGAGTGTTTCGAAAAAATGATATTCATCAGTTTTCGCCGGTGAGTGTATCGAAAACATGATATTCATCAGTTTTTGTCAGTGAGTGTTTCGAATACTTGTTATTCATCAGTTTTTGACAACTAGTGATTCAAAAACGTGATTTTCTTGTGAATCAGTTTTCGCCGTTGAGTATTTCAAAAACATCATATTCATCGGTTTTCGTCGGTGAGTGTTTCGTAAACTTGATATTCAATAGTGTTCTCCAATGAGTGTTTCGAAAACTTGATAATGATCAGTTTTGGCCGGTGAGTGTTTGAAAAACTTCATAATCATTAGTTTTTTCCGGTGAGTGTTTCGACAACTTGATATTGATCAGTTTTCGCTTGTGAGTGTTTCGAAAACTTGATTTTCTTGTTAATCAGTTTTCGCCAATGAGTGTTTCGAAAACTTGATATTCATCAGTTTTCGCCATTGAGTGTTTCGAAAACTTGACTTTCATGTTAATCAGTTTCTGCCGTTGAGTTTTCGAAAACTTGATATTCATCAGTTTTCGTCGATGAGTGTTTCGAAAACTTGATATTCATTAGTTTTCGCCGATGAGAGTTTCGAAAACTTGATTTTCATAAGTTTTCGCCGGTGAGTGCTTCGAAAACTGGATATTCATCAGTTTTCGCCAATGAGTATTTCGAAAACTTGATGTTCATCTGTTTTCGCCGGGGAGTGTTTCGAAAACTTGATATTCGTTAGTTTTCGCCAACGGGTGTTTCGAATACTTGATTTTCTTGTTAATCAGTTTTCGCCGATGAGTGTTTCAAAAACTTGATATTCATCAGATTTCGCCGGTGAGTGTTTCGAAAACTTGAAATTCATCAGTTTTCACCAATAAGTGTGTTGAAACCTTGATTTTCTTGTTAATCAGTTTTCGCCGATGAGTGTTTCGAAAACTTGATATTCAAAAGTTTTTGCCAATGAGTGTTTCGAAAACATGATTTTCTTGTTAATCAGTTTTCGCCAATGAGTGTTTCAAAAACTTGATATTCATTAGTTTTTGCCGGTGAGTGTTTCGAAAACTTTATATTCATTAGTTTTCGCCGGTGAGTGTTTCGAAAACTTGATATTCATCAGTTTTTGCCAATGAGTGTTTCGAAAACTTGATTTTCTTGTTAATCAGTTTTCGCCGGTGAGTGTTTCGAAAACTTGATATTCATCAGTTTTTGCCAATGAGTGTTTCGAAAACTTGATTTTCTTGTGAATCAGTTTTCGCCGTTGAGTGTTTCAAAAAGTTGATATTCATGAGTTTTCGTCGATGAGTTTTTCGGAAATTTGATATTCATCAGTTTTCGCCAATGAGTGTTTCGAAAAAATGATATTCTTGTTATTCAGTTTTCGCCGATGAGTATTTTAAAAACTTCATATTCATCAGTTTTCGCCGATGAGTGTTTCGGAAACTTGATATTCATCAATTTTCGCCAATGAGTGTTTCGAAAACTTGATTTTCTTGTTAATCAGTTTTCGCCAATGAGTGTTTTAAAAACTTGATATTCATCAATTTTCGCCGATGAGTGTTTCAGAAACTTGATATTCATCAGTTTTCGCCAATGAGTGTTTTAAAAACTTGATTTTCTTGTTAATCAGTTTTCGTGAATGAGTGTTTCGAAAACATGATATTCATCAATTTTCGCCAGTGAGTGTTTCGAAAACTTTATATTCATTAGTTTTCGCCAGGGAGTGTTTCGAAAACATGATATTCATCAGTTTTCGCCAATGAGTGTTTCGGAAACTTGATTTTCTTGTTCATCAATTTTCGCCGGTGACTGTTTCAAATACTAGATATTCATCGGTTTTCGCCAATGAGTGTTTCAAAAACTTGATTTTCTTGTTAATCAGTTTTCGCCGGTGAGTGTTTCAAAAACTTGATATTCATCAGTTTTCGCCGATGAGTGTTTCGAAAACTTGATATTCATCAGTTTTTGCCGATGAGTGTTTTAGAAACTTGATATTCTTCAGTTTTCGCCGATTAGTGTTCCAAAGACTTGATTTTCTTGTTAATCAATTTTCGCCGATGAGTGTTTTAGAATCTTAATATTCATCAATTTTCGCCAATGAGTGTTTCGAAAATTTGATTTTCCTGTTACTTAGTTTTCGCCGGTGAGAGTTTCGAATACTTGATATTCATCAGTTTTTGCCGGTGAGTGTTTCAAAAACTTGATTTTCATCAGTTTTCGCCAATGAGTGTTTCGAAAACTTGATTTTCATAAGTTTTCACCGATGAGTGTTTCGAAAACATGATATTCATCAGTTTTTGCCAATGAGTGTTTCGAAAACTTGATTTTCTTGTTCATCAATTTTCGCCGGTGACTGTTTCAAATACTAGATATTCATCGGTTTTCGCCAATGAGTGTTTCAAAAACTTGAATTTCTTGTGAATCAGTTTTCGCCGTTGAGTGTTTCAAAAAGTTGATATTCATCAGTTTTCGCCAATGAGTGTTTCGAAAACTTGATATTGATCAGTTTTCGCCGGTGAGTGTTTCGAAAACTTGATATTCATTAGTTTTTTAACGTCCTAGTTTCTTTATTGATTTTAGTTGCGGAATTAGGTTATTTACTTAACTTCTTAAAAACCCGGTCTAATTTTTTTCTTTTTCCTTTCATGAAGTTAAGTTTTCCCAAGGATCATTTACTCTCGGTTGGTTACTTTAACCTAAGAAACTAGAAGTTACATGTTGGAAACTCTCACGCTCTCCCAACATACACGTACCAATAAGGTTAACTGGAATGAGGTATTATACCTCTGCATATTACCTAAGCAGTTAAAACCTAAGTTCACAGCATAAAAGTCCATACAGACATATATACATACAAACATAAGTATTTAAGTTAGTGGCTCGCAGGCCCAAAATAGTAAGTAATAATTCTAAACTAGAGTGACATCAGAGTCACTGCCAAAAATGTGAGTCAGCTCCTGCTATTTGTCCACCTCACCCATTTCTAAGTCCCTGGGGCATTTTCAACCGAATGGAAGAAGAAAAGGATGTTAACCGCCTTCAGGACTTAGAAGTATCCCAAGAGGGGTACCTCCAGGAGCTCTACCTCAATCTCCAGCAACAGTATGTACCTGGGCATCTGAACACACTAACGTAATGAGATATAAAATCCCAGTAACATAGATTACCAATTTTATATATAAAAACTAATTAGTGGTTCAGCTGCATTCCTAAGAATACAGAAAAAGGCTTCCTTCTCAATCAACAGATAATTTAAACATAATACACATCGATTACAAGATATTTCCAATCATACCAAGGGTCATGCTGAAAACTGTAAACAGATGAAAAATCATGTTCAATTTCAAGACATGCATATTTACCACTATATGCAAATATTCAGTCATGCCAGTATTTTCAAAAAGTTCATGTTTACCTCTACATGCAACCATCAAGTCTCTCCGGGACCTGTTACAACTGGTTAAACCATTACCATCAATTCAAAAACAATCTAATGAAACAAGACAATGCCGACTTACCATTTAACACTATGGAAAGCCTACCCAATAGGGCTAACAGGTAATTACCTAACATCCCAGGGCATCTCCCGGTGTGCGCACAAAGTTAGAACCTTAGGATCACCAGTCCCGGACTGGATTATTTCGTCACTAGTTGCTAGGCAGCTACGTCCCAAACGCATTCCTAGCCAGCCTAGTGTGTCCATTTGATACAGATCAAATTATATAATATAAAAATTATTCATAGGTAATGTTTACTCAGTTGCCAAATACATTGCCTCTCCAGGCATCAAAACACAGTCATTGCCTTTCTAGGGTAGAAATGCATAATCATTGCCTCTCCAGGGGAGAAACACATAATTATTGCCTCTCCAGGGCAGAAACACAAATATTGCCTCTCTAGGGCAATTTACCCTTTTACCCTCCCAAGGCATATGCACATCATAATATAGATGCATGCTCAAAAGTCTGCCCTCCAAGGCATTTTCAGTTCACAGATGCATGCAAAAGTTCATTTTCATGGTTTGGATGCCACACACTTAAATAACCTGATAAAATCAATAATTTCAACCATTGGTCAACAAAAGTCAACCAGAAGTCAACCCTATTGTCAAACATGACTTGCATATCAAGTAACAGGCATAACTAGTAATTTAAGCATCCAAAGGTCATGGAATTTCACCACAGGCATCATTAATGCATACTCAATAGCTTTAATCAATTTTCCAGTAAAGACAATTGCATTTGGATCCTTAAATTCATAAATCATTTCAAAGGAGTCCATTTCTTTAAACTAAAGAATTCAAAGCACATTTCAAGCAATTTAACTTCACTTAATCACCAAAATGGTCAATTAGGACCTGCTACACACACCCAGAAAATCCCAACAGAATTTAACCAGAATTTGGGTAGAAATAGAACTTTTCAGTTTTTATCAAGTTTTTCCTGCAAATTAGTCCCTATTCACACCGAAATTCTGTTCTGGGTTATTTCAAGTCAAAACCAGAGTGCAGCAAGTACCTTAAAGCTAATTGGGACTTGCTCATGCAGTTTCCACAGAAAAATAGCAACCAGAACACATACTTTTGCAGCAAAACACCTAAATTCTTCTAAAAATCAACTTGAGCATAAAAAGGGGTTAGAGGCCACTCTGACCACCTCCCTGCCAACACATAGGTACATACATATATATAAGACCAGAAAGTACAGGAATTTCACCACAGATAGCTCAATTTACACAGATTCTGAAAAAGGGGCAAAAACAGAAAAATCAGTTCAGTTTAGTCCCTACTACCTCTCTTTTTCTATTTTAAGCTCTTACCTGCCCATCCTGGTGTCTCCCAAGCATATTTAGGCCACTTGTGACTTGCACAACAAGTTGGTGCAGTCACACTAGTACAGAGCTACTGTTTTTGCACACTTTTCCTTTCTTTTGCCATTTTTCTTATCTTTTAGTTACTCTAATCACTTAAGGTGCCTAAACCAGATTAAACAAAAGTTTTAGAGGATTTACAGGGTGACTAGCTAACTCAAAGATTCCAAAGAAAAAGAATTACCAAAGCTCACAGCCATACTCAGCATTTTTGAATCTCAAGACCCCACTTTGACATGCCTAGGCTTTCCCATAGAATTTATTTAAGCTACCCGCAAGTTTTTCTTGGGGTCATGCCAGCTAGAACACTAACCATGATGTACTCATAAAAAGGAAATGCAACTTTGATGCCTTATTCTGTAAAACTTAGGCTATTCTTTCGAAAATCACACTTCACTTGTTATTTACCCTCCATAAGTTTCAAAACAGAATTTTAGCATTAGGTAAGTGCATTTTTCAGCATGTAACTATTGTGAAAATTCAGAAGGTACATGGAGAAAAATACCCCCACTTTCCCAACAGTGATTCAAAGAGGGTTTCCAAGCATTTTATTTCAAAAAGTTCATGTCTCTTTGTTTTTAATATAGCAAGTTTTTCCTACTTGTTTTCTTACCATCACTGTACTCTTTCACTAGCATTTTACCAAAAGATTGCCATGAAATAGGAAATTTACAGCAAATAGCAGAAATGAAAGTCCAATGCAGTTTCTATGTGAAGAAGAAATTTCATTTTAGAATTCAATCTCATGCTCATGATCCCTTTTCAAACCAGACATTCATCCTACCCTCTTCATACCAGAAATTAACCTTCCCAATTCCTTTAGAAGGATTCACAGCAACTAATTTATAGAAATAAGGAAAATGCCATGGAGATTTCCAGCAAATAGCAGTGACCACCTTACTCTTAGCAAAAGGACATTTTCAAAGTCAAAAGCTGAAATTCATCACTGCCAAACCAGAAATTTACTGAGTCACCATGACAAATCCTATCCACTAAGAAGTTTAAATAACATTTACTTAAACATTTCAAGTCAATTCAGAACTCAGAAGATCAGAGACACAAAGTTCAGCAAGCAAATAACTCAATCATCAAAATAGCATGTTTAGCAGAAAAATTCACAAGTTTTCAAGGCTCTGAACCCTTGTACGGCAGCCTCTAATCATACATGCATTGGGGGGATTTTGAAGATTATTCTATTAGCTTTCTAATGACTACTCACACGTTCAAATTGGATATCAGATGAAGGAGATATGCCCCATGGAAGCTTCACTGCCCAGAACAGGGCATTCTGTGGCAGCCTCGGGAAAATGAGTCATAGAGGCTCATACCACCGTTTCTGGAGGATTCTCTTGGCTCAGTGATGGAGAAGAAAGGGTAACACTACGTTACCTTGATTTCCAGAAGAAGAGACACGGATTTGGGCCTCTGAATAGCTTGGGCAAACTGATGCAAAACAGCAAAGTTTCTGGTGTGAGTGTGTGTGTGGATTTCTGCTTCTCCCTCTACCTCCAGCTACAATCCTTCGATTCTCCCAGCTCACACACGACCAAAGCCTCTCTCTGAACCTGTTCTCTCTTGCTCTCACCTCTCAACTTTTGATTTTAGCTACTGGTGTGGCTTCCTCTCGGTTTTCCTTCCTTATATAGCACTCAAGCCATGTGAAATCCCAATCATTAGTGGGATGAGGTGTTGGCTGGCTGGGGCTCGTGGGTTAGTATTAGGAAACATATTAGGGGTGTGCTGGCAACTTAAGGGCTTGTTTGGGTGGGTGATTAGTTACTTAGGTCTCGGGTAGGCCTTAATCTAGGTGCATTAGTGGTTAATGCTTAAGAGCTTGTCTAATTTAAGCTACCCCTCATATGGCCTCGGGTTTCCAGACTCAATTCACTAATTTTAATCGTGTATTTCTGCTTACTTAAGTTGCTGGATGTAGTAACTACCTTAATTGGGTTTTTAATTGGCTTTAAAACTAGTAAATTCGGTTACAAGCTTTTAAAGACATTAAAAGGGGTTAATTTGTCATAAGTTTTCTTATTTATTGCCACTTTTAAAATATGTCACTCACCTAATTGTGTTTGTTTTTGATTAAATTCATGGCTGACATTTTGTAGGATAGTTTAGGGTGTCTCTAAGTGATTAAATTGGGCTTCCTTAGGCCTTAAGTAAGCTAAAGGGGTTCAAGCTCTCATTTTTCAGTTCTTTCATTTTAGTCCTGAATTTTTACTGGTAAAATGTGTCCTTTTAGGACTTTTCTTGAGGTTGGAATCCCTTAGCTAGGTCTTAGGGTATCTCTAGAGTGTCCTAGGGTATCTTTCTAGGGTCAAATAGGTCTTTTCTACCCTATTTCACTCATTAAAGAAAAGGGTTAAAACTAACTTATTCTTTTCAATTTAGTCCCTAGTGTTAGGGTTAAGGTTCCTCTGGTCATTTTTCTCTGGTTTTTGGGTCTCTTGACCTCTAGTTAGGGTTTCATAAGCTCAATGACAAACAAAAACAAAAGCAAACACATCGAAACACTTAAAAATCAAAAAGTCAAACAAATTAAAGGAAAGTCAACACAAAAGTCAACCACTTAGAAAAGTCAACACTTTGACTTTGTGGTCAAAGTTGAGTTTCCATTTTTTGGGATGTTACAATACTCCCCCCCTTATTGGAATTTTGCCCTCAAAATTCTAAGAAAAGTACCTGTGAATAATGCCGGATACTGTTGTCTCATGTCCTCTTCGCGTTCCCAAGTTATTTCCTGTGTCGAAACATCTTGCCACAACACTTTGACTAATGGAACGGTCTTACTCCGAAGTTGTCTGGTTTCAAACTCCAGAATCTTCACAGGGACTGAGGGGTAAGTTAAATTTTCTTTTAATTCTATCGGCTCAGTTTTGAGTATGTGTGTAGGGTCAGGAATGTATTTTCAGAGTTGAGAAACATGAAATACGTTGTGTAGGTAGGACAACTTTGGGGGTAGGGCTATTTGATATGCCGCCAGACCGATTCTCTTAAGAATTTGATAGGAACCTATGAATCGCGGATGTAATTTACGTGCTTTTAGTGATCTTCCTATGCCTGTCATTGGGGTTACTTTGAGGAATACATGGTCTCCCTCATTGAACTCCAGTGGTTTCCTCCTCTAATTAGCATAATTCTCTTGCCTCTGTTGGGCAACTCTCATCTTATCCCTAATCATACGGAGTTGTTCCGTAGTTTGGCGAACTATTTCCGGCCCTAGTACTCTCTCCTCACCGACTTCCGTCCAACACAGTGGAGACCTACACTCTCTTCCATAGAGAGCTGCATACGGTGCCATGCCTATACTCGAGTGATAGCTATTGTTATAGGCAAATTCTACTAGTGGTAAGTAGGCATCCCATGTGCCTTCTTGTTCCAGTGCACATGATCGAAGCATATCCTCGAGAGTTTGGATTGTTCTCTCGGACTGACCGTCAGTCTAAGGATGGTATGCTGTGCTAAACCTCAACTGTGTCCCTAAGGCTTTCTGTAGAGCTTGCCAGAATCGTGAAGTGAATCTGGGATCTCTGTCGGACACTATACTGGTAGGCACTCCGTGAAGTCTCACTACTTCCTTAATGTAGATTTGGGCTAGTTTTTCTAAGGAAAATGTGATCTTGATGGGTAAATAGTGAGCGGACTTTGTGAGTCTATCCACAATTACCCAGATCGAAGCATTACCGGAAGGGGTCCTAGGCAGTCCTACTACGAAATCCATGATAATTTGGTCCCATTTCCACTCGGGTATGGCTAAAGGTTGCAGCATCCCCGAGGGTTTTTGATGTTCTATTTTGACCTGTTGGCAGGTCAGACACTTACCCACGTGCTCGACTATGTCTTTCTTCATCCCTGGCCACCAAAATTTCTTTTTCAGGCCTTGGTACATCTTGGTCATACCGGGATGAATAGTGTACATGCTCCTATGGGCTTCATCTAAATCTTATTCCTTAACTCAGGGTCGCTAGGAATCACTATCCTATCCCTAAACAATAGTACCCCATCCTCCGTTTCGTGAAAATCGGATTGTTTCCTTAAGACATCTAGGGTTTTATCCTTAATTTGGGCTTCCTTGATTTGAGCCCGTAGGTCACACTCAATCCTAAACTCACTCATCTCTAACTTTTCCTCTGCCAACACAGTATTCAAGCCTAGGTCTCTAAACTTCTCAATCATTTTCATTTCTTCGACCATTAAGTGGGCTACCTGAATCGATTTCCTACTCAAGGCATCGGCAACTACATTGGCTTTCCCCGGGTGGTACTTAAGTTCGAAGTCATAATCCTTTAATAAATCTACCCACCTCCTCTGTCTCATATTCAACTCCTTCTGATCAAAAAGATACTTAAGGCTTTTATGGTCACAAAAGATGGTAAACTTAGCTCCGTATAGTAGGTGTCTCCAAATTTTTACTGCAAAGATTACGGCCGCTAGTTCTAGGTCATGTGTCGAGTAGTTCTCTTCATTCGGCTTAAGTTGTCATGAGGCATATGCCACCACTTGCTTATTTTGCATAAGCACACAGCCTAGTCCTTTCCTTGAGGCATCAGTGTACACCTCGAAAGGCTCCGATGGGTCAGGTATGGTGAGCACAGGGGGTGTGGTCAACCTATCCTTCAGAGTTTGAAAACTTGTTTCGCACTCTGCGGACCATTTGTAAGGTGTGTTCTTTCGGGTCAATCTAGTCATAGGTAGGGCTATCTCCGAAAATCCCTTTATGAATCTCCTATAATACCCGGCTAAACCCAAAAAGCTTCTAATTTCGGTTACGGTTTGGGGTCTCTCCCAGTTCCTAACGGTCTCCGTCTTACTGGGGTCTACAGCTACGCCTTGCCTATTGATCACATGCCCTAAAAACTTCACTTCTTCTAACCAAAACTCGCATTTCTCTATTTTGGCGTATAGCTGTTTCTCTCGTAGTACTTGCAATATCAATGCAAGATGTTCTTGATGTTCTTCTTTACTCCGAGAGTAAATCAGGATGTCATCAATGAACACTACGACGAATTGATCTAAGTAAGGTCGGAAAATGCGGTTCATGTAATCCATGAACACCGCAGGGGCATTGGTCAGCCCGAATGGCATCACTAGGAACTCATAGTGGCCATAGCGCGTTCTAAACGCGGTCTTAGGGATATCTTCCTTCTTAACCCTAATTTGATGGTACCCTGATCTAAGGTCAATCTTTGAAAACACAGTCGCTCCTCGCAACTGGTCCAACAAATCATCTATGCGGGGTAAGGGATACTTATTTTTGATGGTCACCTTATTTAACTGCCTATAGTCTATACAAAGTCTAAGGCTTCCGTCCTTCTTTTTCACAAAGAGGACTGGGGCTCCCCAAGGTGAGACACTAGGTCTGATAAACTCCTTGCTCAACAAGTCGTTTATTTGGGCCTTCAATTCCTGCAACTCAGGTGGGGCCATACGGTAAGGTGTGATTGATATGGGTCCGGTTCCAGGCATAAGATCTATGGAAAACTCTATCTCTCTCTCTGGAGGTAACTCATGTATTTCATCAGGGAAAACATCACTGAAATCCCTGACCACTGGAATTAAACTAATTTTCTCTTCTAGACTCAAGGTTCTAGGTTCTTTGACAGTACAGGCATTTAAATAGATCACTGATTTAGCACCGCAATCTAACACAGCACGATTCTTAGATAACCAATCCATTCCTAAGATTATGTCTATGGTGGACATGTTCGAGCAAATAAGGTTGGCATGAAAAAGTTTAGAATTAATAGTAATGGGGCAGTTTAGACAAACATGGGTAGCAATCAATCTTTTCCCCAAAGGGGTGGAAACATGCAATTCATACAACAGGGGTTGGGTAGAAAGATGTAGGGTTTGTACACATGTTTCAGAAATAAAAGAATGGGTGGCTCCTGAGTCGAATAGAATTTTAAAATTTATGTTTGAATCTTACCCGTGCCCTCTATGAGATCCTCGGTTTGTTCGTTGACAACCCCGTCCAGAGCAAAGACTCTTCCAACAGCCGGTGTCTGGTTTCCGCTTCCTGCAGGATCATTGACCCTGCATGACCTGGCAAAATGTCCTGTCTTCCCGCACCGGTAACAAGTTAGGCAGGGTTGAGTAGGGTGATGTTCCCTATTGCACTTAGTGGATCGAGGACGGTTTACTCCAGTAGGGGCAGTTTTGCTGGTTCTTCCCTGGGTAGGTTTGAAGTTTGGCTTCCTCACATTCAGGTTATTTTGGGGTCTCCGGTTGAATCTTTGGTTCACTAAGGCCCTATCACTCAAATTTTTGCTAATGATACGGCATTTGTTTACTAGTTCCGCATAGTTCTTTATTTCTAGCGGGGCTACTTGGGTCTTTATGTTTAGGTCTAACCCAGCTTCAAACTGACTCGCCTTCCATTCCTCATCATGCCTAAACTTCAGGTAAGTAGAGAATTTGGCAAGTTCCTCAAACTTGGCCAAATACTCACCAAAGGGTCTCCCCCTCTGTTTCAACTGCAGAAACTCAATTTCTCTTTCTTTCTTTACACTCTCCGGATAGTATTTTGCTAAAAATGCTTCCCTAAAGGTTTCCCAGGTTAAGGGGTGATTCCTACCCTCGAGTAGCTGTCTGGCTCCTTGCCACCAGTACTCAGCCTCACCTTGCAGTTGGTAGACTGCGAAGGTTAGCTTTTGTGGATCGGGGGTATGAAGTACATTAAATAGCTTTTCTAGTTCCCTCAACCATTCCTCAGCCACAATAGGGTCGTAGGTACCTCAGAAAACAGGAGGCCTAGCCTTCTGAAATTCAGCCCATCCTATGTTATTACCCTCATGATGTCCATTGTCATGTTGATCATGGTTGTTGTTACCATGGGTCTGGCGAAGTGTAACATCCCAAAAATGGGAACTCAACTTTGACCAAAAAGTCAAAGTGTTGACTTTTTCTAAGTTGTTGACTTTTCTTCAACTTGTTTGAGTTTTTGATTTTCAAGTGTTTGGATGTGTTTGCCTTTATTTTTGTTTGTAACTAAGTTTATGAAACCCTAATTAGAGGTCAAGAGACCCAAAACCCAGAGAAAAATGACAATAGGAACCTTAACCC
This sequence comes from Senna tora, assembly GCA_014851425.1. Classification (NCBI taxonomy): domain Eukaryota; kingdom Viridiplantae; phylum Streptophyta; class Magnoliopsida; order Fabales; family Fabaceae; genus Senna; species Senna tora. The sequence goes on along the minus strand of CM026261.1, from coordinate 20,043,464 downwards.
TAACCTTAGGGACTAAATTGAAAAGAATAAGTTAATTTTTAACCTTTTTCTTTAAGGAATTAAATAAGGCAGAAAAGACCTATTTGACCCTAGAAAGATACCCTAGGACACTTTAGAGATACCCTAAGACCTAGCTAAGGGACCCCAACCTCAAGAAGAGTCCTAAAAAGATACATTTTCTCCAGTGAAAATTCAGGACTAAAATGAAAGAACTGAAAAATTGGAGCTTTAGCCCTTTAGCTTACTTAAGGCCTAAGGAAGCCCAATTTAACCACTTAGAGACAGCCTAAACTATCCTACAAAGTGCCAGCTATGAAATTAAATCAAAAACAAACACAAATAGGTGAGTTACATATTTTAAAAATAGTAATAAATAGGAAACTTATCACAAATTAATCCCTTTTAATGTCTTTAAGAGCTTGTAACCGAATTTACTAGTTTTAAAGCCAAGTAAATACCCAATTAAGGTGTTATAGTTGCCAGCAACTTGAGGAAACCGAAAGCAAGGAGAAAGTGACAAGAAATAGGATTTAAATATCAAGACCCATCACTTTAGAACCCAAATTAAACAACCTCTTAAGCATCACTCACTAGCACACCTAGATTAAAGTCTACCCGAGACCTAAGCACCTAAACTAATCCCCCAAACAGCCCTTAAGCTGCCAGCACACCTCACTTAGGTGTCTAAATGCATTTCAATTTTCCTCCACCGTTAGACACCTCACCACACTCATCATTTCACTCACACATGCCTTGGTGGCTATAAAAGGAACTGAAAACCGAGAGAAAGCCACACCAGTAGCTAAAATCATAAGTTGAGAGCTGAGAGCAAGAGAGAACAGGTCCAGAGAGAGGCTGAGGTCGTGTGTGAGCTGGGAGAATCGGAGGATTGTAGCTGTAGGTAGAGAGAGAAGCAGAAATCCACACTCACACTCACACCAGAAACCTTGCTGTTTTGCATCAGTTTGCCCAAGCTATTCAAAGGCCCAAATCCGTGTCTCTTCTTCTGGAAATCAAGGTAACGTAGTGTTACCCTTTCTTCTCCATCCCTGAGCCAAGAGCATCCACCAGAAATGGTGGTATGAGCCTCTATGACTCAATTTCCCGAGGCTGCCACAGAATGCCTTGTTTCGGGCAGTGAAACTTCCAGGGAACATATCTCCTTCATTTCTTGTCCAAATTAAGCGTGTGAGTAGTCATTAGAAAGCTAAGAGAATGAACTGTCAAAGCCCCTTAATTCATGTATGATCAGAGGCTGCCGTACAGGGGTTCAGAGCCTCGAAAACTTGTTGATTTTCTGCTAAAAATGTTGTTTTTCTGTTGTGGAAGTGTATGCTTGCTGTTTTGTTGCATCTGGTGTTTTGGGTGCTGAACTGAGTTTAAATGAACCAATAAATGTTATTAGGACCTTTTGGTGTTAGAAATTTGACATGTTCACTCATGGAACCTCTGGTTCAGTAGTCATGCTTTTTAGCCATAAGGATGAAAGACTCTTTCAATAAAACTGATTTTATCCTTCTTCTCCTACTGTCATCTGCTGCAAAATTCTTTTTCACTATTGTTAAGTTATCAAATACTAGCTGGTAATTCTTTTAAGGGTCTTGGAAAGACAAACTTCTGGTATAAAAATGATAGAGTGAATTTCTAGGCTAAAACAAGAAAGTCATGAGATTGGGATAAATTTTCTAAGCAAAAATTGGCCAGTGGATTCTTTGAACTGCTGCTGGTTAGTGTGTGTACCTCCCTCATGACCTTTCTGGTTTTCTCACAGTGGCTATATACTGAGGATTCACCTATCCCATGCTTTATTTTTTGATTTAGAAACTCATAGAATGCAAAGATGAGTACACATGTGATTTTTGAGAGAATAACCTAAATTTTTCCAAAAGGGTCTTGCAAGCTTGTGAATGCTGTTTTTTTGTGCATATTTTATGTTTTGCTGAGTTTCTTAACTGTCATAACTCTGAAAATTCTAGATGGAATCATGGAGCTTACACAAGCCAAGAAAACACAATATTTGTGATTTTCAACTATGAATGCTTGCTGAATTTTGGCTATGTGCTCTGAGACATTGTGGGATTATTTTTCTGAATTTAGAGGTTTAGGACACTGGGCAGTGAAGGAACTAAGGGTGAAAGAAAGAAAGATAGGGTTAAAGCACCCTTAGAGTAAAGGTTAGGCAAGATATGTATGAAAGAGGGTATAAGTGGGCTGTTCAACCCTAAAACTTGGGTACTCAGGTTCCAAGAGGGTAGGCCTGTTCTCCCACCCTCTAAACCTCCTAAGTATCCTCCCCAAACAGAAAATGTGTTAACATATGGGCTAGAAAACAGAAAAAGGGTCAAAACAGGAAAAAATGGCAAAATGAGTGAAACACTTGTAAAACTGGCAATTCTGTACTAATGTGGCTGCACACACTTGCTGTGCAAGCCACAAGTGGTCTTATCATGCTTATGAGATGCTAAACTGGGATGGATAGAGGTCAGAACAGAGAAGTGTATGAAATAGGGACTAAAGTGAACTGATTTTTCTGTTTTTGCCCCTTTTTCAGAATCTGTGTAAATTGAGTTATCTGTGGTAAAATTCTGTACTTTCTAGTTCTTTATGTTAGTACGGACCTCTGTATTTGCAGGAAGTGGTCAAAGTGGCCTCTAACCCCATTCTATGCTCAACTTGATTTTTGGGAAAATGTAGGTGTTTTGCTGCAAAAGTATGTCTTCTGATTGCTATTTTTCTGTGGAAACTGCATCAGCAAGTCCCAATTAGCTTTTAGGTACTTGCTGCACCCTGTTTTTGACTTGAAACAACCCAGAACAGAATTTGGGTGTTAATAGGGACTAATTTGCAAGAAAAACTTGATAAAAACTGAAAAGTCCTATTTCTACCCAAATTCTGGTTCAATTCTGTTGGGATTTTCTGGGTGTGTGTAGCAGGTCCTAATTGACCATTTTGGTGACTAACTGAAGTCAAATTGCTTGAAATGTGCCTTGAATTCATTTCCTTAAAGAAATGGACTCCTTTGAAAAGATTTGAGAATTTAAGGGTCCAATTGCAATTGTCTCTATTGGAAATTGATTTAAGCTGTTGAGTATGTATTAATGATGATTGTGGTAAAATTCCATGACCTTTGGATGCTTAAATTGCTAGTTATGCCTGTTACTTGTTATGCAAGGTATATTTGACAATATGGTTGACTTCTGGTTGACTTTTGTTGACCAATGGTTGAAATTAATGATTTTTATCAAGCTATTTAAGTGTGTGGCATCCAAACCATGAAAATGAACTTTTGCATGCATCTGTGAACTGAAAATGCCTTGGAGGGCAGACTTTTGAGCATGCATCTGTATTCTGATGTGCATATGCCCTGGGAGGGTAAAGTGATAATTTGCCCTGGAGAGGCAATATTTGTATTTCTGCCCCGGTGAGGCAATGATTATGTGTTTCTGCCCTGAAGAGGCAATGATTAAGCGTTTCTGCCCTGAAGAGGCAATGATTAAGCATTTCTGCCCTGGAGAGGCAATGACTATGTTTTGATGCCCTGAGAGGCAATGTAATTGGCAACTGAGTAAACATTACCTGTGAATAAAATTATATTGTATAATTTGATCTGTATGAAAAGGACACACTAGGCTGGCTAGAAATGCGTCCGGGACGTAGCTGCCTAGCAACTAGTGAGGAAATAATCCAGTCCGGGACTGGTGATCCTAAGGTTCTAACTTCGTGCGCACACCGGGGGACGCCCTGGGATGTTAGGTAATTACCTGTTAGCCCTATTGGGTAGGCTTTCCATAGTGTTAAATGGTAGTCGGCATTGTCCTGTTTCATTAGATTGGTTTTGATTTGATGGTAATGGTTTAACCAGTTGTAACAGGTCCTGGAGAGACTTGACGGTTGCATGTAAAGGTAAACATGAACCTTTTTGAAAAGACTGGCATGGCTGAAAATTGCATATAGTGGTAAATATGCATGTTTTGAAAATGAAAATGATTTTTCATCTATTTACAGTTTTCAGCATGACCATTTGTATGAATGGGAATATCATGTGATTGATGTATTGATTCCTTTTGAGAGTGGAAGTATCTTGTAATTGATGTGTATCATGTTTAAATTATCTGTTGATTGAGAAGGAAGCATTTTTCTGTATTCTTAGGAATGCAGCTGAACCACTAATTAGTTTTATATATAAAATTGGTAATCTATGTTACTGGGATTTTATATCTCATTACGTTAGTGTGTTCAGATGCCCAGGTACATTCTGTTGCCGGAGATTGAGGTAGAGCTCCTGGAGGTACCCCTCTTGGGATACTTCCAAATCCTGAAGGCAGTTAACATCCTTTTCTTCTTCCCTTGGGTTGAGAATGCCCCAAGGACTTAGAAAGGGGTGAGATGGACAGGTAGCAAGAGCTGACTCACATTTTTGGCAGTGACTCTGATGTCACTCTAGTACAGGCTTAGTACTTACTATTTTGGGCCTGCGAGCCACTAACTTTAATACTTATGTTTGTATATTTGTATGCCTGTATGGATTATACGTTGTAGACCTAGGTTTGAACTGCTTAGGCAATATGCGGAGGTATAGTACCTCATTTCCATTAACCTTATTGGTATGTGTATTTTGGGAGAGCGCGAGAGTTCAAAACATGTAACTTCTAGTTTCTTAGGTTAAAGTAACCAACCGAGAGTAAGCGATCCTTCGAAACACTTAACTTCATGAAAGGAAAAAGAAAAAAATTAGACCGGGTTTTAAGAAGTTAAGTAAATAACCTATTCCGCAACTAAAAATCAATAAAGAAACTAGGACGTTACACTATGGTATCAGAGCACAGTTATTAGAACTCTGCTAATTCGTAGGTAGAATAGCCTAGCATATACACTGATTTGATAAACTCAACTGATCATGACAGTTTGAGTGAATTAAATCTGTGATTGTGCTAGGAACCCTAGACTGTTGCATATCTCCTCTACTTGCTGTACTTTTCTTTATTTAACAGTATTATTGAGATTGATCAACTTGATGATATTTTTGTTTAGCAGAAAGCTATGGCAAATACTAGCAGCGGTGCTAACAATAGGCAACCTGAAAGTGACATGGTGCGTCAAATGATGCACGCATTTGAAAACATGGCACAAGCTTTGAGAGACCAGGCCTCAGCAACTACCGAGGTACTACGCCAGACCAGGGTAACCATAACCATGATTAACATGATAATGGGGCACCATGAGGGTAATAACCTGGGATGGGCTGAATTTCAGAAGGCTAGGCCTCCTGTTTCAGAGGTACCTACCCCTGTTGTGGCTGAGCAATGGTTGAGGGAACTAGAAAAAACTGTTCGAGGTAGTCCATACCCCTGATCCACAAAGTTAGCCTTTGCAGTCTATCAACTGCAAGGTGAGGCTGAGTACTGGTGGCGAGGAGCCAGACAGGTACTCGAGGGTAGGAATCGCCCCTTGACCTGGGAAGCCTTTAGGGAAGCCATAGACTTTGTATAGACTATAGGCAGTTAAATAAGGTAACCATAAAAAAAAAAACAAGTATCCCCTTCCCCGTATAGATTATTTGTTGGTCCAGTTGCGAGAAGCGACTGTGTTTTCAAAGATTGACCATAGAGCAAGGTACGATCAGATTAGAGTTAAGAAGGAAGATATCCCTGAGGCCGCGTTCAGAACGCGCTATGGCCATTATGAGTTCCTAGTGATGCCATTCGGGCTAACCAATGCCCCTGCGGTGTCAAGGATTACATGAACCGCATTTTTCGATCTTACTTAGATCAATTCGTCATAGTGTTCATTGATGACATTCTGGTTTACTCTCGAAGTGAAGAAGAGCATCTAGAACATCTTGCATTGGTATTGCAAGAACTACGAGAGAAACAACTGTACGCCAAAATAGAGAAATGCGAGTTTTGGTTAGAAGAAGTGAAGTTTTTAGGGCATGTGACCAATAGGCAAGGCATAGCTGTTGACCCTAGTGAGACGGAGACCGTTAGGAACTGGGAGAGACCCCAAACCGTAACCGAAATTAGAAGTTTTTTGGGTTTAGCTGGGTACTATAGGAGATTCATAAAGGGATTTTTGGAGATAGCCCTACCTATGACTAGATTGACCCAAAAGAACACACCTTTCGAATGGTCGGCAAAGTGCGAAACAAGTTTTCAAACTCTGAAGGATAGGTTGACCACACCCCCTGTGCTCACCATACCTGACCCATCGGAGCCTTTCGAGGTATACACTGATGCCTTAAGGAAAGGACTTGGCTGTGTGCTTATGCAAAATAGGCAAGTGGTGGTGTATGCCTCACGACAACTTAAGCCAAATGAAGAGAAACTACCCGACACATGACATAGAACTAGCGGCCGTAATCTTTGCAATGAAAATTTGGAGACACCTATTATACGGAGCTAGGTTTACCATTTTCTGTGACCATAAGAGCCTTAAGTATCTTTTTGATAAGAAGGAGTTGAATATGAGACGAGGAGGTGGGTAGATTTATTAAAGGATTATGACTTCGAACTAAGTACCACCTGGGGAAAGCCAATGTAGTTACCGATGCCTTGAGTAGGAAATCGATTCAGGCAGCTCACTTAATGGTCGAAGAGAGATGACAATGATTGAGAAATTTAGAGACCTAGGCTTGAATACTATGTTGGCTAATGAAAGTGAGAGATGAGTGAGTTTAGGATTGAGTGTGACCTGCGGGCTCAGATCAAGGAAGCCCCAAATGAAGGGTGAAACCCTAGATGTCTTAAGAAAACAACCCGATTTTCACAAATCGGAGGACGGGGGTACTGTTGTTTAGGGATAAGATGAGAGTCGCCCAACAAAGGCAAGAGAATTATGCCAATCAGAGGAGGAAACCACTGGAGTTCAATGAGGGAGACCATGTGTTCCTCAAGGTAACCCCAATGACAGGCATAGGGAGATCACTAAGAGCGCGTAAATTACATCTGCGATTCATAGGTCCCTATCAGATTCATGAAGTTAAGTTTTCCCAAGGATCGTTTACTCTCGGTTGGTTGCTTTAACCTAAGAAACTACAAGTTACATGTTTGAAACTCTCACGCTCTCCCAACATACACGTACCAATAAGGTTAACTGGAATGAGGTATTATACCTCTGCATATTACCTAAGCAGTTAAAACCTAAGTTCACAGCATAAAAATCCATACAGACATATATACATACAAACATAAGTATTTAAGTTAGTGGCTCGCAGGCCCAAAATAGTAAGTAATAAGTCTAAACTAGAGTGACATCAGAGTCCACTGCCAAAAATGTGAGTTAGCTCCTGCTATCTGTCCACCTCACCCATTTCTAAGTCCCTGGGGCATTTTCAACCGAAGGGAAGAAGAAAAGGATGTTAACCGCCTTCAGGACTTGGAAGTATCCCAAGAGGGGTACCTCTAGGAGCTCTACCTCAATCTCCAGCAACAGTATGTACCTGGGCATCTGAACACACTAACGTAATGAGATATAAAATCCCAGTAACATAGATTACCAATTTTATATATAAAAACTAATTAGTGGTTCAGCTGCATTCCTAAGAATACAGAAAAAGGCTTCCTTCCTCAATCAACAGATATTTAAACATAATACACATCGATTACAAGATATTCCAATCATACCAAGGGTCATCCTGAAAACTGTAAACAGATGAAAAATCATGTTCAGTTTCAAGACATGCATATTTACCACTATATGCAAATATTCAGTCATGCCAGTATTTTCAAAAAGTTCATGTTTACCTCTACATGCACCATCAAGTCTCTCCGGGACCTGTTACAACTGGTTAACCATTACCATCAATTCAAAAACAATCTAATGAAACAGGACAATGCCGACTTACCATTTAACCCTATGGAAAGCCTACCCAATAGGCTAACAGTAATTACCTAACATCCCAGGGCGTCCCCCGGTGTGCGCACAAAGTTAGAACCTTAGATCACCAGTCCCGGACTGGATTATTTCCTCACTAGTTGCTAGGCAGCTACGTCCCGGACGCATTCCTAGCCAGCCTAGTGTGTCCTTTTCATACAGATCAAATTATACAGTATAATTTTTATTCACAGGTAATGTTTACTCAGTTGCCAAATACATTGCCTCTCAGGGCATCAAAACACAGTCATTGCCTCTCCAAGGCAGAAATGCATAATCATGCCTCTCCAAGGCAGAAACACATAATCATTGCCTCTCCGGGCAGAAATACAAATATTGCCTCTCCAGGGCAATTTACCATTTTACCCTCCCAGGGCATATGCACATCAGAATACAGATGCATGCTCAAAAGTCTGCCCTCCAAGGCATTTTCAGTTCACAGATGCATGCAAAAGTTCATTTTCATGGTTTGGATGCCACACACTTAAATAACTTGATAAAATCAATAATTTCAACCATTGGTCAACAAAAGTCAACCAGAAGTCAACCCTATTGTCAAACATGACTTGCATATCAAGTAACAGGCGTAACTAGTAATTTAAGCATCCAAAGGTCATGGAATTTCACCACAGGCATCATTAATGCATACTCAATAGCTTTAATCAATTTTCCAGTAAAGACAATTGCATTTGGACCCTTAAATTCACAAATCATTTCAAAGGAGTCCATTCCTTTAAACTAAAGAATTCAAAGCACATTTCAAGCAATTTGACTTCACTTAATCACCAAAATGGTCAATTAGGACCTGCTACACACACCCAGAAAATCCCAACAAAACTTAACCAGAATTTGGGTAGAAATAGAACTTTTCAGTTTTTTCAAGTTTTTCCTGCAAATTAGTCCCTATTCACACCCAAATTCTGTTCTGGGTTGTTTCAAGTCAAAACCAGAGTGCAGCAAGTACCTAAAAGCTAATTGGGACTTGCTCATGCAGTTTCCACAGAAAAATAGCAACCAGAACACATACTTTTGCAGCAAAACACCTAAATTCTTCTAAAAATCAACTTGAGCATAAAAAGGGGTTAGAGGCCACTCTGACCACCTCCCTGCCAACACATAGGTACATACATATATATAAGACCAGAAAGTACAGGAATTTCACCATAGGTAGCTCAGTTTACACAGATTCTGAAAAAGGGGCAAAAACAGAAAAAATCAGTTCAGTTTAGTCCCTAGTACCTCTCTTTTTCTATTTTAAGCTCTTACCTGCCCATCCTGGTGTCTCCCAAGCATATTTAGGCCACTTGTGACTTGCACAACAAGTTGGTGCAGTCACACTAGTACAGAGCTACTGTTTTTGCACACTTTTCCTTTCTTTTGCCATTTTTCTTATCTTTTAGTTACTCTAATCACTTAAGGTGCCTAAACCAGATTAAACAAAAGTTTTAGAGGATTTACAGGGTGACTAGCTAACTCAAAGATTCCAAAGAAAAAGAATTACCAAAGCTCACAGCCATACTCAGCATGTTTGAATCTCAAGACCCCACTTTGACATGCCTAGGCTTTCCCATAGAATTGATTTAAGCTACCCGCAAGTTTTTCTTGGGGTCATGCCAGCTAGAACACTAACCATGATGTACTCATAAAAAGGAAATGCAACTTTGATGCCTTATTCTGTAAAACTTAGGCTATTCTTTCGAAAATCACACTTCACTTGTTATTTACCCTCCATAAGTTTCAAAACAGAATTTTAGCATTAGGTAAGTGCATTTTTCAGCATGTAACTATTGTGAAAATTCAGAAGGTACATGGAGAAAAATACCCCACTTTCCCAACAGTGATTCAAAGAGGGTTTCCAAGCATTTTATTTCAAAAAGTTCATGTCTCTTTGTTTTTAATATAGCAAGTTTTTCCTACTTGTTTTCTTACCATCACTGTACTCTTTCACCTAGCATTTTACCAAAAGATTGCCATGAAATAGGAAATTTACAGCAAATAGCAGAAATGAAAGTCCAATGCAGTTTCTATGTGAAGAAGAAATTTCATTTTAGAATTCAATCTCATGCTCATCATCCCTTTTCAAACCAATCATTCATCCTACCCTCTTCATACAAGAAATTGGATATCAGATGAAGGAGATATGCCCCATGGAAGCTTCACTGCCCAGAACAGGGCATTCTGTGGCAGCCTCGGGAAAATGAGTCATAGAGGCTCATACCACCGTTTCTGGTGGATGCTCTTGGCTCAGTGATGGAGAAGAAAGGGTAACACTACGTTACCTTGATTTCCAGAAGAAGAGACACGGATTTGGGCCTCTGAATAGCTTGGGCAAACTGATGCAAAACAACAAAGTTTCTGGTGTGAGTGTGTGTGTGGATTTCTGCTTCTCCCTCTACCTCCAGCTACAATCCTTCGATTCTCCCAGCTCACACACGACCGCAGCCTCTCTCTGAACCTGTTCTCTCTTGCTCTCAGCTCTCAACTTCTGATTTTAGCTACTAGTGTGGCTTCCTCTCGGGTTTTCCTTCCTTATATAGCACTTAAGCCATGTGAAATCCCAATCATTAGTGGGATGAGGTGTTGGCTGGCTGGGGCTCGTGGGTTAGTATTAGGACACATATTAGGGGTGTGCTGGCAACTTAAGGGCTTGTTTGGGTGGGTGATTAGTTACTTAGGTCTCGGGTAGGCTTTAATCTAGGTGCATTAGTGGTTAATGCTTAAGAGCATGTCTAATTTAAGCTACACCTCATATGGCCTCGGGTTTCTAGACTCAATTCACTAATTTTAATCTTGTATTTCTGCTTACTTAAGTTGCTGGATGTAGTAACTACCTTAATTGGGTTTTTCATTGGCTTTAAAACTAGTAAATTCGGTTACAAGCTTTAAAAGGCATTAAAAGGGGTTAATTTGTCATAAGTTTTCTTATTTATTGCCACTTTTAAAATATGTCACTCACCTAATTGTGTTTGTTTTTGATTAAATTCATGGCTGACATTTTGTAGGATAGTTTAGGGGTGTCTCTAAGTGATTAAATTGGGCTTCCTTAGGCCTTAAGTAGCTAAAGGGGTTAAAGCTCTCATTTTTCAGTTCTTTCATTTTAGTCCTGAATTTTTACTGGAAAAATGTGTCCTTTTAGGACTTTCTTGAGGTTGGAGTCCCTTAGCTAGGTCTTAGGGTATCTCTAGAGTGTCCTAGGGTATCTTTCTAGGGTCAAATAGGTCTTTCTACCCTATTTCACTCATTAAAGAAAGGGTTAAAACTAACTTATTCTTTTCAATTTAGTCCCTAGTGTTAGGGTTAAGGTTCCTCTGGTCATTTTTCTCTGGTTTTTGGGTCTCTTGACCTCTAGTTAGGGTTTCATAAGCTCAATTACAACAAAAACAAAAGCAAACACATCCAAACACTCAAAAATCAAAAAGTCAAACAAATTAAAGGAAAGTCATCACAAAAGTCAACCACTTAGAAAAGTCAACACTTTGACTTTTTGGTCAAAGTTGAGTTTCCATTTTTTGGGATGTTACATTTTTTGCCGTTGAGTGTTTCGAAAACCTGATATTCATCAGTTTTTGCCAATGAGTGTTTTGAAAACTTGATTTTCTTGTTAATCAGTTTTCGCCGATGAGTGATTTGAAAACTTGATATTCATCAGTTTTTGCCGGTGAGTATTTCGAAAACTTGATATTCATCAGTTTTCGCCAATGACTGTTTCGAAAACTTGAATTTCGTGTTAATCAGTTTTTACTGATGAGTGTTTCGAAAACTTGATATTCATCAATTTACGACGATTAGTGTTTCGGATACTTGATATTCATCAGTTTTCGCCAATGAGTGTTTCCAAAACTTGATTTTCTTGTTAATCAGTTTTCGCCGATGAGTGTTTCGAAAACTTGATATTCATCAGTTTTCATCGATGAGTGTTTCGAAAACTTGATATTCATTAGTTTTCCCCAATGAGTGTGTCGGAAACTTGGTTTTCATAAGTTTTCGCCGGTGAGTGTTTCGAAAACTTGATATTCAGCAGTTTTTGCCGATGAGTGTTTCGAATACATGATATTCATCAGTTTTCACCAATCATAGTTTTAAAAACATAATTTTCTTGTTAATCAATTTTTGTCAATGAGTATTTATAAAAGTTGATATTCATTATTTTTGTCGATAAATGTTTCAAAAACATGATATTCATCAGTTTTGGCCAGTGAGTGTTTCGAAAACTTGATATTGATTAGTTTTTGCCGGTGAGTGTTTTGAAAACTTGATATTCATTTGTTTTCGCAGGTGAGTGTTTCGAAAACTTGATATTCATCAGTTTTCGCCAATGAGTGTTTCGAAAACTTGATTTTCTTGTTAATCAGTATTCGCCAGTGAGTGTTTCTAAAACTTGATATTCATCAGTTTTCGCTGGTGAGTGTCTTGAATACTTGATATTCATCAGTTTTCGCCAATGAGTATTTCGAGAACTCGATTTTCTTGTGAATCAGTTTTCATCGATGAGTGTTTCGAAAACTTGATATTCATCAATTTTCGCCAATGAGTGTTTCGGAAACTTGATATTGATTAGTTTTCGCCGGTGAGTGTTTTAAAAACTTGATATTCATTAGTTTTTGCTGGTGAGTGTTTTGACAACTTGATATTGATCAGTTTTCGCCAGTGAGTTTTTCGGAAACTTGATTTTCTTGTTAATCAGTTTTCTCCATTGAGTGTTTCAAAAAGTTGATATTCATCAGTTTTCGTCGATGAGTGTTTCGAAAACTTGATATTCATCAGTTTTCGCCAATGAGTGTTTCGAAAACTTGATATTGATTAGTTTTCGCCGGTGAGTGTTTCGAAAACTTGATATTCATTAGTTTTTGCCGGTGAGTGTTTCGAAAATCTGATATTCATCAGTTTTCGCCAATGAGTGTTTCGAAAACTTGATTTTTTTGTTAATAAATTTTCGCCGATGAGTGTTTCAAAACTTGATATTCATCAATTTTCGCCGGTGAGTGTTTCGAAAACTTGATATTCATCAATTTTCGCCAATGAGTGTTTCGAAAACTTGATTTTCTTGTTAATCAGTTTTTGCCAGCGAGTGTTTCAAAAACTTAATATTCATTAGTTTTCGCCAGTTAGTGTTTCAAAAAAATGATATTCATCAGTTTTCACCATTGAGTGTTTCGAAAACTTGATTTTCTTGTTAATCAGTTTTCGCCGATGAGTGTTTCAAAAAGTTGATATTCATTAGTTTTCGTCGATGAGTGTTTCTAAAACTTGATATTCATCAGTTTTCGCCAATGAGTGTTTCGAAAACTTGATATTGATTAGTTTTCGCTGGTGAGTGTTTTGAAAATTGATATTCATCAGTTTTTGCTGGTGAGTGTTTCGAAAACATGATATTCATCAGTTTTCACCAATGAGTGTTTCGAAAACTTGATGTTCTTGTTAATCAGTTATCGCCGGAGAGTGTTTCGAAAACTTGATATTAATCAGTTTTTCGCCAATGAGTGTTTCGAAAACTTGATTTTCTTGTTAATCAATTTTCGCCGGTGATTGTTTTGAAAACTTGATATTCATCAGTTTTTCGCCAATGAGTGTTTCGAAAACTTTATTTTCTTGTTAATCAGTTTTCGCTAATGAGTGTTTCGAAAACTTGAATTTCTTGTTAATCAATTTTCGCCGGTGAGTGTTTCAAAAACTTGATTTTCTTGTTAATCTGTTTTCGCCAATGAGTGTCTCGAAAACTTGATACTGATCAGTTTTCTCTGGTGAGTGTTTCGAAAACTTGATATTCGTTTGTTTTCACTGGTGAGAGTTTCGAAAACTTGATATTCATCAGTTTCCACCGGTAAGTGTTTCGAAAACTTGATTTTCTAGTGAATCAGTTTTCGCCGTTGAGTGTTTCAAAAAGTTGATATTCAACAGTTTTCGTCGATGAGTTTTTCGAAAACATGATATTAATAAGTTTTCTCCAATGAGTGTTTCGAAAAATTGATATTGATTAGTTTTCGCCGGTGAGTGTTTCGAAAAGTTGATATTTATCAGCTTTCGCCAATGAGTGTCTCGAAAACATGATACTGATCAGTTTTATCCGGTGAGTGTTTCGAAAACATAATATTCGTTAGTTTTCACCGGTGAGAGTTTCGAAAACTTGATATTGATCATTTTTCGCCATTGAGTGTTTCGAAAACATGATTTTCTTGTTAATCCATTTTCGCCAATGAGTGTTTCGAAAAGATGATATTCATCCGTTTTCGCCGGTGAATATTTCGAAAACTTGATAGTCATCAGTTTTCACCGGTGAATGTTTCGAAAACTTGATATTCATCAATTTTGGCGTATGAGTGTTTCGAAAACTTGATATTCATCAGTTTTCGCCGGTGAGTGTTTCGGAAACTTGATAATCATCAGTTTTTGCCAACGAGTGTTTCGAAAACTTGATTTTCTTGTAAATCAGTTTTCGTCAATGAGTGTTTCGAAAACATGATATTGGTCAGTTTTCACCGATGAGTGTTTTGAAAACTTGATATTCATTAGTTTTCGCCAATGAGTGTTTTGAAAACTTGATATTGATCAGTTTTCGTTGATGAGTGTTTCAAAAAGTTGATATTTATCATGTTTCGTCGATGAGTATTTCAAAAACTTGAAATTCATCAGTTTTTGCCAATAAGTGTTTCATAAACTTGATATTAATCAATTTTCGTCAGTGAGTGTTTCAAAAACTTGATATTCATTAGTTTTCGTCAGTCAGTGTTTCGAAAACTTGATATTCATCAGTTTTCACCAATGAGTGTTTTGAAAACTTGATATTCATCAGTTTTCACCAATGAGTGTTTCGAAAACTTGATATTCATTAGTTTTCGCTGGTGAGTGTTCCAAAAACTTGATATTCATCAGTTTTCGCCAATGAGTGTTTCGAAAACCTGATTTTCTAGTTAATTTGTTTTCGCCAATGAGTGTTTCGAAAACTTGATATTGATCAGTTTTCGGCGGTGAGTTTTTCGAAAACTTGATATTCATTAGTTTTCGCCGGTGATTATTTCGAAAACTTGATATTCATCAGTTTTCGCCAATGAGTGTTTCGAAAACTTGATTTTCATGTTAATCAGTTTTCGCCGGTCAGTGTTTCGAAAACTAAATATTCATCAATTTTCGCCAACGAGTGTTTCGAAACTTGATTTTCTTGTTAATCAGTTTTCGCCGGTGAGTGATTCGAAAACTTGATATTCATCAGTTTTGCCAATTAGTGTTTCGAAAACTTGATTTTCTTGTGAATTAGTTCTCGTCGTTGAGTGTTTCAAAAAGTTGATATTCATCAGTTTCGTCGATAAGTGTTTTGAAAACTTGATATTCATCAGTTTTCGCCAATGAGTGTTTCGAAAACTTGATATTGATCAGTTTTCGCCGGTGAATGTTTCGAAAACTTGATATTCATTAGTTTTCGCCGGTGCGTGTTTCGAAAACTTGATCTTCATCAGTTTTTGCCAATGAGTTTTTCGAAAACTTGATTTTCTTGTTAATCTGTTTTCGCCGGTGAGTGTTTCCAAAACTTGATATTCATCAGTTTTCGCCAATGAGTGTTTCGAAAACTTGATTTCCTTGTTAATCAATTTTTGCCGGTGAGTGTTTCGAAAACTTGATATTCATCACTTTTCGCCAACGAGTGTTTCGAAAACTTGATTTTCTTGTTAATCATTTCTCGCGCCGTGAGTGTTTTAAATCTTGATATTCATCAGTTTTCGCCGGTGAGTGTTTTCAAATACTTGATATTCATCAGTTTTCGCCAATGAGTGTTTCGAAAACTTGATTTCTTGTGAATCTGTTTTCGCAGTTGAGTGTGTTCAAAAAGTTGATATTCATCAATTTTCTTTGATGAGTGTTTCGAATCTGGATATTCAACAGTTTTTGCCGATGAGTGTTCGAAAACTTTATATTGATCATTTTTCCGCCGGTGAGTGTTTTGAAAACTTGATATTCATTAGTTTTTGCCGGTGAGTGTTTCGACAACTTGATATTCATCAGTTTTCGCCATGAGTGTTTCGAAAACTTGATTTTCCCCTCGTTAATTAGTTTTCGCCAGTGAGTGTTTCGAAAACTTGATATTGATCTGTTTTCGCCGGTGAATGTTTCGAAAACTTGATATTCATTAGTTTTCGCCGGTGCGTGTTTCGAAAACTTGATCTTCATCAGTTTTTGCCAATGAGTTTTTCGAAAACTTGATTTTCTTGTTAATCTGTTTTCGCCGGTGAGTGTATCAAAAACTTGATATTCATTAGTTTTCGCCAATGAGTGTTTCGAAAACTTGATTTCCTTATTAATCAGTTTTCGACGGGGAGTGTTTTTAAAACTTGATTTTCTTGTGAATCAGTTTTCACCGTTGAGTGTTTCAAAAAGTTGATAGTCATCAGCTTTCGTCGATGAGTGTTTCGAAAACTTGATATTGATCAGTTTCCGCCAATGAGTGTTTCGAAAACTTGATATTGATCAGTTTTCGCCGGTGAGTGTTTTGAAAACTTTATATTCATTAGTTTTTGCCTGTAAGTGTTTCGACAACTTGATATTCATCAGTCTTCGCCATTGAGTGTTTCGAAAACCTGATATTCTTGTTAATCAGTTTTCGCCAATGAGTGTTTCGAAAACTTGATATTCATCAGTTTTCGTCGATGAGTCTTTCGAAAACTTGATATTCATTAGTTTTCGCCAATGTGTGTTTCGAAAACTAGATTTTCATAAGTTTTCGCCGGTCAGTGTTTCGAAAACTTGATATTCATAAAATTTCGCCAATGAGTGTTTCGAAAACATGATATTAATCAATTTTCGCCGGTGAGTGATTCGAAAACTTGATATTCATTAGTTTTTGTCGGTCAGTGTTTCGAAAACTTGATTTTCTTGTTAATCAGTTTTCGCCAATGATTGATTCGAAAACTTGATTTTCTTGATAATTAGTTTTCGCCTGTGAGTGTTTTGAAAACTTGATATTCATCAGTTTTCGTCGGTGAGTGTTTCGAATACTTGATATTCATCATTGTCGCCAATGAGTGTTTTCCAAAACATGATTTCTTGTGAATCAGTTTTCACCGTTGAGTGTGTTGAAAAAGTTTGATATACATCAGTTTTCGTCGATGAGGTCGTTCGAAATCTTGATATTCATCAATTTTCGCCGATGATTGTTTCGAAAACTGGATATTGATCAGTTTTCGCCGGTGAGTGTTTTGAAAACTTGATATTGATCAGTTTTCGCCAATGAGTGTTTCGAAAACTTGATATTAACCAGTTTTCGCCGGTGAGTATTTTGAAAACTTTATATTCATTAGTTTTTGCCGGTGAGTGTTTCAAAAACTTGATATTCATCAGTTTTCGTCGATGAGTATTTCGAAAACTTGATATTCATTAATTTTCGCCAATGAGTGTTTCGAAAACTTGATATTCATCAGTTTTCGCCAATGAGTGTTCCGAAAACTTAATTTTCTTGTTAATCAGTTTTTGCCGATGAGTGTTTCCTAAACTGGATATTCATTAGTTTTCACCAATGAGTGTTTCAAAAACTTGATTTTCATAAGTTTTCGCCGGTGAGTGTTTCGAAAACTTGAGATTCATCAGTTTTCGCCAATGACTGTTTCGAAAACTTGATATTAATCAGTTTTCACCGGTGAGTGTTTCGAAAACTTGATATTCATAATTTTTCACCGGTGAGTGTTTCGAAAACTTGATATTCACCAGTTTTCGCCGGTGAGTGTTTCGAAAACTTGATATTCATTAGTTTTCGCCAATGAGTGTTTCTAAAACTTGATTTTCTTGTTAATTAGTTTTCACCAATGAGTGTTTCGAAAACTTGATATTCATCAGTTTTCGCCGATGAGTGTTTTGAAAACTTGATATTCATTAGTTTTCGCCGGTGAGTGTTTCGAAAACATGATATTCATCAGTTTTCGCCAATGAGTGTTTCGAAAACTTGATTTTCTTGTTAGTCAGTTTTCACCGGTGAGTGTTTCAAAAAACTTGATATTCATCAGTTTTCGCCAATGAGTGTTTCGAAAACATGATATTAATCAATTTTCCGCCGGTGATTGTTTCAAAAACTTGGTATTCATAAGTTTTTCACCGGTGAGTGTTTCAAAAACTTGATATTCATCAGATTTTGCCAGTGAGTGTCTCGGAAACTTGATATTCATCAGTTTTTGCCAATGACTGTTTCGAAAACTTGATTTTCTTGTTAATTAGTTTTCACCAGTGATTGTTTCAAAAACTTGATTTTCTTGTTAATCAGTTTTCGTTCATGAGTGTTTCGAAAACTTGATATTCATCAGTTTTCACCAATGAGTGTTTCGAAAAATTGATATTCATCAGTTTTTGCCGGTGAGTGTTTCGAAAACTTGATATTCACCAATTTTTCGCCAATGAGTGTTTCGAAAACTTCATTTCTTTGTTAATCAATTTTTGCCGGTGAGTGTTTCGAAAACTTGATATTCACCATTTTTCGCCAATGCGTGTTTCGAAAACTTGATTTTCTTGTTAATCTTTTCTCGCCCGTGAGTGTTTTTAAATCTTGATATTCATCAGTTTTCGCCGGTGAGTGTTTCAAATACTTGATATTCATCAGTTTTCGCCAATGAGTGTTTCGAAAACTTGATTTTCTTGTGAATCTGTCTTCGCAGTTGATTGTGTTCAAAAAGTTGATATTCATCAATTTTCTTTGATGAGTGTTTCGAAATCTGGATATTCAACAGTTTTTGCCGATGAGTGTTTCGAAAACTTTATATTGATCAGTTTTCGCCGGTGAGTGTTTTGAAAACTTGATATTCATTAGTTTTTTGCCGGTGAGTGTTTCGACAACTTGATATTCATCAGTTTTCCGCCAATGAGTGTTTCGAAAACTTGATTTTCTCGTTAATTAGTTTTCCGCCAATGAGTGTTTCGAAAACTTGATATTGATCATTTTTCCGCCGGTGAATGTTTCGAAAACTTGATATTCATTAGTTTTCGCGCCGGTGCGTGTTTTGAAAACTTGATCTTCATCAGTTTTTGCCAATGAGTTTTCGAAAACTTGATTTTCTTGTTAATCTGTTTTCGCCGTGAGTGTAGCATAAACTTGATATTCATTAGTTTTCGACAATGAGTGTTTCGAAAACTGGATTTCCTTATTAACAGTTTTCGACGGGAGTGTTTTTAAAACTTGATTTCTTGTGAATCAGTTTCAACCGTTGAGTGTTTCAAAAAGTTGATAGTCATCAGCTTTCGTCGATGAGTGTTTCGAAAACTTGATATTGATCAGTTTCCGCCAATGAGTGTTTCGAAAACTTGATATTGATCAGTTTTCGCCCGTGAGTGTTTTGAAAACTTTATATTCATTAGTTTTTGCCTGTAAGGTGTTTCGACAACTTGAGATTCATCAATCTTCGCCATTGAGTGTTTCAAAAACCTGATATTCTTGTTAATCAGTTTCGCCAATGATGTTTCGAAAAACTTGATATTCATCAGTTTTCGTCGATGAGTGTTTCGAAAACTGGATATTCATTAGTTTTCGCCAATGTGTGTTTCGAAAACTTGATTTTCATAAGTTTCGCCGGTCAGTGTTTCGAAAACTTAATATTCATAAAATTTAGCCAATGAGTGTTTCGAAAACATGATATTAATCATTTTCCGCCGGTGAGTGATTCGAAAACTTGATATTCATTAGTTTTTTGCCGGTCAGTATTTCGAAAACTTGATTTTCTTGTTAATCAGTTTTCCGCCAATGATTGATTCGAAAACTTGATTTTCTTGATAATTAGTTTTCCGCTTGTGAGTGTTTTGAAAACTTGATATTCATCAGTTTTCGTCGGTGAGTGTTTCGAATACTTGATATCATCAGTTGTCGCCAATGAGTGTTTCCAAAACATGATTTTCTTGTGAATCAGTTTCACACCGTTGAGTGTGTTGAAAAAGTTGATATACATCAGTTTCGTCGATGAGTCGTTCGAAATCTTGATATTCATCAATTTTCGCCAATGAGTGTTTCGAAAACTTGATATTGATCAGTTTCGCCGGTGAGTGTTTCGAAAACTTGATATTGATCAGTTTTCGCCAATGAGTGTTTCGAAAACTTGATATTGACCAGTTTTCGCCGGTGAGTGTTTTGAAAACTTTACATTCATTAGTTTTTTGCCGGTGAGTGTTCGACAACTTGATATTCATCAGTTTTCGCCAATGAGTGTTTCGAAAACTTGATATTCATCAGTTTTCGTCGATGAGTATTTCGAAAACTTGATATTCATTATTTCGCCAATGAGTGTTTCGAAACTTAATTTCTTGTTAATAAGTTTTTGCCGATGAGTGTTTCCTAAACTGGATATTCATTAGTTTTCGCCAATGAGTGTTTCGAAAACTTGATATTTATTAGTTTTCGCCGGTGAGTGTTTCGAAAACTTGATATTCATCAGTTTTCGCCAATGACTGTTTCGAAAACTTGATATTGATCAGTTTTCACCGGTGTTTGTTTCGAAAACTTGATATTCATAAGTTTTCGCCAGTGAGTGTTTCGAAAACTTGATATTCATCAGTTTTCGCCGGTGAGTGTTTCGAAAACTTGATATTCATCAGTTTACCCAATGAGTGTTTCGAAAACTTGATTTTCTTGTTAATTAGTTTTCACCAATGAGTGTGTCGAAAACTTGATGTTGATCAGTTTTCGTCGGTGAGTGTTTCGAAAACTTGAAATTCATTAGTTTTCGCCGGTGAGTGTTTCGAAAACATGATATTCATCAGTTTTCGCCAATGAGTGTTTCGAAAACTTAATTTTCTTGTTAGTCAATTTTCACCGGTGAGTGTTTCAAAACTTGATATTCATCAGTTTTCCGCCAATGAGTGTTTCGAAAACATGATATTAATCAATTTTCGTCGGTGATTGTTTCGAAAACTCGGTATTCATAAGTTTTCACCGTGAGGGTTTCTAAATCTTATATTCAGAAGTTTTTCGCCGGTGAGTGTTTCGAAAACTTGATATTCATCAGTTTTTGCCAATGACTGTTTCGAAAACTTGATTTTCTTGTTAATTAGTTTTCGGCAATGAGTGTTTAGAAATATTGATGTTGATCAGTTTTCCCCGGTGAGTGTTTCGAAAACTTGATATTCATTAGTTTTCACCGGTGAGTGTTTCGAAAACTTTACAATCATCAGTTTTCCGCCAATGAGTGTTTCGAAAAGTTAATTTCTTGTTAATCAGTCTTCGCCGATGAGTGTTTCGAAAACTTGATATTCATCAGTTTTCGTCGATGACTGTTTCAAAAACTAGATATTCATAAGTTTTCGCCAATGATTGTTTCGAAAACTTGATATTAAGCAATTTACGCCGGTGAGTGTTTTGAAAACATGATATTCATCAGTTCTCCCCAATGAGTGTTTCGAAACTTAATTTTCTTGTTAATCAGTTTTCGCCATGACTGTTTCTAAAAACATGATATACATCAGTGTTCGCCGGTGAGTGTTTCGAAATCTTGATATTCATTAGTTTTCGCCAGTGACTGTCTCGAAAACATGATATTCATTAGTTTTCGCAAATGAGTATTTTGGAAACTTGATATTCATCAGTTTTCGCCAATGAGTGTTTCGAAAACTTGATTTTCTTGTTAATCTGTTTTCCGCCGATGAGTGTTTCAAAAAACTTAATATTCATCAGTTTTCGTCGATGAGTGTTTCGAAAACTTGATATTCCTTAGTTTTCGCCAGTGAGTGCTTCGAAAACTTGATATAAATAAATTTTCGGCGGTGAGTATTTCGAAAACTTGATATTGATCAGTTTTCGTCGGTGAGTGTTTTCGAAAACTTGATATTCATTAGTTTTCGCCCGGTGAGTGTTTCAAAAATTTGATTTTCATCAGTTATCACCAATGAGTGTTTCGAAAAACTTGATATTGAACAATTTTCGCTGGTGAGTGTTTCGAAAACTTGATATTATTAGTTTTCGCTGGTGAGTGTTTCAAAAACATGATATTCATCAGTTTCGCCAATGAGTATTTCGAAAACTTGATTTTTTGTTAATCAGTTTCCGCCGGTGAGTGTTTTGAAAACTTGATATTCATTATTTTTTGCCGGTGAGTGTTTCGAATACTTGATATTTTTAGTTTTTTGCCAATGAGTGTTTGGAAAACTTGATTTTCTTCTGAATCAGTATTCACCAGTGAGTGTTTGGAAAACTTGATTCTCCTGTTAATCAGTTTTCACCGATGAGTGTTTAGAAAACATGATATTCATCAGTTTTCGCTGATTAGTGTTTCAAAAACATGATATTCATCAGTTTTCACCAATGAGTATTTCGAAAACTTGATTTTTTTTGTTAATCGGTTTTCACCAATGAGTGTTTCAAAAACTTGATATTCATCAATTTTCGCCGGTAAGTGTTTCGAAAACTTGATATTCATCACTTTTCGTCGATGAGTATTCCGAAAACTTGATATTCATTACTTTTCGCCAATGAGTGCTTCGAAAACTTGATTTTCATAAGTTTTTCGCCGGTGAGTGTTTCGAAAACTAGATATTTATCAGTTTTCGCCGGTGAGCGTTTCGTAAACTTAATATTCATTAGTTTCGCTGGTGAGTGTTCGAAAACTTGATATTCATCCCTTTTCGACAATGAGTGTTTTGAAAACTTGATTTTCTTGTTAATCAGTTTTTGCCGGTGATTGTTTTGAAAACTTGATATTCATTAGTTTTCGCTGCTGAGTGTTTCGAATACTTGATAATCATCAGTTTCGCCAACGAGTGTTTTGAAATCTTGATTTTCTTGTGAATCAGTTTTCGCCGTTGAGTGTTTCAAAAAGTTGATATTCATCAGTTTTCGCCGGTGAGTGTTTCGAAAACTTGATTTTCTTGTTAATCAGTTTTCGCCGATGACTGTTTCGAAAACTTGATATTCATCAGTTTTCGCCGGTGAGTGTTTCGAAATCTTAACATTGATCAGTTTTCGCCAATGAGTGTTTCGAAAACTTGATTTTCTTGTAAATCAGTTTTCGCCAATGAGTGTATAGAAAACTTGATATTGAACAGTTTTCGCCGGTGAGTGTTTCGAAAATTTGATATTATTAGTTTTCGCCGGTGAGTGTTTCCAAAACATGATATTCATCAATTTTCGGCAATGAGTGTTTCGAAAACTTGATTTTCTTGTTAATCAGTTTCCGCCTGTGAGTGTTTTGAAAACTTGATATTCATTAGTTTTTCCCGGAGAGTGTTTCGAATATTTGATATTCATTAGTTTTCGCCAATGAGTGTTTCGAAAACTTCTTTTTCTTGAGAATCAGTTTTCACCAGTGAGTGTTTCGAGAACTTGATTTTCTTGTTAATCAGTTTTCGCCGGTGAGTGTTTCGAAAACATGATATTCATCAGTTTTCGCCAATGATGTTTAAAAAACTTGATAGTGTTTAGTTTTCCGCCGGTGAGTGTTCCGAAAAATTGATATTCATTAGTTTTTGTCGGTGAGTGTTTCGAAACTTGATATTCATTAGGTTTTCGCTAATGAGTGTTTCGAAAACTTGATATTAATTAGGTTTCGTTACGTTGATGAGTGTTTCAAAAAGATGATATTCATTAGTTTTCGATGGTGAGTGTTCGAAAACTTAATATTCATCAGTTTTCGCCAATGAGTGTTTCGAAAACTTGATATTCAACAGTTTTCGCCAATGAGTGTTTCGAAAACTTGATATTGATCAGGTTTCACCGGTGAGTGTTTCGAAAACTTGATACTCATTTGTTTTCACTGGTGAGTGTTTCGAAAACTTTATTTTCTGGTTAATCATTTTTCACCGATGAGCGTTTCGAAAACTTGATATTTATAAGTTTTCGCCAATGAGTGATTCGAAAACATGATTTTCTTGTTAATCAGTTTTCGCCGGTGAGTGTGTCGAAAACATGATATTCGTCAGTTTTGGCGAATGAGTGTTTCGAAAACTTGAATTTTATGTTAATCAGTTATCGCCGGTGAGTGTTTCGAATACTTGATATTCATCAGTTTTCGCCAATGAGTGTTTGGAAACTTGATATTCATTAGTTTTCGTCAGTGAATGTTTCTAAAACTTGATTTTCTTGGTAATCAGTTTTCGCCGGTGATTGTTTTGAAAACTTGATATTCATTAGTTTTCGCTGCTGAGTGTTTCGAATACTTGATAATCATCAGTTTCACCAACGAGTGTTTCGATATCTTGATTTTCTTGTGAATCAGTTTTCGCCGTTGAGTGTTTCAAAAAGTTGATATTCATCAGTTTTCCGCCGGTGAGTGTTTCGAAAACTTGATATTCATCAGTTTTCGCCAGAGAGCGTTTCGAAAACTTGATTTTCTTGTTAATCAGTTTTCGCCGATGAGTGTTTCGAAAACTTGATATTCATCAGTTTTCAACGGTGAGTGTATCGAAAACTTAACATTGATCAGTTTTCGCCTATGAGTGTTTCGAAAACTTGATTTTCTTGTAAATCAGTTTTCGCCAATGAGTGTATCGAAAACTTGATAGTGAACAGTTTTCGCCGGTGAGTGTTTCGAAAATTTGATATTATTCGTTTTCGCCGGTGAGTGTTTCCAAAACATGATATTCATCAGTTTTCGCCAATGAGTGTTCGAAAACTTGATTTTCCTTGTTAATCAGTTTCCGCCTGTGAGTGGTTTGAAAACTTGATATTCATTAGTTTTTCCCGGAGAGTGTTTCGAATATTTGATATTCATTAGTTTTTGCCAATGAGTGTTTCGAAAACTTCATTTTCTTGAGAATCAGTTTCACCAGTGAGTGTTTCGAGAACTTGATTTTCTTGTTAATCAGTTTTCACCGGTGAGTGTTTCGAAAACTTGATATTCATTAGTTTTCGCCAATCAGTGTTTCCAAAACTTGATTTTCTTGTTAATCAGTTTTGGCCAATGAGTGTTTCGAAAACTTGATTTTCTTGTTAATCAGTTTTCACCGATGAGTGTTTCGAAAACTTGATATTCATCAGTTTTCGCCGGTGAATGTTTCGAAAACTTGATATTCATCAGTTTTTGCCAATGGGTGTTTTGAAAACTTGATTTTCTTGTTAATCAATTTTCACCAATGAGTGTTTCGGAAACTTGATGTTGATTAGTTTTCGTCGTTGAGGGTTTCGAAAACTTGATATTCATCAGTTTTCATCGGTGAGTGTTTTGAAAACTTAAAATTTATCAGTTTTCGCCAATCATTGTTTCGAAAACTTGATTTTCTTGTTAATTAGTTTTCGCCGTTGAGTGTTTCGAATACTTAATATTCATCAGTTTTGGCCAATGAGTGTTTCGAAAACTTAATTTTCTTGTGAATCAGTTTTCGCCGTTGAGTGTTTCAAAAGTTGATAATCATCAGTTTTCGCCGATGAGTGTTTCGAAAACTTGATATTCATCAGTTTTCGCTAATGAGTGTTTCGAAAACTTGATTTTCTTGTTAATCAGTTTTCGCCGATGAGTGTTTCGAAAACTTGATATTCATCAGTTTTCGCCGGTGAGTGTTTCGAAAACTTGACATTGATCAGTTTTCGCCAAAGAGTGTTTCAAAAACTTGATTTTCTTGTAAATCATTTTCGCCGATGAGTGTTTCAAAAAGTTGATATTTATCAGTTTTTGTCGATGAGTGTTTTAAAAACTTGATCTTAATTAGTTTTCGCCGGTGAGTGTTTCGAAAACATGATATTCATCAGTTTTCGCCACTGGTTGTTTCGAAAACTTGATTTTCTTGTTAATCAGTTTTCGGCGGTGAGTATTTCGAAAACTTGATATTCATCACTTTTCGCCAATGAGTTTTTCGAAAACTTGATTTTCTTGTTAATCAGTTTTCGCCAATGAGTGTTTTGAAACTTGATATTCATCAGTTTTCGCCGGTGACTATTTTGAAAAGTTGATATTCATCAGTTTTCGCTAGTGAGTGTTTCGAATACTTGATATTCATCAGTTTTTGCCAATGAGTGTTTCGAAAACTTCATATTCATCAGTTTTCGCCGGTGAGTGTCTCGAAAACTTGATATTCATCAGTTTTCGCCAATGAGCGTTTCGAGAACTTGATTTTCTTGTGAATCAGTTTTCGCCGGTGAGTGTTTTCGAAAACTTTATATTCATCAGTTTTCACCGGTAAATGTTTCGAAAAGTTGATATTCATCAGTTTTCACCAATGAGTGTTTCGAAAACCTGATTTTCCTTGTTAATCAGTTTTCCGTCGATGAGTGATTCGAAAACTTGATATTCATCAGTTTTCGCCGGTGAGTGTTTCGAAAACTTGATATTCATCAGTTTTCGCTGGTGAAAGTTTCGAATACTTGATATTCATCATTTTCGGCAATGAGTGTTTCGAAAACTTGATTTTCTTGTGAATCATTTTCGCCGGTGAGTATTTCGAAAACTTGACATTCATCAGTTTTCGCCAATGAGTGTTTCGAAAACTTGATTTCTTGTGAATCAGTTTTCCGCCGGTGAGTGTTTCGAAAGCTTGATATTCATCAATTTTCGCGAATGAGTGTTTCGAAAACTTGATTTTCTTGTCAATCAGTTTTCGTCGGTGAGTAGTTCGAAAACTTGATATTCATCAGTTTTCACCGGTGAGTGTTTCGAACACTTGTTATTCATCAGTTTTCGCCGTTGAGTGTTTCGAAAACTTGATATTGATCAGTTTTCGCCGGTGAGTGTTTCGAAAACTTGATATTCATCAGTTTTCGCCATTGAGTGTTTCGAAAACATGATTTTCCTTGTTAATCAGTTTCGCAAATGAGTGTTTCGAAAACTTGATATTGATCAGTTTTCGCCGGTGAGTGTTTCGAAAACTTGATATTCATTAGTTTTCGGCGTTAACTATTTTGAAAACATGATATTCATCAGTTGTTGCCATTGGTTTGTTTCGAAAACTTGATTTTCTTGTTAATCAGTTTTCCGCCGGTGAGTGTTTCGAAAACTTGATATTCATGAGTTTTCGCCAATGAGTGTTTCGAAATCTTGATTTTCTTGTTAATTAGTTTTCGCCAATGAGTGTTTCGACAACTTGATATTGATCAGTTTCCGCCGGTGACTATTTCGAAAACATGATATTCATCAGTTTTCACCATTGGTTGTTTCGAAAACTTGATTTTCTTGTTAATCAGTTTCGCCGATGAGTGTTTCGAAACATGATATTCATCAGTTTTCTCCCATGAGTGTTTCGAAAACTTTATTTTCTAGTTAATCAGTTGTCGCCAATGACTATTTTGAAAACTTGATATTCATCATTTTCGCCGGGGAGTGTTTCGAAAACTAGATATTCATTAGTTTTTGCCAACGAGTTTTTCGAAATCTTGATTTTCTTTTAACCTGTTTTTCCCCGATGAATGGTTCGAAAACTTGATATTCATCAGTTTTCGTCGGTGAGTGTTTCAGAAACTTGATTTTTTGTTATCAATTTCACCGATGAGTTTTTTCGAAAACTTGATATTCACTAGTTTTCGCCCATGAGTGTTTCGAAAACTTGATATTGTTCAGTTTTCGCCGGTGAGTGTTTCGAAAACTTGATATTCATTAGTTTTCGCCGGTGAGTATTTCGATAACTTGATATTCACAGTTTTCGCCAATGAGTGTTTCGAAAACATGATTTTCTTATTAATCAGTCTCCGCAGATGAGTGTTTCAAAAACATGATATTCAACAGTTTTCGTCGATGAGTGTTTCGAAAACTTGATTTTTTGTTTATCAATTTTCGCCACTGAGTGTTCGAAAACTTGATACTGATCAGTTTTTGCCGGTGAGTGTTTCGAAAACTTGATATTCATTAGTTTTTTGCCGGTGAGTGTTTCGAAAACATGATATTCATCAGTTTTCGCCATTGGTTGTTTCGAAAACTTCATTTTCTTATTAATCAGTTTTCGCCGGTGTGTGTTTCGAAAACTTGAAATTCATAAGTTTTCGCCAATGAGTGTTTCGAAAACTTGATATTGATCAGTTTTCGCCAGTGAGTGTTTCAAAAACTTGATATTCATTAGTTTTCGCCGGTGACTGTTCCGAAACATGATATTCATCAGTTTTTGCCATTGAGTGTTTCGAAAACTTGATTTTCTTGTTAATCAGTTTTCGCCGGTGAGTGTTTCGAAAACTTGAAATTCATCAGTTTTCGCCAATGAGTGTTTCGAAAACTTGATTTTCTTGTTAATCAATTTTTGCCATTGAGTGTTTCGAAAACTTGATATTAATCAGTTTTCGCCAGTGAGTGTTTCAAAAACTTGATATTCATTAGTTTTCGCCGGTGACTGTTCCGAAAAAATGATATTCATCAGTTTTCCGCCTTTGATTGTTTCGAAAACTTGATTTTCTTGTTAATCAGTTTTCACACCGATGAGTCTTTCGAAACTTGATATTCATCAGTTTTCGCCTATGGGTGTTTCGAAAACATTAGTTTCTTATTAATCAGTTTTCGACAATGAGTGTTTTGAAAACTTGATATTCATCAATTTTCGCCAGTGAGTGTTCTAAAAACAAGAAATGGATCAATTTTCGCCAATGAGTGTTTCGAAAACTATTTTTTTGTTAATCAGTTTGCGCCGATGAGTTTTTTTGAAAACTTGATATTCATCAGTTTTGGCCAATGAGTGTTTTCGAAAACTTGATATTGATCATGTTTCGCCGGTGAGTGTTTCGAGCACTTGATATTCATTAGTTTTTGCCCGTGAGTGTTTCGAAAACTTGATATTCATCTGTTTTCCGCCATTGACTGTTTCGAAAACTTGATTTTTTTTGTTAATCAGTTTTCGACGGTGAGTGTTTCGAAAACTTGATATTCTTGTTAATCAGTTTCCGCCGATGGTGTTTCAAAAACTTGATATTCATATGTTTTCGTCTATGAGTCTTTCAAATGCTTGATATTCATCAGTTTTTGCCAATGAGAGTTTCGAAAACTTGAAATTGATCACTTTTGTCGATGAGTGTTTCGAAAACTTGATATTAATTAGTTTTCACCGGTGAGTGTTTTGAAAACTTGATATTGATCATTTTTCACCATGAGTGTTTCGAAAACTTGATATTGATCACTTTCCTCGGTGAGTGTTTCTAAAACTTGATATTCATCAGTTTTCGCCAGTGAGTGTTTCGAAAACATGATATTCATCAGCTTTCGCCATTGGTTGTTCGAAAACTTCATTTTCTTATTAATCAGTTTTCGCCGGTGAGTGTTTCAAAAACTTGAAATTCATCAGTTTTCGCCAATGAGTGTTTCGAAAACTTGATTTTCTTGTTAATCAATTTTTGCCAATGAGTGTTTCGAAAACTTGATATTGATCAGTTTTCGCCAGTGAGTGTTTCAAAAACTTGATATTCATTAGTTTTCGCCGGTGACTGTTCCGAAAACATAATATTCATCAGTTTTCGCCTTTGATTGTTTCGAAAACTTGATTTTCTTGTTAATCAGTTTTCACCGATGAGTCTTTCGAAACTTGATATTCATCAGTTTTCGCCTATGGGTGTTTCGAAAACTTTATTTTATTATTAATCAGTTTTCGACAATGAGTATTTTGAAAACTTGATATTCATCAATTTTCGCCAGTGAGTGTTCTAAAAACAAGAAATGGATCAATTTTCGCCAATGAGTGTTTCGAAAACTTATTTTTTTGTTAACCAGTTTGCGCTGATGAGTTTTTTTGAAAACTTGATATTCATCAGTTTTGGCCAATGAGTGTTTCAAAATCTTGATATTGATCATGTTTCGCCGGTGAGTGTTTGGAACACTTGATATTCATTAGTTTTTGCCGGTGAGTGTTTCGAAAACTTGATATTCATCAGTTTTCGCCATTGACTGTTTCGAAAACTTGATTTTTTTTGTTAATCAGTTTTCGCCGGTGAGTGTTTCGAAAACTTGATATTCTTGTTAATCAGTTGCCGCCGATGGGTGTTTCAAAAACTTGATATTCATAAGTTTTCGTCGATGAGTCTTTCAAATGCTTGATATTCATCAGTTTTCGCCAATGAGTGTTTCGAAAACTTGAAATTGATCACTTTTTGTCGATGAGTGTTTCAAAAACTTGATATTAATTAGTTTTCGCCGGTGAGTGTTTCGGAAACTTGATATTGATCATTTTTCACCAATGAGTGTTTCGAAAACTTGATATTGATCACTTTTCCTCGGTGAGTGTTTCTAAACTTGATATTCATCAGTTTTCGCCGGTGAGTGTTTCGAAAACTTGATATTCTTGTTAATCATCAGTTTCCGCCGATGAGTGTTTCAAGAACTTGATATTCATCTGTTTTCCGCGGATGAGTGTTTCGAAGACTCTATATTCATCTATTTTCGCCGGTGAGTGTTTGGAAAACTTGATATTCATCATTTTCGCCAATGAGTGATTTGAAGTCTTGATATTGATCACTTTTCGTCGGTGAGTGTTTCGAAAACTTCATATATTCATTAGTTTTCACCAGTGAGTGTTTCGAAAACTTAATATTGATCTTTTTTTCGCCATGAGTGTTTCGAAAACTTGATTTTCTTGCTAATCAGTTTTCGTCGATGTGTGTTCTAAAGGTTGATATTTATCAGCTTTCAAAGATGTGTGTTTCGAAAACTTGATATTCATCAGTTTTTGCCAATGAGTGTTTCGAAAACTTCATTTCTTGTTTATCAGTTTTCGCCAATGAGTGTTTCGAAAACTTGATTTCTTGTTAATCAGTTTTTGCCGATGAGCGGTTCGAAAACTTGATATTCATCAGTTTTCGCCGGTGAGTGTTTCGAAAACTTGAAATTCATCAGTTTTCGCCAATGAGTATTTCGAAAACATGATATTCATCAGTTTCGTTGGTGACTGTTTCGAAAACTTGATATTCATTAGTTTTCGCCGGTGACTGTTTCGAAAACATGATATTCATCAGTTTTTACCATCGATTGTTTTGAAAACTTGATTTTCTTGTTAATCAGTTTTCGCCGATGAGTGTTTCGAAACCTTGATATTCATCAGTTTTTGCCATTGTGTGTTTCGAAAACTTTATTTTCTGGTTTATCAGTTTTCGACAATGAGTGTTTCGAAAACTTGATATTCATCAGTTTTCCGCCAGTGAGTGTTTCGAAGACTTGATATTCATTAGTTTTCGCCGGTGAGTGTTTCGAAAACATGAAATTGATCAGTTTTCCGCCAATGAGTGTTTCGAAAACTTGATTTTTTTGTTAATCAGTTTTTGCCGATGAGTTTTTCGAAAACTTGATATTCATCAGTTTTCGCCAATGAGTGTTTCGAAAATTTGATATTGATCAGTTTTCATGGGTTATTGTTTCGAAAAGTTAATAATCATTAGTTTTAGTCGGTGACTGTTTCGAAAACTTGATATTCATCAGTTTTCCGCCACTGAGTGTTTCGAAAACTTCATTTTTTTGTTTATCAGTTTTCGCCGATGAATTTTTCGAGAACTTGATATTCATCAGTTTTCGCCAATGAGTGTTTCGAAAACTTGATATTCAACATTTTCGCCGGTGACTGTTTCGAAAAAATGATAATCATCACATTTTGCCGATGAGTGTTTTGAAAACTTGATATTGATCATTTTTGCTAATGAGTGTTTTAAAAACATGATTTTCATTAATTTTTGCCGGTTAGTGTTTTGGAAACTTGTTATTCATTAGTTTTCGCCAATGAATGTTTCGAAAACTTGATTTTCTTGTTAATCAGTTTTCGCCGGTAAGTGTTTCGAAGACATGATATTCATCAGTTTTCGCCGGTGAGTATTTCAAAAACTTGATATTCTTGTTAATCAGTTTTTGCCGGTGAGTGTTTCGAAAAATTGATATTCATCAGTTTTCGTCGATGAGTATTTCGAAAACTTGATATTCATCAGTTTTCGCCAATGAGTGTTTCGAAAACTTGATATTGATTAGTTTTCGCCGGTGAGTGTGTCAAAAACTTCATATTCATTAATTTTTGCCGGTGAGTGTTTCGAAAACTTGATTTTCTTGTTAATCAGTTTTCACCAATGAGTGTTTCGAAAACATGATATTGATCAGTTTTCGCTGGTGAGGGTTTCGAAACCTTGATTTTCTTGTTAATCAGTTTTCGCCGGTGAGTGTTTAGAAAACTTGATATTCATTAGTTTTCGCGAATGAGTGTTTCGAAAATTTGATTTTCTTGTTAATCCGTTTTCGCTAGTGAGTGTTTCGAAAACTTCATATTCATCAATTTTCGTCGATGAGTGTTTCAAAAACTTGATATTCATCTGTTTTCCCCAATGAGTGTTTCGAAAACTTGACATTGATCAGTTTTCGCCGGCGAGTGTTTCGAAAACTGGATATTCATTAGTTTTTGCCGATGAGGGTTTTGAAAACTTGATATTCATCAGTTTTCGCCAATGAGTGTTTCGAAAACTTGATATTTATCAGTTTTTGCCAGCGAGTGTTTCGAAATCTTGAATTTCTTTCTAATCAGTTTTCCGCCGATGAGTGTTTCAAAAAGTTGATATTTATCAGTTTTCGTCGATGAGTGTTTCGGAAACTTGATATTCATCTATTTTCGCCAATCAGTGTTTTGAAAACGTGATTTTCTTGTTAATCTGTTTTTGCCAATGAGTGTTTCGAAAACTTTATATTGATCAGTTTTCGCCGGTGAGTGTTTCGAAAACTTGATATTCATTAGTTTTCGCCGGTGAG
Organism: Senna tora; assembly: GCA_014851425.1. Taxonomy (NCBI): domain Eukaryota; kingdom Viridiplantae; phylum Streptophyta; class Magnoliopsida; order Fabales; family Fabaceae; genus Senna; species Senna tora. The sequence goes on along the minus strand of CM026261.1, from coordinate 20,011,035 downwards.
TGTTTCAAAAACATGATATTGATCAGTTTTTGCCATTGATTATTTCAAAAACTTGACTTTCTTGTTAATCAGTTTTCGCCGGTGAGTGTTTCGAAAACTTGTTATTCATCAATTTTCGCCAATAAGTGCTTCGAAAACTTGATTTTGATCAGTTTTGGCTGGTGAGTGTTTCGAAAACTTGATATTCATTAGTTTTGGGCGGTGAGTGTTTCGAAAGCTTGATACTCTTAAGTTTTCGCCAATGAGTGTTTCGAAAACTTGATTTTCTTGTTAATCAGTTTTTGCCGATGAGTGTTTCAAGATGTCGATATTCATCAGTTTTTGCCAATGATTGTTTCGAAAACATGATATTCATCAGTTTTTGCCAATAAGTGTTTCGAAAATATGATATTCATCAGGTTTTGCCAATGAGTGTTTCGAAAACTTGATATTGATCAGTTTTCACCGGTGAGTGTTTCGAAAACTTGATATTCATAAGTTTTCGCCGGTGAGTTTTTGAAAACTTAATATTCATCTGTTTTCGCCAATGAATCTTTAAAAAACTTGATATTCATCAGTTTTCGCTGGTGAGTATTTCGAAAACTTGATTATCTTGTTAATCAGTTTTCGCCATTGAGTGTTTCAAAAAGTTGATATTCAACAGTTTTCGTCGATGAGTGTTTCGAAAACTTGATATTAATCAGTTTACGCCGGTGAGTGTTTTGAAGACTAGATATTCATTAGTTTTAGCCAATGAGTGTTTCGAAAACTTGATATTTCATCAGTTTTCGGCGGTGAGTGTTTCGAAAACATGATATTAATCAGTTTTCGCCAATGAGTGTTTCAAAAACCTGATTTTCTTCTTAATCAGTTTTCGCCAATGAGTGTTTCGGAAACTTGATATTGATCAGTTTTCGCCGGTGAGTGTTTCGAAAACTTGATATTCATTAGTTTTCGCTAATGAGTGTTTCAAAAACTTAATTTTCAGCAGGTTTTGTCGATGAGTGTTTCAAAAACTTGATATTCATCAGTTTTCGCCAATAAGTGTTCAAAAACTTGATTTTCTTGTTAATCAGTTTTCGCCGATGAGTGTTTCAAAAGTTGATATTCATGAGTTTTCGTCGTGAGTGTTTAGAAAACTTAATATTCATAAGTTTTCGTCGGTAAGTGTTTCGAAAACTTGATATTGATCAGTTTTCACTAGATGAGTGTTTTGAAAACATGATATTCATCAGTTTTTTGCCGATGAGTGTTTCAAAAACTTGATATTGATCAGTTTTTTGCCGGTGATTGTTTCGAAAACTTGATATTCATTAGTTTTCGCCGTTGAGTGTTTCGAAAACTTGATATTCATCAATTTTCGCCATTGAGTGTTTCGAAAACTTGATTTTCTTATTAGTCGGTTTTTTGCCAATGAGTGTTTCAAAAACTTGATATTGATCAGTTTTCCGCCGTTGAGTGTTTCGAAAACTTGATATTCATAAATTTTTGCCGGTGAGTGTTTCGAAAACTTGATATTTATCAGTTCTCGCCAATCATTGTTTCGAAAACTTGATTTTCTTGTTATTCAGTTTCCGCCGATGAGTGTTTCAAAAAGTTGATATTCATTTGTTTTCGTCGATGAGTGTTTCGAGAACTTGATATTCATCAGTTTTCCGCCAATGAGTGTTTCAAAAACATGATTTTCTTGTTAATCAATTTTCGCCAACGAGTGTTTTGAAAACTTGATATTGATCAGTCTTCGGCAGTGAGTGTTTGAAAACTTGATTTTCTTGTTAACCAGTTTTCGCCGATGAGTGTTTCGAAAACATGATATTCATCAGTTTTCGCCAATGAGTGTTTGGAAAACTTGATTTCTTGTTAATCAATTTTCGCCAACGAGTGTTTCGAAAACTTGATATTGATAAGTTTTTTCCGGTGAGTGATTCGAAAACTTGATATTCATTAGTTTTCGCCGGTGAGTGTTTCGAAAACTTGATATTCATTAGTTTTTGCCAATGAGTGTTTCGAAAACATGATATTCATCAGTTTTTGTTGGTGAGTGTTTCGAGAACTCAATATTTATCAGTTTTCGCCAATGAGTGTTTCGAAAACTTGATTTTCTTGTTAATCAATTTTCGCCGATGAGTGTTTCAAAAAGTTGATATTCATCTTTTTTTGCAGGTGGGTGTTTCAAAAACTTCATATTCATCAGTTTTCACCAATGAGTGTTTCAAAAACTTGATTTTCTTGTTGCTCAGTTTTCGTCGATGAGTGTTTCAAAAAGTTGATATTTATATGTTTTCGTCAATAATTGTTTCGAAAACTTGATATTCATTAGTTTTCGCTGGTGAGTGATTCGAAAACATGATATTCAACAGTTTTCGTCGATGAGTGTTTCGAAACTCGATATTCATCAGTTTTCGTCGATGAGTGTTTAGAAAACTTGAGATTAATCAGTTTTCGTCGGTGAGTGTTTCGAAAACTTGATATTCATTAGTTTTCGCCAGTGAGTGTTTCAAAAACTTGATTTTCTTGTTAATCAGTTTTCGCCGATGAGTGTTTTGAAAACTTGATATTCATCAGTTTTCGCCAGTGAGTGTTTCAAAAACTTGATATTCTTCAGTTTTCGCCAATGAGTGTTTCGAAAACTTGATTTTCTTGTTAATCAGTTTTCGTCGATGAGTGTTTCGAAAACTTGATATTCATCAGTTCTCGCCAGTGAGTGTTTCGAAAACTTGATATTCATTAGTTTTCGCCAATGGGTGTTTCGAAAACTTGATTTTCTTGTTAATTTGTTTTCACCAATGAGTGCTTCGAAATCATGATATTTATCAGTTTCTGCCGGTGAGTGTTTCCAAAACTTGATATTCATTAGTTTTCGGCAATGAGTGTTTCGAAAACATGATTTTCATGTTCATCAATATTCGTCGATGATTATTTTGAAAACTTAATATTCATCAGTTTTCATCGATGAGTGTTTTGGAAACTTGATATTCATCAGTTTTCGCGAATGAGTGTTTCGAAAACTTGATATTCATCAGTTTTCGCTGATGAGTGTTTCGAAAACTTGATATTGATTAGTTTTCGCCGGTGAGTGTTTCTAAAACTTGATATTCATCAGTTTTGACCAATGAGTGTTTCGAAAATTTGATATTCATCAGTTTTCACCAATGAATGTTTCGAAAACATGATTTTCCTGTTAATCAGTTGTCGCCGTTGAGTGTTTCAAAAAGTTGATATATATCAGTTTTCACCGGTGAGTGTTTCGAAAACTTGATATTCATCAGTTTTCGTCAGTGATTGTTTCGAAAACTTGATATTCATCAGTTTTTGCCAATAAGTGTTTCGGAAACTTGATATTGATCAGTTTTTGTCGGTGAGTGTTTCGAAAACTTGATATTCATTAGTTTACGCCGGTAAGTGTTTCGAAAACTTGATATTCATCAGTTTTCGCCAATGAGTGATTCGAAAACTTGATTTTCTTGTTAATCACTTTTCGCCGATGAGTGTTTCAGAAAGTTGATATTTATCAGTTTTCGTTGATGAGTGTTTCGAAAACTTGATATTAATTAGTTTTCGCCAATGAGTATTTCGAAAACATGATATTGGTCAGTTTTGGCCGTTGAGTGTTTCGAAAACTTGATATTAATTTGTTTTTGCCAGTGAGTGTTTCGAAAACTTAATATTCATCAGTTTTTGCCATTGATTGTTTTGAGAACTAGATTTTCTGCTTAATTAGTTTTCGCCGGTGAGTTTTTCAAAAACTAGATATTCATCAGTTTTCGCCAATGAGTATTTCGAAAACTAGATATTGATCAGTTTTCGCCGGTGAGTGTTTCGAAAACATGATATTCATTAGTTTTCGCCGGTGAGTGATTCGAAAACTTGATATTCATCAGATTTCGCCATTGAGTGTTACGAAAACTTGATATTCATCAGGTTTCGACGGTGAGTGTTTCGAAAACTTGATATTCATCAGTTTTCGGCAATGAGTGTTTCGAAAACTTGATATTGATCAATTTTTGTCGGTGAGTGTTTCGAAAACTTGATATTCATTAGATTTCGCCGATGAGTGTTTCGGAAACATGATATTGATCAGTTTTCGCCAATGAGTGTTTCGAAAACATGATTTTCTTGTTAATCAGTTTTCTTCGATGAGTGTTTCGAAAAGTTGATATTTATCATTTTTCGTCCATGAGTGTTTCGAAAACTTGATATTCATCAGTTTTCGCCAATGAGTGTTTCGAAAACTTGATATTCATTAGTTTTCGCCAATGAGTGTTTCGCAAACATGATATTGATCAGTTTTCCGCCGGTGAGTGTTTCAAAAACATGATATTCATCAGTTTTTGTCATTGATTGTTTCGAAAACCTGATTTTCATGTTAATCAGTTTTCGCCGGTGAGTGTTTCGAAAACTTGATATTCATCAGTTTTTGCCAATGAGTGTTTCGAAAACTTGATATTCTTTAGTTTTTGCTGGTTATTGTTTCAAAAACATGATATTCATTAGTTTTCGCTGGTGAGTGTTTCGAAAAGTTGATATTCATCTGTTTTCGGCACTAAGTGTTTTGAAAGTTTGGTATTGATCAGTTTTCACCGGTGAGTGTTTCGAAAACTTGATATTCATCAATTTTCGTCAACGAGTGTTTCAAAAACTTGATTTTCTTGTTAATCTGTTTTCGCCGATGAGTGTTTCGAAAACTTGATATTCATCAGTTTTTGCTGGGGAGTGTTTCGAAAACTTGATATTCATCACTTTTCGCCAATGAGTGTTTCGAAAACTTGATATTCATCAGTTTTCGCCGATGAGTGTTTGGAAAGTTTGATATTTATTAGTTTTCGCCGATTTGTGTTTCGAAAACTTGATATTCATCCGTTTTCGCCGGTGAGTGTTTCGAAAACTTGATATTCATCTGTTTGCGCCGATGAGTGTTTCGGAAGCTTGATATTTATCTGTTTTCGACAATGAGTATTTCGAAAACTTCATTTTCTTGTTAATTAGTGTTCGCCAATGAGGGTTTCAAAAACTTGATATTCATCAGTTCTCGCCATTGATTGTTTCGAAAACTAGATTTCTTGTTAATTAGTTTTCGCCGAAGAGTGTTTCGAAAACTTGATATTGATCAGTTTTCGCAAATGGGTGTTTCGAAAACTTGATATTGATCAGTATTCGTCGGTGACTGTTTCGAAAACTTGATATTTATTAGTTTTCGCTGGTGAGTGTTTCGAAAACATGATATACTTCAGTTGTCGCCAATGAATGTTTCAAAAACTTAATTTTCTTGTTAACCAGTTTTCGCGGATGAGTGTTTCAAAAAGTTGATATTTATCAGTTTTCGTCGATGAGTGTTTGGAAAACTTGATACTCATCAATTTTCGCCAATGAGAGTTTCGAAAACTTGATATTCATCAATTTTCGCCAATGAGTGTTTCGAAAACTTGATATTCATCAATTTTTGTCGGTGAGAGTTTCGAAAACTTGATATTCATCAGTTTTCGCCAAAGTGTGTTTCGAAAACTTGATTTGATCAGTTCTAGTCGGTGAGTGTTTCGAAAACTTGATATTCATTAGTTTTTGTCGGTGATTGTTTTGAAAACGTTATATTCATCAGTTTTCGCCAATGAGTGTTTCGAAAACTTGATTTTCTTGTTAATCAGTTTTTGCCGATGAGTGTTTCAAAAAGTTGATATTTATCAGATTTTGTCGATGAGTGTTTCGAAAACTTGATATTCATTAGTTTTCGTCGATGAGTGTTTTGAAAACTTGATATTCATCAGTTTTCGCCAATGAGTGTTTCGAAAGCTTGATATTCATCAGTTTTCGCCATTGATTGTTTCGAAAATTGAATTTCTTGTTAATTAGTTTTTGCCGGTGAGGGTTTGGAACTTGATATTCATCAGTTTTCACCAATGATTGTTTCGAAAACTTGATTTTCTTGTTCATTAGTTTTCGCCGATGAGTGTTTCAAAAACTTGATATTCATCAGTTTTCGCGGGTAAGTGACTTGATATTCATTAGTTCTCGCCGGTGAGTGTTTCGAAAACTTCATATTCATCAATTTTTGCCAATGAGTGTTTCGAAAACTTGTTTTTCTGGTTAATCAGGTTTCGCCGATGAGTGTTTCGAAAACTTGGTATTGATCAATTTTCGCCAATGAGTGCTTCGAAAACTTGATGTTGATAAGTTTTCGCCAATGAGTGTTTCGTAAACTTGATTTTCTTGTTAATCGGTTGTCGCCAATGAGTGTTTCGAAAAATTCTTATTCATCAGTTTTCGCCGGTGAGTGTGTCGAAAACTTTATATTCATCAGTTTTCGCCAATGAGTGTTTCGAAAACTTGATTTTCTTGTTAATCAGTTTTCGCCAACGAGTGTTTTGAAAACTTGATATTAATCAGTTTTTCCGGTGAGTGTTTTGAAAACTTGTTATTCATTAGTTTTCGCCGGTGAGTGTTTAGAAAACTTGATATTCATCAATTTTCGCCGGTGAGTGTTTCAAAAACTTGATATTGATCAATTTTCCGCAAATGAGTGTTTCGAAAACTTGATTTTCTTGTTAATCTGTTTCCGCCGATGAATCTTTCTAAACCTTGATATTCATCAGTTTTCGCCAATGAGTGTGTCGAAAATTTGATATTGATCTGTTTTCGTCGGTGAGTGTTTCGAAAACTTGATAATCATTAGTTTTCGCCGGTGGGTGTTTCGAAAATTTGATATTCATCGGTTTTCGCCAATGAGTGTTTCGAAAACTTGATTTTTTTTGTTAATCATATTCGCCGAAGAGTGTTTCAAAAACTTGATAATGATCAGGTTTCGCCTCTGAGTGTTTCAAAAATATGATATTCATCAGTTTTCGCCAATGACGGTTTTGAAAACTTGATTTTCTTGTCAATCTGTTTTCGTCAATGAGTGTTTTGAAAATTTGATTTTGATAAGTTTTTGCAGATGAGTGTATCGAAAACTTGATATTCATCCATTTTCGCCAATGAGTGTTTCAAAAACTTGATTTTCTTGTTAATCAGTTTTTACCGATGAGTGTTTCAAAAAGTTGATATTCATTAGTTTTCGCGAATAAGTTTCGAAAACTGGATATTGATCAGTTTTCGCGAGTGAGTGTTTTGAAAACTTGATATTCATCAGTTTTTGCCAATGAGTGTTTCAAAAACTTCAATTTCTTGTTAATCAGTTTTCACCAATGAGTGTTTCGAAAACTTGATATTCATCAGTTTTCGCAAATGAGTGTTTCGAAAACTTGATTTTCTTGTTAATTAGTTTTCACCGATGAGTGTTTCGGAAACTTGATATTCATCAATTTTCACGGGTCAGTGTTTCGAAAACTTCATATTCATTAGTTCTCGTCGGTGAATGCTTCGAAAACTTGATATTCATCAGTTTTTGCCAATGAGTGTTTCGAGAACTTGATTTTCTTGTTAATCGGTTCTCGCCAATGAGTGTTTCGGAAACTTCTTGTTCATCAATTTTCGCCGGTGAGTGTTTCGAAAACTTGATATTCATCAGTTTTCGCCAATGAGTGTTTCGAAAACTTTATTTTCTTGATCATCAGTTTTCGCCACTGACTGTTTCGGAAACTTTATATTCATCAGTTTTTTTCGGTGAGTGTTTCGAAAACATGATATTCATAAGTTTTCGCCGGTGAGTGTTTCAAAAACTATATATTCATTCGTTTTCGCCAATGAGTGTTTCAAAAACTTGATATTCATCAGTTTTCGCCGGTGGGTGTTTTGAAAACTTGATATTCATCAGTTTTTCGCCAATGAGTGTTTCGAAAACTTGATTTTCTTGTTAATCAGTTTTCGCCGATGAGTGTTTCAAAAAGGTGATATTTATGAGTTTTCGTCGATGAGTGTTACGAAATTTTGATATTCATCAGTTTTCACCAATGAGTGTTTCGAAAACTTTATATTGATCAGTTTTCGCCGGTGAGTGTTTCGAAAACTTGATATTCATTAGTTTTTGCCGGTGAGTGTTTCGAAAACATGATATTCATCAGTTTTCGCCATTGAGTGTTTCGAAAACTTGATTTTCTTGTTAATCAGTTTTCGCCGATGAGTCTTTCGAAAACTTGATATTCATCAGTTTTCGCCGATGAGTGTTTCAAAAACTTGATATTGATCAGTTTTCGCCAATGAGTGTTTCGAAAACTTGATTTTCTTGTTAGTCAGTTTTCGCCGATGAGTGTTTCAAAAAGTTGATATTCATCAGTTTTCGTCGATTAGTGTTTCGAGAACTTGATATTCTTCAGTTTTCGCCAATGAATGTTTCGAAAACATGATTTTCTTGTTAATTAATTTTCGCCAATGAGTGTTTCAAAACTTGAAATTGATCAGTTTTCGCCAATGAGTATTTCAAAAAGTTGATATTTATCAGTTTTCGTTGATGAGTTCTTCGAACACTTGATATTCATCAGTTTTCGCCAATCAGTGTTTCGAAAACTTGATTTTCTTGTTAATCATTCTTCGCCAATGAGGGTTTCGAAAACTTGATTTTCTTGTCAATCATTCTTCCCCAATGAGTATTTCGAAAACTTGATATTGATCAGTTTTCGGCGGTGAGTGTTTCGAAACACTTGATTTTCATTTGTTTTCACCGGTGAGTGTTTCAAATAAATGATATTCATCAGTTTTCGCCATTGATTGTTTCGAAAACTTGATTTTCTTGTTAATCAATTTTTGTCGATGAGTGATTCGAAAACTTGATTTTCTTGCTAATTTGTTTTTTCCAATGAGTGTTTCGAAAACTTGATATTGATCAGTTTTCGTGGGTGAGTGTTTCGAAAACTTGATATTCATCAGTTTCTGCCAATGACTGTTGCGAAAACTTGATTTTCTTGTTAATCAGTTTTCGTCGATGAGTGTTTCAAAAACTTGATATTCATTAGTTTTCGTCGACGAGTGTGTCGAAAACTTGATATTCATCAACATTTGCCAGTGAGTGTTTCGAAAACTTGATATACATTAGTTTTCGTTGGTGAGTGTTTCGAAAACATGATATTCATTAGTTTTCGCTGGTAAGTGTTTCGAAAACTTGATATTCATCAGTTTTCGCCAATGAGTGTTTCGAAAACTTGATTTTATTGCTAATCAGTTTTTGCGAATGAGTGTTTGGAAAACTTGATATTGATCAGTTTTCGCCGGTGAGTGTTTCCAAAACTTGATTTTCATTAATTTTCGCCGGTGAGTGTTTCGAAAACTTGATAATCATCAGTTTTCGTGAATGAGTGTTTCGAAAACTTGATATTGATCAGTTTTCGTCGTTGAGTGTTTCAAAATGTTCATATTCATAAGTTTTCGTCGATGAGTGTTTCGAAAACTTGATATTCATCAGTTTTCGCCAATGAGTGTTTCAAAAGCTTGATATTGATCAGTTTTTGCCGGTGAGTGTTTCAAAAACTTGATATTCATTAGTTTTTGCCGGTGAGTACTTCAGAAACTTGATATTCATCAGTTTTCGCCAATGAGTGTTTCGAAAACATGATTTTCTTGTTAATAAGTTTCCGCCGATTAGTGTTTGAAAAACTTGATGTTCATCAGTTTTCATGGATGAGTGTTTCAAAACCTTGATATTCATCAGTTTTCGATACTGAGTGTTTCGAAAACCTGATATTGATCAATTTTCGTCGGTGAGTGTTTCGAAAACTTGATATTCATCAGTTGTCGCCAGTGAGAGTTTCGAAAACTTGATATACATCAGTTTTGGCCAACGAGTGTTTCGAAAACTTGAATTACTTTTTATTAAGTTTTCGCCGATGAGTGTTTCTAAAAGTTCATATTTATCACTTTTCGCCGATGAGTAATTGGAAAACTTGATAGTGATAAATCTTCCCAGGTCAGTGTTTCGAAAACTTGATTTTCTTGTTAAATCAAGTTTTCGCAACACTCATTGTCGAAAATTGAAGAATATCAAGTTTTCGAAACAATCACCGGCGAAAACTGAAGAATATCAAGTTTTCGAAACACTTGTTGGCGAAAACTGATGAATATCAAATTTTCGAAACACTCACCGGCAAAAACTAATGAATATCAAGTTTTCGAAACACTAACCGGCGAATACTGATCAATATCAAGTTTTCGACTGATAGGCTTAACAGTTGACTACTGTGTTCTTAACTCATCATATTTTTCTAGATTTTCCAGAAACGCATATGGCAGTCAACTGCCATGCCCAATCAGTCGACTTCCATGTTCTTGACCCATGGAAAACCCAGATTCAACCCAGAAATTCAATTTAGTAAATATTTAATTGTTGAAGGTTTTATGAGTAAGCAGTCGACTGCTATGCTTGGGACAGTAGACTGATGGAACATAGAGAGCTCCCAGTCGACTGGTAAGTTCTAGCAGTTGACTGATAAGCTACTGCCTCTTCTTATATATTTTTCAAAGAGTGAACAGTCGACTGATACAAGGCAGTTTATGAAAATGTTTTACATCTTATGAAACAAAAGTTTTAAGAGCCCAATTACATACTTAAACTTAATGTTAAAGGATTAAAGGACAATATGGGACATGGATTAAGGGAAATAACATAGTAAAATGAAAAGAGAGCTAAGTTTTCCATATACATTCTTTGTAGAAGAAGAAGTCCATAATCGATTGACCAATTGTCGGTATGGGACGACCGTTGGGATTTCCATGGTTGAACCATAATATGGGATGGTAAAACATCCAATCGACTGATGATGAAAGTTTACGAAAACACCGTGTTGGTTGTTTAATTTTAAGCTAGTAGACTTTATATGGCCAAATCAAGAGTGACATGCTTAAAATTAGATTAACCATGATTGGGGCTATTTCTTTACAATGTATGTACATGAGAATAACATATCAAGGGATAAAATCTTGATCCTTTAGGAAAGATACCTTGTGTCTTATGGCAATGAGAAGTCATGGACAAAATGGTGATCCTTTGGGAAAGATGCGTTGTATCCTATGAATGTATGGTTAAGGTTAAAAGTGTGACCCTTCGGGGAAGAGGCATTGTACCCTATGAATGAATGAATGTTAAAGGATAAAATTGTGACCCAAGAGGGGAAGATGCATTGTATCCTATGAATGAAATGGACAAAACTGTGACCCATAGGGGAAGAGCAATGTGTCAAATGAATGGAATGGACAAAACTGTGACTCATCGAGGAAGTCCAATGTGTTAAATGAATGAATGGATATGTGCGAGTAGTTGTTGGACAACTCTCCCGATGCTCAATGTTTTTATGAAAGATTAGGGTTAAATACCCATATGTTTTGAATGCTTGTTTTTTCCACGTTTTATGAAATGATGATGAATGTTAATGAAATGTCCATATTTCTATGCAATGATTAAATGTGAAGTATAATGATTATATAATACCAAGTTAATCGCAAGTATGTTTTAACTGATGCATTGATTTTGATATATGCCATAAAATCATTTAAAGTTAATGATAATGGTGCATCCAGATTTTTATGATATAAAATGTAATGAGAAATGCAGTGATTTTCTCTATTGTGATACAGTGGTACACATTAGCGGTTTTGGAAACATGTGGCCGTGATTACTGAGATTATGATCTCATGATTACGTTGATGTGTATCAGATGCCTAGGTACATAGTTACGCTAGAGGCTAAGCTGGAGTGGAGGCACGATCCGATACAGGGCTGGATCATAATTATTAGTGATGTAGTAGTGCATGAAGTTACATATCTGACCTCTGCTTAGCCTGTCTGACATTATGATGGATGTTTATATATATGATTTTGTATTCTCCAATCCCTTGACCTTGTGCCTTATATGTTTTTGGAAAGGCCATAGAGGTTACTTGATGGCATGTATAGAAAGGGATGGAGTCATATTAAGTTAATATATGGAACTTTTTATGTATGTATTAACTAGAGTTCTTACCCACTAGTAAGTTAAGGACTAAGATCATAAAATGCTTGCTATCTCTAGATCTTTATGCTTCTCAAGTCACTAGTTGACCTTGACCATGATGGATGTATATATGTACATATATTAAATTATGTAACTATGTATGTAAAATTTGTTTATAGTAAATATGGTTAATTGATTATGGGTGTAGAGATTATAGTTAATGCTTCCGCTTAAGAAACGAGTGAGATAACCAAGAGTTGAAACTTAGACCAACTCAATCTAATTAATCTATTTGGCAAAAGTTTTATAAATTCGGGTAAGAAATGTAGTAACACGCTAATTCAGGATAACTATATACTAAAAATGGACGTAGAGAATTGGGGTGTTACAGATATGGTATCAGAGCACCACTACCTTAGTTAGAACTGGATTAGGGAGTTTTAACTAGGTAGGTAGGGCATGGATTCCTCGTAGGAAGACTTGAACTGGTAATTGAGTCTGACTAGAGGAATGGAGTTAGGTTTAGGTAAGAAGTATTTCTACCTTGAGTCATATTAACTCTATGAATGAAACTGATATTGAAATTTCAATATTACTTATTTTGTAGAGTGAAATATGCCTCCAAGGCGAAATACTGGGAATAATCGAAGGAATGAGGTGAATCCTGATGGGGATGCACAAATCATGAGGGATATGGCAGAGGAAATGAAGAGACAAGCCGATGCCGCGACCCAAATGATGCAGCACATCCAAGAAGAGAGGAATGAAAGGGTTCCAGGTCCTAGAATTAGGGATGATAACTACAATGGGTGGGCAGAGTTTCAAAAAGCTAGACCGTCAGCTTTTAGAGGTGAGTTTAATCCAATATTAGCCGAGGGCTGGCTAAAGGAGTTGGAGAAATTGTTCAAAGTCCTACATGTTAGCTGGCGAGGCCGAATATTGGTGGAAAGGAGCATTGCAGTTGATGGAGGCCCGTAACACTCCACTCACGTGGGAGAACTTTAAGATTACCTTCTTAGAAAAGTATTACCCGATGAGCGTGAGAAACCAGAAGGAAATTGTGTTTATGCAGATTAAACAAGCAAACATGCCTTTTGAGGTATTCATAGCCAAGTATGAAGAGTTGTCTCATTTCTCTTCTTACTTGAAACACAATCCAGACGAGGTTTGGAAGGCCATGCATGTGACCTCAGCTCTTAATTTTGCTATGAGTAATGTGATAGCTCCTCTTGATATTAAGAACTATGCAGAATTAGTGAACAGGTGTCGCATTGTTGCCAGAAATTTGGAGAAGACCGATAGGGTCAACTTCAATAACAAGTGAACGATGAATTATTTCAAGGGTGGAACTAGTCAGGAAAAGAAACCTATGATGAGCAAACCTGCACCCAAACTTTGTTCTAAATGCGGGAAAACCCATGGAGATAAGCCATGCCAGCTCAGAACGAATGTCTGTTACACTTGTGGTGTGACAGGGCATTTCGCTAGAGATTGCCCTCAGAAGAAGCAGACCCCTGATGGAGTGAAACCACCTACTAGAGGAAGAGTCTTTACCCTCAAGGGCGAAGAAGCGACTAAATCCGATGATCTTATCGAGGGAACATGTATAATAAATGGTAAGTCTTTACATGTACTGTTTGACTCGGGTGCCACGCACTCGATTATTAATTCTAAATGTGTGAAGGATTTAAATTTACAGTTGACTACTCTCCCGTATAGTTTATCGATTTCTACTCCTACACGAGAATGTGTTGTGACTTCACTGGTTTGTTTGAACTGTCCAATTATTGTGGAGAATAGACGTTTTGAAATTGATTTAATTTGTTTGAATCTATCAGGGATTGATATAATCTTAGGCATGAACTGGCTGTCTGAAAATAATGTGGTCCTTAACTGTTGTGAAAAATCTGTAATGTTTATAGATGCCAAACCTGTTAGTAAAAGAAATGAGGAAAAGATCCAAAGAGTAAGTTTTCTATGTACCTCTGAAAAAGAGATGTCGCGTAAACTTAGCAGTATTCCTATTGTTTCTGATTTTCCTGATGTCTTTTCAGAGGAGATAACTAGTCTCCCTCCAAAACGGGAAGTTGAGTTCTCTATAGAGTTAGTCCCTGGGACGGGACCGATCTCTGTAGCTCCTTATAGAATTGCCCCTCCCGAGTTAGGTGAACTAAAGACACAGATAGAGGATCTTTTGAGTAAACAATTCATCAGGCCTAGTGCATCACCATGGGGTGCACCGGTACTATTTGCGAAAAAGAAAGATGGGAGCCTTAGGATGTGTATCGATTATAGACAACTTAATAAGGTAACCGTGAAGAATAAGTACCCACTTCCTAGGATAGATGATCTCTTAGATCATCTAAGGGGAGCCACGGTATTTTCCAAGATTGATTTGAGGTCGGGGTACCATCAAATCAGAGTCAAGGCAAAGGATATCCCCAAGACTGCCTTTAGGACTAGATACGGGCATTATGAATTCCTTGTGATGCCATTTGGTCTGACAAACGCTCTCGCCATTTTTATGGATTATATGAATCGTATCTTTAGACCCTACCTCGATCGGTTTGTGGTAGTGTTTATTGATGATATCTTAGTATATTCTAGGAATAAGGAAGAACATGAGGAACATCTTAAAGTCGTGCTAGAAGTGCTTAGGGAAAAACAATTGTACGCCAAGTTGTCTAAGTGTGAATTTTGGTTAGAGGAAGTCAAATTCTTAGGACATGTGATCTCTAAGCACTACAAGAAAACAGGAATCTAGCCACGGTTAGAACAGGCCTCTAACGGCGGTTCTGACCGTGGCTAGAACTCTAGCGGCGGTTGCTCAACCGTCGCCAAACGATGCGTCGGGACCACTTCTAGCGACGGTTAAGCCAACCGTTGGAATAACCGCCGTTAGGCATATTTTCACCTAACGACGGTTACAACCGTCGCTAGAGTTTTGACCTAACGGTGGTTGCAACCGCCGTTAGAGTAAGTAAACTAACGGCGGTTGAAACCGCCGTTAGATTACTTGAGCTAACGGCGGTTCCAACCGCCGTTAGAGTTAGGTAATCTAACAGCGGTTCCAACCGCCGTTAGAGTTATGTTGTTGGTGCTTCCTTTGGCGACGGTTGCAACCGCCGTTAGAATCGTTTTTTTTTAAAAAAACTTTTTTTAGGTTTTTGTTTATTTATAACATTCATACTCAACCTGTTCAAGAGTTTGCACATCAATAAATAAACTCCAGCAACAATAACAATAAATAAATCAAGCCTAATAGAATTTAAGATAAATTCAACACTAATAATAAAGTTTCATCTGCATATAAATTAAAAATGAAGTCTACAACATATATAATAGAATTTGAGATGACTTCAACAACTACTAATAAAGTTCAAGAGTACTTAAACTCAAAATAAAGTCTTCACAACATAATTCTCAATCTCAAAATATAAATGATACATTAATAGCAATTAAAAAGTTTAGTACTAGCAACAAAATAAAACTAATTAAATATAACTAACATCAAAATAGAACTACATAAATATATAAGATCATGGATCATGACTAGCTCCAGATGATCGTCGACGTGATGCTTCTGCGCTGCCTACATCAGGTGGCTGTAATTAGAAAAAGAAAGACAATTAGATTTTATAATAATGTATAGTGTCTATTTTAACATTGTTGTAAAGAAAATAAACATTTATGTTACCTGTGTTGGAGGACATGGTACCTCGCCAACAATCTCAGAAGGAATTCTTACTCCCATGTGATCAGCTAAATACTTAACCATGTGATATTGCTAAGCTTTTTCCATTTCACGCTCCTTTTGTAGGGCTTCAAACTTTTCTTTCATGCGAGCTTGCTCCAATTCACGCTCCTTTTTAAGAGCTTCCAACTCTTCTTTCACTGAACTTAGCTCAGATTGTAAGGATCCTTCATTTGAATGTCCACTACTTGTAGAACTTAAATTTAAGTTGTTGAATCGATATTTGGGTAGCCCAAAAACTTGAGAAGGGCATGTACCTAGTCCTAACCCTCGAACTCGTCCAGAATGCTCCTTGCCAAGCACTTGCCCCAATGCATCATCTGATGAAACCACACCAGTGTATGACTCTAAAGATTCTTGCTCACGAAGCTTTTCTGAAACTTTCTCCTAAAAATTCAAACATAATTGAGGATTGATACAAGTACTATGCAAAGACATAATGTAACACAGAATACATCCCTTAAAACAATATCTTAAGCACTTAAAGACTAGGCAAAACCAATTATTACAAAAAATAAAGAGGTTTAACATCTGTAACATTCATCATCAATTAACAAAGAAATTCATGATGCATTTGTAAAATCAATACAGTTTCTTAAGAATTCAAAAGCACTCAAAGCAAAACAAAGAGATATTTCTATCACTATCTAATATAATAGAAAGAGAATTAGTTCTGTACTCTTGATAGGGGAATGTATATTTCTCAATAGCCTTCAATTTCAATCTCACAATTAGAAAGTTTAAGAATTTAGCTACTTGCAAAACCAAATGACAACATTTATGCAGTATAATTCGTACTAAACACAGCCACGTATAAATTTATATTCTTAGAGATCAATGTACAAAAGAATACTATTCAACCATATTATCAACATTCCTCCCTTTCACTAATTAGATGAATTCACATGTTTGCTAAACGGAACAAGAAACAAAATAGCATGACAACACAAACACAAGAAATATGACATGAAAACCAGCTCCAACAATTACAGCACGGACACAAAAAACACAACATGCAAACCAGCTCCAACATTGAATAACTTAGACAGCACAAACACAAAAAATACATTACCACAGTTGCCTTGGCATCCTCATTAATATAGCTCCCATCCTTTTTTGTGTGGGTTGCAATGAATAACTCAGCTCGACTCACTGGTCGACCTTTTTTTACTTCCTAAAAATCAAGAAATAATCACATTGTCTATAATTTTAAAAAAAAAACTAGTAACTAATAGAATTTTAAATCACCATTTCATTCTTCCTTCTTGCGTTGCTTTTGGAACCACCTATGTGAGGAAATTTTAATTTCTTTCGATTCTCTTGGTTTTGAATGCACATCTCCTACACATGAAAGACAAACAAAATTAATCATATTTTATATAAACAAAATTAAACTACAAGTAAGTTATATATGAAATCTTACAATGCATTTGTCACTTAGGCGGTAGTCGACAAAGCTATTCCATTGGTCTTGGGGTACTTTTGGAGGACGCGCTTTCATGATCTCATCTCTTACTTGTAGTTTTTTAATTATCCCGGATAGCTTACTTCTATAGTCCCTTCTTTTCTCCCCTAACGATCTCCAAGCCCACTTTAATCCGTTACGTGCTGAAAATGCAATCTTACTCTGAATTTAAAACCATTGAAACGTTAATTACAAACAATTAGTTAAAAACAAATAAAGACAAACAATGAAAAATTCCCTTCATACCTCAATGAGTGAAACTGCATCATTAAAATATTGTTCAGGCACTTCCTTCCAATTACAGAAGTTTAGAGGAATCAACTCACAATCCGTAGCCATGTTTCCCAACCAAAATCCAATTAAGCCTCCAGCACCACCAAGTCCTTGCCCAAATTCATTAACTTCACAAATCACTTTCTTTCCCCTTGGTAAATTCCATACATTCTTTGCCTTCATCTTCTCTTGTGTAATAAGTCCATTTTCATCTTCCATGCATAACATAAAATAAGACAATAACAAATATATACATATTGTAATAGATCAATAAAAATAAATTCAAACGGGATACTTACGAATAATGTCCACTATCCAGTCTTTATTCAAACCTTGCTCTTCACTTGGAACTCGTACAGATGTAGGTTCAGCAGAATCCACATCTTCCTGTTGGGAAGAAGTACCAATAGGTTGTGTAGGAGGAGCAGATGCTGCAGGTGAGGCCTCAACTCGAGCAGAATTCACAGTCATTTCCTGTTGGGAAGATGTGTCAAGTGTTTGTGTAAGAGGAGTAGATGCTGCAGGAGGGGCCTCATATATTTTTTGTATCAATGCATCAACTTTTAGTCTAGCTCTAGATGATCGTTTACGCTTATTATGTTGCATCCTGAAAGACAATAAAAAAGATATGGTTAGAATAATATAATAGCAAAACCATATAAAATATAAACATAACTATGGTAGACTATATGTAGAACAAAGTAATAAACAAACCATGTCATCTTCATCACTATTATCAAACATTGCATCAACATTGTTAGCTGTGTGATCAGAAATATGTTCTCATCACTCCTTAACAGTTGTAAGTTATCAATCTCAACAGGAAAAATTGAATTTATTTGTTGCTCTAGTTGTGCCTGTTGAATTTGACGACCATTATCTTCTTCATCAATGTCTACTTCATCACCCATTTCATATAAGTCTCGAGGCTTCACATGGATTGCAACACTCCATGGGAAGTTTGTTTTGTCATCCACATAAAAAGCCATTTGAGCATCTGAAGCCAATATGTAAGGCTCATCGTCTACATGATCTCCAGTATGAATCAATCGGGAAAAATTAACCAAATTAAACTGAAACTCATCCTTCTTTATCCCTCTGGTGTTAGCCCACAAACATTTGAAAAGCATAACTTTCATATGACCATAGTAGTTCAATTCGATGATATTTACTAACTTGCCATAGTATAAGAGGTTTGCAAGTGCTACATTCGCATCTTTTGCACTTGCATAACATCTAGTTTGTGATGACACCCATACACCACTATTTTGGGTTTTCAATCCTTCTTCTCTTGCTAGTGTTCGAAACCTAAAGCCATTAATATTTACTGCACTGAATCTCCTAGACTTTGATTGAGGACCACGTGCAAGGAATTTGATATCATCCGACACATTTGCATTGTCATTCTTGCCAAACTAAAACAATTAACAAAATATTTTAACAACATACACTTGGTGTTTTAATAAAGTATATATCTTTCAACAAATTGAATCTTACATAATCTTTAAACCAATTAGTAAAATTTTTTGTGACATGTTTGTCAATCGCCACCGCAGATCTGGTATGACGGCGAAGCATAGCTTTCACGTCATCTCTATATTGTCTACAAGATATTTTATTATGTTAGTTACGTAGCCACATTATTTTTTAAACTAAAAAGAGATTGATTAGTGTGTATCACTTGCTGAACAAACTCATCAATTGCTTTACAATTGAACAAGACACAACGATGTGCTTGTAATCTTTCAGTAGGAGTTAGTTCAAAGTCTAAGATGCTACCAACTGGACGCCCTAATTGCGGGAACATCTGTGACCCTGAGTTCTAGGTACAAACATTATCGTCAATACGACTCGGCCTATTAAATCTTGTCTCTATGTCATCTAGATACCTTGAACAGAAGTTCAATATTTCTTCAGCTAGATAACTCTCAGCAATAGAGCCTTCTGCTTGAGCCTTATTTCTTACATATGTCTTACAATGTCCAAGGTACCTATACATACAATTGTCAAAACAAAAGAAAATAAAAAATGAAAACAATACTTTAATTTTGATAAAACTAAATTAAATTAAAGAATACCGTTCTATAGGATACATCCATCGATTCTGAACTGGACCTCCAAGTTTTGCTTCATCAACCAAGTGAACCACCAAGTGCACCATGATTGTAAAGAAAGAAGGCGGGAATAACATCTCTAGTTGACAAAGTGTGACCACAATTTTTTCTTGAAGTTGGTCAAGCTCTTTGATATCTAACACAAGAGAACATAATTTCCTAAAGAACACACACAAGTCCACCACAACTACAGTAACCTTAGGGTCAATATGTGCATTTCGCAATGCTACTGGAAGTAGCTGCTCTATGAGTACATGAGAGTCATGACTTTTCAAGCCTGAGATTTTACGATTCTTCATGTCAACACATCTGGAAATGTTGGATGCATAACCATCCGGCACTGTCACATCCTTTAATGTTGCTAAGAAAACATCCTTTTGCTGATTATTCATAGTAAAACAAGCAGATTTATATTTTCCATTTGCATCTGGCCATAACTCTGGTCTCACTCCTAAACATTGCAAATCTTTTCGAGCATTCAAGTTATCTTTTGTCTTTCCAGCTTCATTCAACAAAGTATACAACACATTGTCACTTACATTTTTTTCAATATGCATCATATCTAAATTGTGTCGCAACTTAAGATTAACCCAATATGGCAATTGAAAAAATATACTTCTTTTTCTCCATTGTTGGGTCTCTCTTGCACGTGGTCTTTTTCTTATTGAATCTGACTCTAGAGGCTTACCAAATGTCACATTAATGCCTTCTGTTTGATTCAGTATCATGGCACCATCTAGTTGAATTGGAGGATCCCGTCTTTCTGTTGTCCCATCAAAACGATTTCGATTAAATCTATAACTATGTTGTGCTGGCAAGAATCTACGATGACCCATGAAGCAGAGTTTTTTCCAATTGGTGAGTTTCATAGGCTTTTGATCAAAATTGCATGATGGACAAGCATAGCCAGTGTAGGTATTCCAACCAGATAGATTACCTAACCCTGGGAAATCACTTATAGTCCATAACAATGCAGCCCGCATTTTGAACTTCTGGTTAGTTGAAGAATCAAATGTTTCAATGCCCTCGACCCACAAATCATTCAATTCTTTTATTAGTGGTTGTAGATACACATCAATGTCATTTCCAGGCATTTTTTTCTCAGGTATGATCATAGACAACATTAAAGATGTTGGCTTCATACACATCCATGGTGGAAAGTTGTATGGAATCAAAATAACCGGACAAATGCTATAGTTAGTGCTCCTTGTTCCAAAAGGATTAAAACCATCACTAGCCAACCCAAGTCTAAGATTTCTAGGTTCTTCAGCAAATCCTGGGTATTGAGCATCAAATGACTTCCATGCTTCACCATCTCTTGGATGTCTAAGAAGACCATCTAAGTTTCGATCAGTAGCGTGCCACCTTAAATGCTTAGCTATTTTAGTGGACATATACAATCTTTGCAATCTTGGAGTAAGTGGAAAATAGCGTAACACCTTTGCAAGTCTCTTTTTTCGTTTTTTATTTCCACCACGTCCATTGTTACTATCCACCCTTGTATTTGTTTTCCACCTAGAAGTATTACATGTTTTACATTTGTCATGTTCAGCATCATCCCCCCAATATAGCATACAATCGTTTGGACAAGCATGGATAGTTTGATAATTAAGACTCAACTTGTTTATGGTCTTTTTGGCATCATAAAATGATTTCGGAAGCCTTGCATTTTCAAATGCATCCCTCAACAATTCCAAAATCATGTCCATAGCTTTATCACTCACTCGACATAAGCATTTAATGTGATAAAGCTTAACCAAAAAGGAAAGCTTTAAATACTTCGTACAACCTTCATACAATTCTTGATTTTCATCATTCATCAAGTCATTGAATTTGCAATTTTCCTCATTTGTTCCACTAGTGGAACCAATGTGTACCTCACTATTTGGATGGTGGGTTGACCCTGGTTCATCAATATTTCTTTCTCTAAACACCCCAAAGGCATCGTGTAGTAAATCTTGCATTTCCCCACCTACTTGCTCCACTTGTACCAAAGGAGTAGTATGAGCATCTTCCTCTACCCGTTCACCATGCCTAATCCAAGTAGTGTACCCCAATGGGAACCCATTGCATATCAAGTGATCAAACATAACGTCCCTCGTAAACCACTTTTTAAAGCCACATGAGAGACATGGGCATTTCACAATCCCTTCCACATAAGGCCTAGAAAATGCAAAATCGAGAAAACCTTCTACACCAGCAACATATTCTGGTGAATAACGCGGCCTACTAATCCAACTTCTATCCATAACCACACCTAATTCAGAATAAGAAATCAATTCAATGATTAACCTAAGATTAATCTACTTATTCCCTAAGTTTAATAAAAATGCATAATTTTTGCAAAGTGAACACAACAATAGAACTATATTAGAATTAAAACATGTGAACAAATTTTTTTGAGCTAAAGGTCAACTTAGAATTAAATGTAGCAAAATAGCAATGCAGAAAAATATGATCATATTTCAATCAAAGAGTTTAATAATAAAATATTTACTTTTATCATACTTACTTTCAAGTTTCGACTATATTGATGTAGTTGGAAATGAAAGCACAACTTTAGAAACCTTGCAATTAGTCAAGCCCCAATTGAACCTACGAAAAATACGTTTTCAACAAGGAGTTGAGAATATATAACAGAGAAGGAAGAAGATGATTTAACTAGAAACTATAGTCAGATAATTAATAATTAATTGAACCAACAGCTGAAAAGACACAAAGTAATTACAAAAGTGAATCAATGAGCATGAGATGTCTAATCTTTCATGAACAGTGTAAAATTTCCAGTAGTAGACAATGATGAATACACAAGTCAACACTACCAATCTTCAAACACAAGCACTAAAAAAATATATCTAAATAAAATATTTTTATCAATCAGTTTTAAATATTTTTACTTATTTATTATGTGAGTTATTTAGTTTGAAATAAAAAGAATTTGATTGATTTATCCTATTAATTAACACATAAATAAATAACACGCTACAGTTTATACACTAAATAAAAACTTCTCAAAATCTAAACCTTGTGGCTTATAATAAAAAATCACGTACACAAGAGATGTATATATATATATATATATACACACTGAGTTAATAGAAGATATATCTAATGAAATCCAATTAGTATTAGTTTGGTGTGTTGATTTACTCTTCTTTTATAAACGGGAATAAAAGAAAAAACAGAGTTTTTTTTATGAAGAAAAATAGAGCTGTGTGCTCGATCATACTTGAATTCTCTGAAGTTTTTTTTTTTAAAAAAATTTTGAACCAACAAAAAATTAATATATTGAAATATTTTTTTAAAAAAATTCTAACTTAATTTCGGAGATCTAAATCACACTCGATTGATCAGGGATTTTTGTTTTATATATAAGGGATTTGGGTTTGCACATGGGTACGTGTTTTCTTATTTTGTTTTCAAATGCAGTGTCCAACATGAAAACATCGTTTTGAAGTGAAGAATTTGTAACACATTCTATCCACCATGCAATATTGTAAAAGAAAGAAAGAAAGAAAGGGAGAGAAAGTAAAAGAAATAGTAATACCTTCCACTACCAAATAGTTGTCCTTGTTCTGATCAAGCAGAAAAAACCACATTTTGACATAGATTTCCCAACAAAAAGGAAACGAACTCGTTTCTTGCAACACCAAGTATAAAGAAATATGGTCATTCACATTCTTACTCTTGTTTCCACTTGGATATAGAACCAATTTCCTGTGGATTCATATAGAACAAGCTCAAGCACTTTGAAGGAAAGATTATTTATGTATATAATAGTTATTCAATGCATTATTATTACACAAGAAAATTATTACCACTTATAGCCTCCAGCTTCAAATTCCGCTGATTCATATGTCTTTATTGCATTCTTTGTGAGTAATGAAAATGACTGGATTCTCACTTGGTAATGAGCTGGTGAAGTATCTGACACAGATCGCAAAATGCCTGCATATAAGCAGTTATGTCAACACATAATTAAAACGATATTGCCTGTAGACAAGTCTCTTTCATTCCAAAATACAAGTACAAAGTTACTTAGACCTATGTTTTCTTAACTAGTTTTTTTTAGACTAAGAGAGAGAAAGACACATAGACCTTGTTGGATATCCATGATGAGAATTGAGACAGACAGGATATAGTAAAAAGATTGTATTACAATTAGAAACTTGGATTGTTTCCACCACCATGGGATTAGCTATTAGTTATATTATATAAGTTCCATTCGTTTAACTAAATTGTTTTAATATAATAGTTAAGAAGCCAAAGATAAAATACCCAAATGAGTGTTAGTATTAGGTGATTTTCACCATAAATAATTCGTTTCAAATCAAGTAGGTTTCAAATGTGAGACTTATTTTGTGTCTTTATGTTACACCCCAAAATTGTGCAGCAAAAATAACATAGCAAAAGCAGCAAAAGAAAAGAGAAAAATGGAGAGATTAAAAAGATGAAGATGAATGAACCTGTATATGATTCCAATGGAAGGAAAATATACAAGATAGTAGCTCCTTGAGAAAAATTCCAAAGCCAAAAGCTTCACAAATTCATCTATGCCCCTCTTAGTGTAAAAGCCAATAATATATATTCATGCTTCTTTTCCTTAGGTCTAAATTGAGCTCAAAGCCCTCCATCTCTACCGACTTTATCTTGGGCCTATTGGGCCACTTGGTTCGTATCACATTCTTTCTCCTGTCCTATATAAGTAATCTAGTTTTTTTTTTCTTACAAGGAAATAAGGCTAGAGTGTGAGAGCACCCTCTAAGATTATCAGCAAAAGGCAGAACTATATAAAGCAGCTACTTGTGTGGACCATCAAAATTAGTCCTAGAGACCATACATGCACATCCGATTTTTCATGCTAAACTTGAAGAAACTAAGATGATTGTCTTTCGAGCAACTAGCTAGCATTATTAAAGAAGGAAGTCTGTAAGTTTTCTAGAATCACTTTCTACTTGAATATATAAATTTAATTAAATCTAGTTATGACTTCAACTAATTAGCTCAATAACAATACCAGTACGTACTACAGAGGACCAATTTTATAAGTAAAACTCTTAACCCAATTGTTAAATTTAAATCAGCTCAACTGTACTTTAACTTAACAATCAGATTGCAGACTGAAGTGTACTTCAGCTTGCGTGAATCCTTGTAAATAATGCTCGTGTTCTCAATCATAAAATTAAATTCAAGGTCATCAGATTACTCCCATTTCACAGCTTTAATTTTAGTTTATATATATGTTGGATAATATAGAAAAAAAGATTACAATATTGCATTTTTCTCAATGAAATATGGTCTCTCTATTTACTGTTCTACAGCTATTCTGATTGTTCTGAAAGTGCACTATAATAAATCATGTACTACTACACACATATATCAGGCATCTAAATTAAATTAAAGAATCGTTCAGCATATAAGATGAGTATGTCACATTATTTCCCTTTAATTCACTTTTCTTCGATCGCTTTAAGATGAGGATAGATAGAGCAATGATAGAGCTCTTCCAACTGGAAAGATTCAGAATCCACTTAACAAGAATAGAGTAGCTATCAAATTAAATTTAGTTCATCATATTAATTAAGGTGAGCCAATAGTGTTTATAATGGTAATTAAGGTGAGCCAATAACACTCTACCTGCCACTCTATACTTTGGCAACTAGGAAGAAGCTCCTTTGAGAGATTCACGCTCTGCTCCGCAGCATCAGAAGGGGTCTTTTGCCATTGCTGAAAAGTAGAATGCAATTTATCAATCTTCACAGAAAAGGAAACGAGTTAGACAACTTAGCACCACATTCTACACCACGCAAATCCTTCATAACTCTAATTTCACATAACGAATAAAACATTCGAACCAAGACGGACTCAATAATTACCGTGGACGCAAATTTAGGTTTAAGACACACTCAATCACATCAACTCGCTGATGTCAGAGGCATTTCTTTTTCCTCCTAAAACCACCAAATTAGTACAGAAACTTGAAAATTTTGACACACAGCGCAAGCATACAGCTTCAACATTGCAAGATCCAATAATAACCCATAAGACACTATCCCTTGGAGGAACAAGCACACGCACACCTTGTATTTCAGAAGAAGAAGAAGAGGGCTTTGGATGGATATTACAGTAGAGAAAATGGACAAAGATGGAAAAAGTTACTGTATTCGAAGTGTTCTGACAAACGAAAGAAGCCAAGCAAACCCAGAAATCGCTCGTCTTTCGGTGGAGATAGAACGGAAAAGCAAATCGTGCTACGGGATGTCAACGCCGGTCGCCGCCGTCCTCAACGCCACTCGCCGTCGTCCTCAACGCCTCTCGCTGCTGCCGTTGTGCTCTCTGAATGAATGGTTTAGGGCGTCGATTTGTGTTCGAATGTGAGAATGGGACGTCACTCGTGCGTGTGGAAAGAATGAAAGGAAGACTATTGGTTTTTGGGAAGAAAAAAAGGCGCCTAATAAAAAGAACTCTACCGCCAATTTTTTTTCTTGTAGCCACGGTTAACATACAACCGTGGCTAACAAAAAGCCCCAATTGTATCTAACCACGGTTGGACACAACCGTGGTTAGATGACCGTGGTTAAAACCCTGTTTTTTTGTAGTGAAGGATGGAGTAGGGGTAGATCCTAGTAAAACGGATGCTGTGGCTAGTTGGGAGAGACCTAAGACAGTGACTGAAATTCGTAGCTTTCTCGAATTAGCCGATTACTATAGGAGGTTTATAGAAGGGTTTTCGCAAATCGCATTACCCATGACGAGGTTGACACGAAAAGAGGCACCATTTGTGTGGACCTTAGAGTGTGAAAATAGTTTCCAAACTCTGAAAGAAAGGTTGACCACCACACCGGTGTTAGTCATACCCGATCCTTTAGGTGAGTTCGAATTGTACACTGATGCGTCTAGAAAAGGATTAGGTTGTGTCTTAATGCAAGGGAAGAGGGTAGTTGCGTATGCATCTAGACAGTTGAGACCCCATGAGGAGAATTACCCGACTCATGACTTAGAGTTAGCCCCCATAGTGTTTGCCCTAAAGATACGGAGACATTATCTTTATGGCATTAGGTTTGAGATATTTAGTGACCATAAAAGTCTCAAATATTTCTTTGATCAGAAAGAATTAAACATGAGACAGAGAAGATGGATGGAATTTTTAAAGGACTATGATTTTGAATTAAAATACCATCCCGGAAAAGCAAATGTGGTCGCAGACGCCTTAAGTAGAAAATCTTTACACATGTCTCAATTAATGGTTAATGAATTGAAGTTAATAGAGAAGTTTAGAGATATGAATTTATCGACTTCGATTTTACCTGATAGGATATGTCTGAATCAGTTGAGGATAGAATGTGACCTTAGGGCTCAGATACTGGAAGCTCAAAAAGGGGATGAATTCTTAAAGTCTCTAAAGGACCCAAAGAAATTCATTGAGTCATCAGACGGGATCGTGACGTTTCAGGGTAGAGTGTATTGCCCCAATCAAGGAGGACTAAGGGATAAAGTCTTAGAAGAAGCCCACAAGAGTAGCTATACCGTACATCCGGGTGCCACTAAGATGTATCAAGACCTGAAGAAGAGATTTTGGTGGTCAGGTATAAAAAGGGACATAGCAGAGTATGTCGCTAAGTGTCTAATATGCCAGCAGGTGAAGATTGAACATCAGAAACCTGCGGGATTGTTACAACCCTTAGATATCCCTAAATGGAAATGGGATCAAATTTCCATTGATTTCATTGTAGCTCTTCCGAAAACACAGTTAGGGAATGATGCTATATGGGTGATAGTGTACGGATTTACTAAATCAGCACATTTCGTACCAATTAAGATAAATTTCTCACTAGATACGTTAGCTCACTTGTACATTCAAGAGATAGTGAGGTTACACGGAGTCCCCTCTAGTGTTGTCAAAGATAGAGACCCTAGAATTACTTCTAGATTTTGGAAAGCCTTGCATGAAGCATTCGGTACAAAACTGAATTTTAGTACTGCGTATCATCCTCAGACGGATGGACATATTGAGCGAACCATTCAGACCCTAGAGGATATGCTCAGAGCATGTGCTCTTGAACAAATAGGAAGTTGGGATAGAAACATTCCACTGGTGGAATTTGTGTATAATAATAGTTATCACTCCACTATAGGGATGGCTCCATATGAAGCCTTGTATGGGAGGAAATGTAGATCACCCATCTGTTGGTTTGAGATCGGGGAGAGACAGTTGTTAGGTCCTGAGCTTGTACAAGAGACCACTGAATAGATAAAAATGATCAGGGAAAAGATAAGAAAAGCCCAGGATAGACAAAAGAGTTATGCTGACAATAGGAGGAAACTGTTAGAATTTGATGAAGGGGATCATGTTTTTCTAAAAGTTTCTCCGCTTACGGGTATTGGTGGAGCTATTAAGTCCAAAAAATTAAGTCCAAGATACATAGGAACTTTTCAAATTTTGAAAAGAGTCGGTTCATCGGCCTATCAGATTGCATTACCCACATTTTTGTCAAAACTCCACAATGTTTTCCATGTGTCACAACTTCGAAAGTATATTTCAGATCCTTCACATATTTTGGATGTCAGAATAGTACAAGTAAAAGAGAATTTGACTTATCATCCTAGACCGATAAAGATCGTTGATTCGAATGTTAAGCAATTGAGAAACAAGACTATTCCATTAGTGAAAGTTTCATGGGATAAATTTTCTCCTCAAGAAGCAACATGGGATAAGGAAGAGGCTATAAGGCAATCATATCCGGAACTATTCTCATGAATTGGTGAGTTCTCAAATTTCGAGGACGAATTCAAACAAGGAGGGGGAAATTGTAACATCCGCCTCTCCCAATAATGTAATTAATTGTTTGCTAGATGAATTTAGGTTTTTGTATGTGTTTGATGCATCTAGAAGTATGTAAACATGCATTAGAAATAGGTTAATTATGTTAGAGGGGCATGAATGAAAAGAAAGGAAAGTTTAGATGGAAGAGGACTTAGGTGTAAAGAAAAGCTTTATGGGGAATGTAATTTATAATTTTAGCTTAGAGCCAAAATGACCAATAGAAATTTGAACACTTCCCGTCTGTGTGTCAGGGTAGAGTGATTAACTCTATTTTTAAAGAAAGCAATGAACCAATTAGAATTAAGGAGTTAAATGTAAGATGGAGTGGGAAAGTGGCGAGTCACCAATTACCCACTCTAAAGGGCTGAAACATAGCCACCTCTCCACTCACTCATCACATTTTCATCAACTAGAGAGAGAGATATATATAGACAGAAGGAAGAGAAAAGCTTGAAGGGGAAGTTGGGAATTTGGATTAGGGCTCGATTCAGCTGGGGAAATTGATAAGATAGCATCTACACATCACAAAAAACACAATCTTTCTTGGAGTTAAGGTAATAATTGATTCCAACTCCCACTTTTTGAAATTTAAGATTTTGCATGAAAATGGCCAAATTTCTGAATTTGAACTTATGGGCCGAAATAGAGAGTGCAAATATGAATTTCTATGATTTTGGAACTTAGATGGATGCCTATTGATATGTGCATGTATCTCTGAATGCTAACAATGAAGATTTAGAAATGGGTTTTGGATATGGGTTTTGGTAGCATGTTCATAATTAAATCTACAAAAGTTTAAGTATGTTTGGGCTATTATTGTTCATGGGTTTTGTGATTTTTATGCTTGTGAATGTTTTGGACACTTTTCATGTATTTGGATGATGAATTTGGGGTTGGAAAATGTGATTTAAAGGTTTTGTGAAAATAGAGCAGAGGCACAACAAACGAATAATAGCCTCTAACAGTTGACTGTCGTGCCCAGAAATTCAAAGAAATATAAGACAGAGGCACAACAGTCGATTGATAGGCTTAACAGTTGACTGCTGTGTTCTTAACTCATCATATTTTTCTAGATTTTCCATAAACGCATATGGTAGTCGACTGTCATGCCCAATCAGTCGACTTCCATGTTCTTGACCCATGAAAAACCCATATTCAACCCAGAAATTCAATTTAGTAAATATTTAATTGTTGAAGGTTTCAAGAGTAAGCAGTGGACTGCTTTGCTTGGGACAGTCGACTGATGGAACACAGAGAATTCCCAGTCGACTGGTAAGTTCTAGCAGTTGACTGATAAGCTACTGCCTCTTTTTATAAATTTTTCAAAGAGTGAACAGTCGACTGATGTCTTGGGAGCAGTCGACTGATACAGGGCAGTTTATGAAAATGTTTTACATCTTATGAAACAAAGTTTTAAGAGCCCAATTACATACTTGAACTTAATGTTAAAGGATTAAAGGACAATATGGGACATGGATTAAGGGAAATAACATAGTAAAATGAAAAGAGAGCTAAGTATTCCATATATATTCTTTGTAGAAGAAGAAATCCATAATCGATTGACCAATTGTCGGTATGGGACGGCCGTTGGGATTTCCACGATTGATGATGAAAGTTTACGAAAACACCGTGTTGGTTGTTTAATATTAAGCTAGTAGACTCTATATGGCCAAATCAAGAGTGACATGCTTAAAATTAGATTAACCATGATTGGGGCTATTTCTTTACAATGTATGTACATGAGAATAACATATCAAGGGATAAATTCGTGATCCTTTAGGAAAGATACCTTGTGCCTTATGGCAATGAGAGGTCATGGACAAAATGGTGATCCTTTGGGAAAGATGCGTTGTATCCTATGAATGTATGGTTAAGGGTAAAAGTGTGACCCTTCGGGGAAGAGGCATTGTACCCTATGAATGAATGAATGTTAAAGGATAAAATTGTGATCCAAGAGGGGAAGATGCATTGCATCTTATGAATGAAATGGACAAAACTGTGACCCATAGGAGAAGAGCAGTGTGTCAAATGAATGGAATGGACAAAACTGTGACCCATCGAGGAAGACCAGTTTGTCAAATGAATGAATGGATATGTGCGAGTAGTTGTTGGACAACTCTCCCAATGCTCATTGTTTTTATGAAAGATTAGGGTTAAATGCCCATTGTATGGTGATACAGTGGTACACATTAGCGGTTTTGGAAACAGGTTGCCATGATTACTGAGATTATGATCTCATGATTACGTTGATGTGTATCAGGTGCCTAGGTACATAGTTACGTTGGAGGCTAAGCTGGAGTGGAGGCACGATCCAATATAGGGCTGGATCATAATTATTAGTGATGTAGTAGCGCATGAAGTTACATATCTGACCTCTACTCAGCCTGTCTGACTTTATGATGGATGTTTATATATATGATTTTGTATTCTCCAATCCCTTGACCTTGTGCCTTATATGTTTTTGGAAAGGCCATAGAGGTTACTAGATGGCATGTATAGAAAGGGATGGAGTCATATTATGTTAATATATGGATAGTTTGTATGTATGTATGAACTAGAGTTCATATCCACTAGTAGGTTAAGGACTAGGATCTTAAGATGCTTGCTATCTCTAGATCTTTTTCCTTCTCAGGACTCTAGTTGACCTTGATCATGATGGATGTATATATATATATATGAAAGTATGTAATTATGTATGTAAAAGTTTATGATAATAAATATGGTTAATTGATTATGTATGTAGAGATTATACTTTATGCTTCCACTTAAGAGACGAGTGAGATACCCGAGAGATAAAACCTAAACCAACTAAATTTAATTAATCTATTTGCCAAAAGTTTTAATAAATTCTGGTAAGAAATGTAGTAACACACTAATTCAGGATAACTATATACTAAAAATGGACGTAGAGAATTGGGGTGTTACACTCATCAGCGAAAATTGATTAACAAGAAAAGCAACTTTTCGAAACACTCTATGGCGAAAACTAATGAATATCAAGTGTTCGAAACACCCATCGGCGAAAACTGAAAAATATTAAGTTTGCAAAACACTCACCGGCGAAAACTGATGAATATCAAGTTTTCGAAACACTCATCGGCGAAAACTGATTAACAAGAAAATCATGTTTTTGAAACACTCATTGGCGAAAACTAATGAATATCAAGTTTCTGAAACACTCACCGGCGAAAACTGATGAATATCATGTTTTCAAAACACTCATCAGCAAAAATTGATTAACAAGAAAATCAAATTTTCAAAACACTCATTGGCAAAAACTAATGAATATCAAGTTTTTGAAACACTCATCGACAAAAACTGATGAATATGAAGTTTTCGAAACACTCACCGGCGAAAACTGATGAATATCAAGTTTTTGAAACACTAATTGGCGAAAACTGATGAATATCAAGTTTTTAAAACACTCATCGGCGAAAACTGATTAACAAGAAAATCAAGTTTTCGAAACACTCAATGGCGAAAGCTGATGAATATCAAGTTTCTGAAACACTCACCGGAAAAAACTGATGAATATCATGTTTTCGAAACACTCATCGGCGAAAACTATGTAACAAGAAAATCAACTTTTCGAAACACTCATTGGGGAAAACTGATGAATATCAAGTTTTCGAAACACTCATCGACGAAAACTGATGAATATTAACTTTTGAAACACTCATCGGCGAAAATTGATGAATATCAAGTTTTCCAAACACTCATTGGCGTAAATTGATGAATTTCAAGTTTCCGAAACACTCACCAGCGAAAATTGTTGAATATCAAGTTTTCGAAACACTTATTGGCGAAAA
Source organism: Senna tora (assembly GCA_014851425.1). Lineage (NCBI taxonomy): Eukaryota > Viridiplantae > Streptophyta > Magnoliopsida > Fabales > Fabaceae > Senna > Senna tora. The sequence continues at coordinate 19,978,968 of CM026261.1, read as the reverse complement.
CTGATGAATATCAAGTTTTCGAAGCACTCATCGACGAAAATTGATGAATATCAAGTTTTTGGAACACTCATCGGCGAAAACTGATGAACAAGACAATCAAGTTTTCGAAATACTCATTGGTGAAAACTGATGAATATTAAGTTTTCGAAACACTCACCGATGAAAATTGATGAATATAAAGTTTTCGAAACACTCATCGGGGAAAACTAATTATCAAGAAAACCAAGTTTTTGAAACACTCGTTGACGAAAACTGATGAATATCAAGTTTTCGAAACACTCACCGGCGAAAACGGATTAACAAGAAAATTAAGTTTTCAAAACACTCCTTGGTGAAAACTGACGAATCTCAAGTTTCTGAAACACTTACCGGCGAAAACTGATGACTATCAAGTTTTCGAAACACTCATCGGCGAAACTAATTATCAAGAAAATCATGTTTTCGAAACACTCATTGGCGAAAATAGATGAATATCAAGTTTTCAAAACACTCATCGACGAAATTGGTTAACAAGAAAATCAAGTTTTCGAAACACTCATTGGTGAAAACTGATGAATATCAAGTTTCCGAAACACTCTCCGGCAAAAACTGATAAATATTAAGTTATCGAAACACTCACTGGCGAAAACTGATGAATATCAACTTTTCGAAACACACACCGGCGAAAACTGATAAATATCAAGTTTTCGAAACACTCATTGACGAAAATTGATTAACAAGAAAATCAAGTTTTCGAAACGCCCATTGGCGAAAACCGATGAATATCAAGTTTTCAAAACACTCACCGGCCAAAACTGATTAACAAGAAAATCAACTTTTCGAAATACTCATTGGCGAAAACAGATGAATATCAACTTTTCGAAACACTGACCGGCGAAAACTAATGAACATCAAGTTTTCGAAATACGCATTGGCGAAAACTGATGAATATCAAGTTTTCGAAACACTCATTGGCCAAAATTGATGAATATCAAGTTTTCGAAACACTCAACGGCGAAAACTGATTAACAAGAAAATCAAGTTTATGAAACACTCATTGGCGAAAACTGATGAATATCAAATTTTCGAAACACTCACCCGCAAAAAATGATGCATGTCAAGTTCTGGAAACATTCATTGGTGAAAACTGATGAATATCAAGTTTTCGAAACATTCACCGGCGAAAACTAATGAATATCAAGTTTTCGAAACAATCACCGGCAAAAACTGAACAATATCAAGTTTTCGAACTCATCGGGGAAAACTGATTAAACAGAAAATCAAATTTTCAAAAAGCTCATTGGCGAAAACAGATGAATATTAAGTTTTCGAAACACTCTCCGGCGAAAACTAATGAATATTAATATTCGAAACACTCATCGTTGAAAACTGATTAACAAGAAAATCAAGTGTTCGAACCACTCATTGGCGATAACTGATGAATATCAAGTTTTCGGAACACTCATCGTCGAAAATAGATTAACAAGAAAGTCAAGTTTTCGAAACACTCATCGTCGAAAACTGATGAAGATTATGTTTTCGAAACACTCACCGGCGTAAACTAAGGAATATCAAGTTTTCGAAACACTCACCGGCGAAAACTGATGAAAATCAAGTTTTCGAAACACTCATTGGCAAAAACTGATGAATATCAAGTTTTCGAAACAGTCACCTGCCAAAACTAATGAATATCAAGTTTTAGAAACACTCAATGGCGAAAACTGATTAACAAGAAAATCAAGTTTTCGAAAAACTCATTTGTGAAAACTAATGAATATCAAGTTTATGAAACACTCATCGGTGATAACTGATTAATATCAAGTTTTCGAAACACTCATTGGAAAAATCTGATGAATATCAAGTTTTCGGAACACTAATCGGCGAAAACTGATGAATATCAAGTCTTCGAAAAACTCATCGGCAAAAACTGATTAACAACAATATCAAGTTTTCGAAACACTCATTGGCGAAAACTGATGAATATCAAGTTTTCGAAACACTCACCGGCAAAAACTGATGAATATCATGTTTTCGGTACACTCATCGTCGAAAACTAACTAACAAGAAAATCAAGTTTTCGAAACACTCATTAACGAAAACTGATGAATATCACGTTTTCGAAACAGTCATCGACGAAAACTGATGAATATTAACTTTTTGAAACACTCATCGGTGAAAACTGATGGATATCAATTTTTCGAAACACTCATTGGCGAAAATTGATGAATTTCAAGTTCTCGAAACACTCACCGGCAAAAATTGATGACTATCAAGTTTTTGAAACACTCATCGGCGAAAACTGATGAACAAGAAAATCAAGATTTCGAAATACTCATTGGCGAAAACTGATGAATATCAAGTTTTAGAAACACTCATCGCCGTAAACTAATTATCAAGAAAATCAAGCTTTGGAAACACCCATCGACGAAAACTAATGAATATCAGATTTTCAAAACACTCATCGTCGAAAATTGATGAATATCAAGTTTTCGAAACACTCATCGGCGAAAACTAATTAACAAGAAAATCAAGTTTTTGAAACACTCAATGGCGAAAATTGATGAATATGAAGTTTTCGAAGCACGCATGGGCGAAAATTGATGAATATCAAGTTCTTAAACACTCATCGGCGAAAACTGGTTAACCAGAAAATCAAGTTTTCAAAAGACTCATAGGAGAAAATTGATGAATATCAAGTTTTCGAAACACTCACCGGCAAAAATTGATGAATATCAAGTTTTCGAAACACTCATTGGCGAAAATTGATTGACAAGAAAATCAAGTTTTCGAAACACTCATTGGCGAAAACTGATGAATATCAAGATTTCGACACACTCACCGTCGAAAACTAATGATTATCAAGTTTTCGAAACACTCATTGGCGAAAACTGATGTATATCAAGTTTTCGAAACAATCATTGGCGAAAATTGATGAATATCAAGTTTTCGAAATACTCACCGTCGAAAACTGATGAATATCAAGTTTTCGAAACACTCATTGGCGAAAACTTATGAATATCAAGTTTTCGAAACAGTCACAGGCAAAAAGCATTGAATATCAAGTTTTCGAAACACTCACCGGCGAAAACTGATGAATATCAATTATCGAAACACTCATCGGCGAAAACTGATTCACAAAACAATCAAGTTTTCGAATCACTCATTGGAGAAAACTGATGAATATTTAGTTTTCGAAACACTCATCGGCGAAACCTTATTAACAAGAAAACTAAGTTTTTGAAACACTCATTGTCGAAAATGGATGAATATCAAGTTTTTGAAACACTCACTGGCGAAAACTAATGAATATCACGTTTTCGAAACACTCATCGGCGAAAACTGATGAATATTAACTTTTCGAGACACTCATCGACGAAAACTGATTAACAAAAAATCAAGTTTTCGAAACACTCATTGGCGAAAATTGATGCATATCAAGTTTTCGAAACACTCACCGGCGAAAACTGAACAATATCAAGTTTTCGAAACACTCTTTGGCGAAAACTGTTTAACAAGAAAAATCAATTTTTCGAAACACTCGTTTGCAAAAACTGATGAATATCAAGTTTTCGACACACTCATCGACGAATACTGATGAATATCTAGATTTTGAAACACTCATTGGCGAAAACTGATTAAGAAAATCAAGTTTTCGAAACACTCATTGGCGTAAATTTATGAATATCAAGTTCTTTATTGATTTTATTTGCGGAATTAGGTTATTTACCTAACTTCTTAAAAATCCCAGGCTAATTTTTTCTTTTTACTTTCATGAAGTTAAGTGTTTCCCCAAGGATCGCTTACTCTCGGTTGGTTATTTTAACCTAAGAAACTAGATGTTACATGTTTGATACTCTCGCGCTCTCCCAAAATACACATACAATTAAAGTCAAGTGAAAATGAGGTACTAAACCTCCGCATATTACCTAAGCAGTTTGAAACCTAAGTCTACATCATATAATTCATACATACATATATATACAGACATAAGTATTAAAGTTAGTGGCTCGCAGGCCCAAAATAGTCAGTACTAAAGTCTATACTAGAGTGACATCAGGGTCACTGCCAAAATGTGAGTCAGCTCCTGCTACCTGTCCATCTCACCCCTTTCTAAGTCCCTGGGGCATCAACCGAAGGGAAGAAGAAAAGGATGTTAACCGCCTTCAGGATTTGGAAGTATCCCAGAAGGGGTACCTCTAGGAGCTCTACCTCAATCTCCAGCAGCAGTATGTACCTGGGCATCCGAACACACTAACGTAGTGAGATATAAAACCCCAATAACGTAGATTACGAGTTTTATAAAAGACTAATTAGTGGTTCAGCTGCATTCCTAAGAATACAGAAAAATACTTCCTTCCCAATCATCAGATACTTTAAACTTAATACACATCGATTACAAGATATTTCCACTTTGAGAAAGAAGTCAATACATCAATCACAAGATATTTCCATTTACACAAATTCAGAGATATATGGTCATGCTGAAAGCTATAAACAGATGAAAAATCATTTTCATTTTAGAAACATGCATATTTACCACTATATGGAGATTTTAGTCATGCCAGTCTTTTCAAAAAGGTACATGTTTACCTCTACATGCAACCATCAAGTCTCTCCAGGACCTGTTACAACTCGTTAAACCATTACCATCAATTCAAAACCAATATAATGAAACAGGACAACACCGACTTACCATTTACCGCTATGGGAAGCCTGCCCAAATAGGGACAACAGGTAATTACCTAACATCCCATGGCGTCCCCTGGTGTGCGCACAAAGTTAGAACCTTAGGATCACCAGTCCTAGACTGGATTATTTCCTCACTAGTTGCTAGCAGCTACGTCCCGGACGCATTCCTAGCCAGCCTAGTGTGTCCTTTTCATACAGATCAAATTATACATTATAATTTTTATCCACAGGGCATCAACACACAGTAATTGCCTCTCCAGGGCATCAAAACATAGATACTGCCTCTCCAGCGCATCAAAACATAGATATTGCCTCTCCAGGGCAATTTTACCATTTTACCCCTCCAAGGGCATATGCACATCAAAAACACAGATGCATGCTCAAAGGCCTGCCTTTCAAGGCATTTTAGTTTCACAGGTGCATGCTAAAACTCAGTTTCATGATTTGGATGCCACACACTTAAATAGCCTGATAAAATCAATAAATTCAGCCACAGGTCAACAAAAGTCAAACAAAAGTCAACCACAATGCCAAATATAACTTACACAGGCATAATTACTGATTTAAGCATCCAAAGATCATGAAATTTCACCAAAAGCATCATTAATACATACTTAACAGCCTTAGTCAGTTTTCCAATAAAGACAATTGCATTTGGACCCTTAATTTTACAAATCTTTTCAAAGGAGTCCCATTCTTTAAAGGAAAGAAATTCAAGGCACATTTCAAGTATTTAGACTCCACTCAGTCAACCAAATGGTCAATTAGGACCTACTACACACACCCAGAAAATCCCAACAGAATTGAACTAGAATTTGGGTAGAAATTGGACTTTTCATCTTTTCTCAAGTTTTTCTTACAATTTAGTCCCTATTAAGACCCAAATTCTGTTCTGGGTTTTTTCAAACCAAAACCAAGGTGCAGAAAGTACCTAAAAGCTGTTTGTGACTTGCTCATGAAGTTTTCACAGAAAATTAACACCCAAAGGTCATACTTTTACAGTAAAATACATGGAATTCTCAAGAAATCAAGTTGAGTTATAAAATGGGGTTAGGGGCCACTTTGAGCACTTCCCTGCCCATACAGAGAACCATACTAACACATAGGACTAGAAAGCATAGAAATTCAACCTCAGATTGCTCAGTTTACACAGATTCTATTATAGAGACAAAAATAGTAAATTCAGTTCAGTTTAGTCCCTATTGCATCCCCTTTTTTTGTTTTGACCTCTGCCCAGCACATTTTAGTGTCTCCTAAGCAAGACAAGACCACTAATGGGTTGCACAGCAAGTGTGTTCAGCCACATCAGTACAGAGTAGCTATTTTTGCAAGTCTTTCACTCTTTTTACCATTTTCCCTCTTTTGGCCTTCTTTCTGTTTTCTAAGCCATAGGTTAGCACATTTTTTGTTTGGGAATGATACTTAGGAGGTTTAGAGGGTGGGAGGACAGACCTACCCTCTTAGAACCTGAGTACCCATGTCTTAGAGTTGAACAGCCTACTTTTACCCTTTTCAATTCATATCTTGCCTAGCCTTAATTCTAAGGGTACTTTAACCCTATTTTTCTTGCTTTCATGCTTAGTCCCTTCACTACCCAGTGTCCTAAACCTCAAAATTCAGAAGTCACAGGGCACACAGTCTCAATCCATCAAGTATTCACAATATTCACATAAGCACAGGGTACATAAGCAAAATTCAGCAAGCATTCAGATGGAAAGGTTCATTTTTACATGCATTAGTCCTCTTAGTTTGAACTAGACCTTTGACCCAACACTTCCAAAAGTTGGAGCTACTGTCGGACTCTTTAAAACATGTCAAAATATACAGGTAGCAGCACATACCAGTTTGCAAAACTCAATTGGCAGAATTAAAGTTATTTCTCCACAAAAATGATATGTTTACTCACCCTTTCATTCCATAAATTTCTAAATCAAAACTAGGCATTGGGTAGGAAGATTCTAGGTATTTAGCCACTGTGGAAAGACTTTAAAAATCATGAGAGACGTACATACACCAACCAGCAGCAGTTTAAAGAGCACACTGGCCAATTTGAGTATCTAAAATTTATCCCAATCTCATGGCTTCTCTTATTTTAGAATGGAAATCAATCACAACACTTTCATACCAAAAATATATCTTCCCAAGACTTCTAAAAGACTTACCAGCTAGCATTTACCACCTTGACAGTAGTAAAAGAACCATTTGACAGCAAATAACAGTAAAGGAAAGAAAATCAGAAATCATTTGTTAAGGCAAAATCCCAACTTTTCAGTAATATCCTCACTACTTGAATCCGAAGTTTTAGGAGTAATCAAGACAAGATTTCATCTTCACATAGTCCGAATATCCTCTACTAATTCATCTAAACTCAGTCCAATACCCTGAATGCCAGGAATCATTAAAACAACAAGCATGTGATTTCATATCAGAAAATAGTGAATTTTAGCAGAAAATCAACAAACTTTCAAGGCACTGAACCCCTGTATGGCAGCCTCTGATCATGCATGCATTGAGGGGATTTTAAAGATCATTCTCTTAGCTTTCTAATGACTTCTAACACACTCAATTTGGATAAAAGATGAAAGAGATATGCTTCCTGGAAGCTTCACTGCCCGAAAAAGGGCATTCTGTGGCAGCCTCGGGAAATTGAGTCATAAAGGCTCATACCACCATTTCTGGTGGATGCAATTGGCTCAGGGATGGAGAAGGAAGGGTTACACTACGTTACCTTGATTGTTAGAAGAAGAAGCACGGATTTGGACCTCTGAACAACTTGGGTAATCTGATGCAAGGACAGCAAAATCATGGGTGTGAGTGAGTGTGTGTAATTCTGCTTCTCTTTCTACCTCCAGCTGCTAATTCTCGAACCTCCAGCTTCTCCACAAGTCCAGCCCTCTTCCTGAACTCTCAACTCTCTTACTCTCAGCTTTGCTTCTCATTTTTCAGGTTAGTGCACCTCTCCCTCTCGGTTCCATTCCTTATATAGCCACTAAGGCATGTGTGAGTGAAATGATTAGGAAGGCGATGTGTCTAGCTGTTGGTGCCTCTTAATTTCGTGTTAGGACACCTAAGTAAGGTGTGCTGGTAGCCTTAAGGGCTGTTTCGGTGGGCAATTAAGCACTTGGCCTCGGGTAGACTTTAATCTAGGTGTATTAGTGAGTGATGCTTAAGTGGCCTTTCACTGAGTTGTGCCTTAGTTAATCTCAGTTTTCCAGCCTCAATTCTCTTTATTTTAACCTTGTATTTTGCTTACTCAAGTTGCTGGATATGGTAACTACTTAATTGGGTCTTTACTTGGCTTTAAAAACAGTAGATTCGGTTACAAGTGTTTTAAAAGCATTAAAAGGGATTTAATTGTGATAAATTTCCTATTTGTTTCTATTTTTAAAATATGTAACCTACCTAATTATGTTTGTTTTTTATTTAATTTTATGGATGGAACTTTGTAGGGTAGTTTAGGGTGTCTCTAAGTGATTAATTTGAGCTTTCTTAGGCCTTAAGTAAGCTAAAGGGCTTAAGCTCCAATTTTTCAGTTTTTTGTTTTTAGTCCTGAATTTTTACTGGAGAAAATGTGTCCTTTTAGGACTTTTCTTGAGGTTGGGGTCCCTTAGATTAGTCTTAGGGTATCTCTAGAGTGTCTTAGGGTATTTCTCTAGGGTCAAATGGGTATTTTCTACCCTATTTAACTAATTAAAGAAAAAGCTAACTTTTCCTTTCAATTTTGTCCCTAGGGTTAGGGTTAGGGTTCCTCTGGTCTTTTTTCTCTGATTTTTGGGTCTCTTGGTCTCTAGTTAGGGTTTCATAGACCTATTTAAAAACAAGAGCAAAAGCAAACACACTCAAACACTTAGAAATCAACAAATCAAACATGTTAAAGAAAAAGTCAACACAAAAGTGAATAGTTTAGAAAAGTCAATAGTTTGACTTTTTGGTCAAAGTTGAGTTTCTATTTTGGGATGTTACAAATATCATGTTTTCGAAACACTCACTAGTGAAAACTGAACAATATCAAGTTTTCGAAACACTCATCGGCGAAAACTGATTAAACAGAAAATCAAGTTTTCGAAACACTAATTTGCGAAAACTGATGAATATCAAGGTTTTGAAACACTCACCGGCGAAAACTGATGGATATCAAGTTTTCGAAACAATCATCGGCGAAAACTGATTAACAAGAAAATCAAGTTTTCGAACCACTCAGTGGCGAAAACTGATGAATATCAAGTTTTCGAAACACTCATCGGCGAAAATTGATTAACAAGAAAATCATATTTTCGAAACACTCACCGGTAAAAACTGATGAAAATCAAGTTTTCGAAACACTCATCTGCGAAAACTAATGAATATCAAGTTTTTGAAACACTAACTGGCGAAAACTGATGAATATCAACTTTTCGAAACACTTATCGGCAAAAACTGATTAACAAGAAAATCAAGTTTTTGAAACACTCATTGGCAAAAACTGATGAATATCAAGTTTTCGAAACACTCATCGGCGAAAATTGATTAACAAGAAAATCAAATTTTCGAAGCACTAATTGCCGAAAACTGATGAAAATCAAGTTTTCGAAACACTCATTGGCGGAAACTGATGAATATTAAGTTTTTGAAACACTCATCGGTGAAAACTGATGATTATCAAGTTTTGGTAATGTAACACCCCAGTTCCAGACCCTTTAGAAATCAGAGTTTGAGTATAAAGAACATATCTTTGATCGAGAACCGGTGTGTTACTTCTACTTCTACCCGAATTTATTTAAACTTTTTACCCGTTAATTTGTTAAGCAACATATGTTTGGGTTCTATCTCTCGGGTATCTCTCGCGCATACCAAAACTACTAAGGAAGCATGCATCATACAAACATAGATACTAAAACTTTAGCTTTGTATTTACTTACAGAATATAATAAAAAAATAAGTATTATATTACATAGATCATCAAAGTATATGAGAGCCTCGTGAAAGAGAATAATCTACAAAGTACTGACATTTATAGATCATAATCTTTAATCCATTTACTGGAGATAGGCTCAATCTATTATATACAAGTGCATAACAAATTATCTATTCTCATCCCTTATCTATATCTAGTACAAATTGCCAATCAACTTCTTCAAAAGATATAACTAAGTTATTGGCTAGAAAGAATGAGAATACATTGATTCAAAACTAAACTATATGCTTCTATAGTATATGATTATTTCTTTTCTTCAAAAAGTCCTGCTACCCCAACACTCCAGTCTCGACCAGAAGAGATGAGGTACCTAATCAGCTGATACACACCAACGTAATGAGGATAAACCCCAGTAATCAAAACTACCTATTTTCAAACTCATTGTTGTGTAGCACTGTGCCTTGCACATAAATCTCTGCATTCCTTTCTCATCATATATATAAAACATGGATGTGATGTCTAACTTAAAACTTATGCATGTCATACTTTTCATGGAACATTTAGCATGGAAATTCATACATGTTAGGGCATATGAAATTGAATGGCATACTTACATGTCATAAAACATTTAATATGAGCACATACTTCTTAAACATGACCTTACATGTTTGAATGGTAGAGAAATAACAACATTATAAAACACATGGGCGTTTGCCCCATTTCATGAAAAACATATGAGCATAGGGAGCACCACCTAGTGGATACTCGCACATAGAATTCTAGTGGCTATTAATAAGTAAGAACCTATAGTAATTAAGCTATTTCTTTTCTGTGTACTATCTGGATCGTCCCCCAGTGGATCTGAGTACTATGAGACCACCCCCTTTTCTCGGTAGGTCGTATCCATTTCTGGTTGGTTTTACTTAGCCAAGGGAGTCACTTCTACTTAAAATTTGGAGATCCCCGTCGCTTTTTAACGATTCTTCTCATATTCGTTTATGTAGATCTTCCCTTTCTGTATGCTATCTATACAAATATGAGATGAAATATCTAGGTCTCAATCGTGGTTAATCTAATTTTCAGCATGTCACTCTTGATTTAGCCATACAGAGCCTACTAGCTTAATTTTAAACAACCAACACGGTGTTTTCATGAACTTTCTTCATCAATGGATTGGATGTTTTACCATCCCAAATTATGGCTCAACCGTGGAAATCCCAACGGCCGTCCCATACCGACAATTGGTCAATCGACTATGGACCTATCTATTTGCAACACATATATGTAAGATACTTACTCTTATCTTTTCTATGTTATTTCTCTCTACCCTTAGCTCATATTACTTTCGAAACTTAGAACATAATGTTTAAGCATGTCTTGGGGCATTTGAAATCCTTTTTGAAGTGTTAAAGAAGGAACTTTTGGTAAACAAAGTATTTCAAGTTCATTTCATAAATTTGCCAACATTGTAAAACTCATAACTTGTTCTATAAAACTTTGAAAATTCTGAAGTCATTATGACATGTTTATGAATATAAAATATTGTTGGCTGCAAAATCGTAGCTCAAAACTCACATGTTTGCCCCCTCAAAAGCTAGTTTAACAGTAGCAGTCTGATGTGACAGGGCAGCAGACTAGACTTTTGTAAATGCTTGCTAGAACCATAGCAAATGAGTTGCAAATGATATGAGAATTTACAGATCCCATATTAAGGATCTTAGGAATCTACATATAAAATTGTAGCCTTTAAATCCTTCATTTGGTACCTCAACAAGTAAATGAAAGTATGAAAACCATTAAATATTTTCTGCATAAGTTCTAGAATTTCAGATGTGCAAAATGGGTACCAAACAAGATCCAAAGTAAATGAAATTCGGCAATCATAAACCTTAATGTGTCTAGTTTTAGCCTGCCAAATTTCAAGATTTTTGGAGCTCATTAAGTATGTTTTTCACATTTTTCTTCATGTAAGTCGACTGTTGTAACATACCAGTCGACTTATTCGTCTCTGTTTCGTTTCTGGACACGAAAGTCGACTGGTTTGGGCTGGCAGTCGACTGGAATGTTCTTGGCATGAATTTTGGGCAGAAAAGAACATGCAAGTCGACTGGTTTGGCCTAGAAGTCGACTGCTACATTAATTTCTGGGTTTCTAAAGTATCTTTACTCAAGAATTCAACCAAGAATCCTACCATTCAAGTCATGAAAGTTTTATAAACTTGTTTTCTATCATTGACACGTTAAAACCCATGAAAAACTAGCCCCGAAACATGGTTAAACAAGCTTAAATCTGAATTTCAAGCTAAAACCCATACCCATTTCCTTACCCTTCTAAATTATCTAATTTCCAGCTAAAATCCAAGCATGCATTCGTCATCTACATCCATTCTAAGTTCGAAAATCATAAGGAAACAGTTTTAAACCTCTCAAATGGCACAAAAATCCGCAATTTAGTTTTGGGTCATTTCTTGAAAACCTAACTTGAAAATTAGAGAGGTTGGTAGTTTGATTACCTTGTTTTGAAGCTCAAATCTTGTCTTGTTCGTGTTCAGCTGAGTTTCTAAGGTTCAATCCTTGCTGAAAATTGGATTCCCAAGCTTGAACCAACCTTGGTGCTCCTCCTCCTCTCTAGCTCTCTCTCACTCTAAGCTTAGTGGAAAATTGTGGTTTGCTTTGGTGTTGCCACCGTTGTGGATACGTGTAAGAGGTTGGTGCCACCATAAGGAAGAGAAAATTCACTTCTCACTCTCACACCCCACTTTTTCCGTTCACTTAAGTCTCTTTCTTTTTAGTCATTCCCACCCTTTTTTCTTAAAATAATGCATTTCTATATTCTTTCTAAATGCAACAATCAATGTCAAGCACAAGCATTGAGTTAGATTTAGTTAACAAACAATTATTCCATAAACTGAAATAGGCGGATGTTACAATCCCCCCTCCTTATTAAAAATTTCGTCCTCGAAATTTGAAGCATACCTACTCTAATCATTCTAGATATGACTTTCTCATATCTTTTCTCCTTTAGGTTGCTTCTTAAGAAGAGGAATCATCCTACATCACCCGTTTCCAATTTGAAATAATCCTACTTTTCAATCCACTGAGTTTCATTTTTTCTTCAATCTTTTAGGATTTTAGGATGTAAGTCAAATGCTCCACCATTGAGCTACATCCATCCCTTAGTTTTCAATGGATTTTCTACTTTCAATAAGACTCATTTACCTATGTTGAGCTCTACACTCTTTCTTGGAATAATAGTATTCCATCAAATGACTATTTGAAACCTTTTGAGTCCGTTAAAACTCTAAGAACTCATTTTCTTTCTTTCCAAGCTTCTAATTTCTTTTTTTTTCTTTTTTGGATCCTTATGGTTACATTCTATCTGGTAGAACTATCATGGAAGGATTTAAATCTCTATACTTCTCTATTAACCTTAGCTTATTAACTCACAGTTGAGACATGTGTGGAGACTTTCTACTCAAGGTATATCTGACCACATTTGCTTTTCGTGGATGGTACTTCAATTTGAAGTCGTAGTCCTCTAAGAACTCCATCCATATCATTTTTCTCAAGTTTCACTACCTCTCATGGCAGTGATATATGAGACTTTTATGGTCACTACATACCTTAAACTTACTCCCATAAAAATAATGTCTCATACCTTCATGCAAAAACTATGACTGCTACTTTTAGATCGTGTGTTGGGTCTACCTCCTTATGAGATCCCAATGGTCTAGCGGCATAGGCCACTACCCTCTTTTCTTACATTAACACACAACCTAATTTGTCGGTGGAAAAACTCAATCTCTCTTAAAGGATCAAGTGTTACTAAGGGAGGTGTAGTAACCTTTTCACTAGGTGTTTGGAAGCTATTCTCATATCCTAAAGTTTACGTGAAAGGTACCTTCTTTCTAGTTCACTTAGTTCAAAGGCAATGCTATATGCGAAAACCACTGAATAAACTTCTATAGCGACTACCTAATCAAAGGAAGTTAAAGATTTCGTCACTGTCTCTCTAAGTTCGTTATTGCACTCCTATTACTAGGATTTGCATCTACTACTTTCTTAGGGATCACATATCCTAAGAATTTTATTTAATCTAACCAAAATTCGTGATTTATAAGCTTTGTCTACAACTGCTTTTCCCTAAGCACTTGTAGCACAATCCTAAAATGCTCTTCCCTATTCTTGGAATACACAAATATATCATCAATAAATGCTACTATGAAGAAATCGAGGTAGGGTATAAGATGCAATTCATGTAATCCATCGAAGTAGTTGGAACATTTATCTGAACTAAAGGCATTACAAGGTATTGATAATGCACTTGTCTGATTCTAAAACACATTAGGAATGTCTCTAGTTTTAACTCTGACTTGATAGTACTCCGACCTCAATTCAATCTTGGAGGATGCGGTGGCTCCTCTTAGTTGGTCTAAAGAATCGTATATCACAGGGAGTGAGTACGTGTTCTTCATAATTACCCGTTAACTAGTTAAGCTTTGTATTTACTTATAGAATATAATAAAAAACATAAGTATTATATTACATAGATCATCAAAGTATATGAGAGCCTCGTGAAAGAGAATAATCTACAAAGTACTGACATTTATAGATCATAATCATTAATCCACTTACTGGAGATAGGCTCAATCTATTATATACAAGTCCATAACAAATTATCTATTCTCATCCCTTATCTATATCTAGTACAAATTGCCAATCAACTTCTTCAAAAGATATAACTAAGTTATTGGCTAGAAAGAATGAGAATACATTGATTCAAAAGTAAACTATATGCTTCTATAGTATCTGATTATTTCTTTTCTTCAAAAAGTACTCCTACCCCAACACTCCAGTCTCATCCAGAAGAGATGAGGTACCTAATCAGCTGATACACACCAACGTAATGAGGATAAACCCTAGTAATCAAAACTAACTGTTTTCAAACTCATTGTTGTGTACCACTGTGCCTTGCACAGAAATCTCTGCATTCCTTTCTCATCATATATATAAAACATGGATGTGATGTTTAACTTAAAACTTATGCATGTCATACTTTTCAGGGAACATTTAGCATGGAAATTCATACATGTTAGGGCATATGAAATGGAATGGCATACTTACATGTCATAAAACATTTAATATGAGCACATACTTCTTAAACATGATCTTACATGTTTGAATGGTAGAGAAATAACAACATTATAAAACATATGGGCCTTTGCCCCATTTCATGAAAAACATATGAGCATAGGGAGCACCACCCAATGGATACTCGCACATACAACTCTAGTGGCTATTAATAAGTAAGAACCTATAGCAATTAAGCTATTTCTTTTCTGTGTACTATATGGAGCGTCCCCCAGTGGATCCGAGTACTATGAGATCACCCCTTTTCTCGGTAGGTCGTATCTCAACTTCTGCTATGGATCACCACCTTTGCTCGGTAGGTCGTATCCATTTCTAGTTGGTTTTACTTAGCTAAGGGAGTCACTTCTACTTAAAATTTGGAGATGCCCGTCGCTTTTTAACGGTTCTTCTAATATTCGTTTATGTAGATCTTCCCTTTCTGTATGCTATCTACACAAATATGAGATTAAATATCTAGGAACCAATCATGGTTAATCTAATTTTAAGCATGTCACTCTTGATTTGGCCATACAGAGCCTACTAGCTTAAAATTAAACAACGAACATGGTGGTTTCATAAACTTTCTTCATCAATCGATTGGATGTTTTACCAGCCCAAATTATGGCTCAACCTTGGAAATCCCAACGGCCGTCCCATACCGACAATTGGTCAATCGACTATGGACCTATCTATTTGCAACACATATATGTAAGATACTTACTGTTATCTTTTCTATGTTATTTCTCTCTACCCTTAGCTGATATTACTTTCTAAACTTAGAACATAATGTTTAAGCAATTCATGGGGCATTTGAAATCCTTTTTGAAGTGTTAAAGAAGGAACTTTTGCTAAACAAAGTGTTTCAAGTTCATTTCATAAATTTGCCAACTTTGTAAACTCATAACTTGTTCTATAAAACTCCGAAAATTCTGAAATCATTATGACATGTTTATGAATATAAATATAGTTGGCTACAAAATCTTAGCTCAAAACTCACATGTTTGCCCCCTCAAAATCTAGTTTAACAGTAGCGGTCTAATGTGACAGGGCAGCAGACCAAACTTTTGTAAATGCTTGCTAAAACCATAACAAATGAGTTCCAAAGGATATTAGAATTTCCAGATCCCATATTAAGGATCTTAGGAATCTACATATAAAATTGTAGCCTTTAAATCCTTCATTTGGTACCTCAACAAGTAAATGAAAGTATGAAAAGCAATAAATATTTTCTGCATAAGTTCTTGAAATTCATATGTGCAAAAAGGGTAACAAACAGGATCCAAAATGAATGAAATTGGGCAATCCTCAACCTTAATGTGTCTAGTTTTGGCCTGCCAAATTTCAAGATTTTCGGAGCTCATTAAGTATGTTTTTCACATTTTTCTTCATGCAAATCAACTACTGTAACATACCAGTCGACTGATTCGTCTCTGTTTCGTTTCTGGACACGAAAGTCGGCTAGTTTGGGCTGGCAGTTGATGGGAATGTTCTTTGCATGAATTATGGGCAGAAAAGAACATGCAAGTCGACTGGTTTGGCCTAGAAGTCGACTGCTATGTTAATTTCTGGGTTTTTAAAGTATCTTTACTCAAGAACCTAACCAAGAATCCTACCTTTCAAGTCATGGAAGTTTTATAAACTTGTTTTCTATCATTAACACGTTAAAACCCATGAAAAACTAGCCCCAAGAAATGGTTAAACAAGCTTAAATATGAATTTCAAGTTAAAACCCATACCCATTTCCTTACCCTTCTAAATTATCTAATTTCCAGCTAAAATCCAAGCATGCATTCATCATCTACATCCATTCTAAGTTCGAAATCATAAGGAAGCAATTTTAAACCTCTCAAATGGCACAAAAATCTGAAACTTAGTTTTGGGCCATTTCTTGAAAACCTAACTTGAAAATGAGAGAGGTTGGTAGTTTGATTACCTTGTTATGAAGCTCAAATCTTGTCTTGTTGGTGTTTAGCTAAGTTTCTAAGGTTCAATCCTTGCTGAAAATTGGATTCCCAAGCTTGAACTCAACCTTGGTGCTCCTCCTTCTCTCTACCTCTCTCTCACTCTAAGCTTAGTGGAAAATTGTGGTTTGCTTTGGTGTTGCCACCGTTGTGGATACGTGTAAGAGGTTGGTGCCACCATAAGGAAGAGGAAATTCACTTCTCACTGTCACACCCCACTTTTTCCTTTCACTTAAGTCTCTTTCTTTTTAGTCCTTCCCACCCTTTTTTCTTAAAATAATGTATTTCTTTATGATTTCTAAATCCAACAATCAATGCCAAGCATAAGCATTGAGTTAGATTTAGTTAACAAACAATTATTCCATTAACTGAAAAAGGCGGATGTTACAAGAAACACTCATTGGCGAAAACTGATGAATATCAAGTTTTCGAAACTGTCACCGGAGAAAAGTAATGAATATAAAGTTTTCGAAACACTCATCGGCGAAAACTGATTAAACAGAAAATCAAGTTTTCGAAACACTCATTGGCGAAAACTGATCATTATCAAGTTTTAGAAACACTCACCGGCAAAAACTTATGAATATCAAGATTTCGAAACACTCATCGGCCAAAACTGGTTAACAAGAAAATCAAGTTTTCGAACCACTCATTGGCGAAAACTGATGAATATCAAGTTTTCAAAACTTTCACCAGCAGAAACTGATTAACAAGAAAATCAAGTTTTCGAAACACTCATTGGCGAAAACTGATTAACAAGAAAGTCAAGTTTTCGAAACACTCATTGGCAAAAACAAGTGAATATCAAGTTTTCGAATCAATCATCGACGAAAACTGATGAATATCATGTTTTTGAAACACTCGTCGGGGAAAACTAATTAACAAGAAAATCAAGTTTTCGAAACACTCACCGGCGAAAATTGATGAATATCAAGTTTTCGAAACACTCACTGGCGAAAACTATTGAATATCAAGTTTTCGAAACACTCACCAGTGAAAACTGATCAATATCAACTTTTTGAAACACTCATCGGCGAAAAATGATGAACAAGAAAATCAAGATTTCGAAATACTCACTGGGGAAAACTGATGAATATCAAGTTTCCGAAACACCCACCTGCGAAAACTGATGATTATCAAGTTTTCGAAACACTCATTGGCGAAAACTGATGAATATCAAGTTTCAAAAACACTCACCGGCGAAAACTAATAAATATCAAGTTTTCAAAACACTCATCAGCGAAAACTGATTAACCAAAAAATTAAGTTTTCAAAACACTCATTGGGGAAAATTGATGAATATCAAGTTTCCCAAAACACTTACCGGCGAAAACTGATGAATACCAAGTTTTCGAAAAACTCATTGGCGAAAACTGATTAAGAAGAAAATCAAGTTTTCGAAACACTCTATAGCGAAAACTGATGAATATGAAGTTTTTGAAACACACTTTGGCGAAAATTGATGAATATCAAGTTTCCGAAACACTCACCGGCGAAAACTGATGAATATCAAGTTTTTGAAACACTCATCGGCAAAAACAGATTAACAAGAAAATTATGTTTTCGAAACACTCATTGGCGAAAACTAATGAATATCAAGTTTTCAAAACACTCATCGACGAAAATTGATGAATATCAAGTTATTGAAACACTCATCGGCGAAAACTGATTAACAAGAAAATCAAGTTTTCGAAACACTCATTGGCGAAAACTGATGAATATCAAGTTTTCGAAACACTCACCGGCGAAAACTGATGAATATCAAGTTTTGGAAACACTCATTGGCGAAAACTGATGAATATCAAGTTTTCGAAACACTCATCGGCGAAAACTGATGAATATCAAGTTTTCGAAACACTCATCGGTGGAAACTGAAGAATATCAAGTTTCCGAAACACTCACCGGCAAAAACTGATGAATATCAAGTTTTCGAAACACTCATCGGCGAAAACTGATTAACAAGAAATTAAGTTTTCAAAACACTCACTGGCGAAAATTGATGAATATCATGTTTCCGAAACACTCACCGGCAAAAACTGATGAATATCAAGTTTTCAAAACACTAATCGACGTAAACTAATTAACAAGAAAATCAAGTTTTCGAAACACTAATTGGCGAAAACTGATGAATATCAAGTTGTCGAAACACTCATCGACGAAAACTGATGAATATTAACTTTTTGAAACATTCATCGGCGAACACTTATTAACAAGAAAATCAAGTTTTCGAAAAACTCATTTGCGAAAACTGATGAATATCAAGTTTTCGAAACACCTACCGGCGAACACTGATGAATATCAAGTTTTCGAAACACTCAATGGCAAAAAGTGATTAACAAGAAAATCAAGTTTTCGAAACACTCATTGGCGAAAACTGATGAATATCAAGTTTTCGAAACACTCATCGGCGAAAACTGATGAATATCAAGTTTACAAAACACTCATCGGCGAAAACTGATTAACAAGAAAATCAAGTTTTCGAAACACTCATTGGCGAAAAACTGATGAATATCAAGTTTTTGAAACACTCATCGGCGAAAACTGATTAACAAGAAAATCAAGTTTTCGAAACAATCATTGGTCAAAACTGATAAATATCAAGTTTTCGAAACACTCGCCGGCGAAAACTGATGAATGACAAGTTTTCGAAACACTCAACGGCGAAAACTGATTAACAAGAAAATCAAGTTTTCGAAACACACACTTTCGAAAACTGATGAATATCATATTTTCTAAACACTCATCGGCGAAAACTGATGAGTAACAAGTTTTCGACACACTCATCGACGAAACCTGATTAACAAGAAAATCATGTTTTTGAAACATTCGTTGGCGAAAACTAATGAATATCAAGTTTTCGAAAGACTCACCGGCGAAAACTGATCAATATCAAGTTTCTGAAACACTCATCAGCGAAAACTGATGAATGTCAAGTTTTCGAAACACTCACCGGTGAAAACTGATGAATATCAAGTTTTCGAAACACTCATCGGCGAAAACTGATTAACAAAAAAATCAAGTTTTCGAAACACTCATTGGCGAAAATTGATGAATATCAAGTTTTCGAAACACTCACCGGCAAAAACTGATTAACAAGAAAATCAAGTTTTCGAAACACTCATTGGCAAAAACTGATGAATATCAAGTTTACGAAACACTGATCGGCGGAAGCGGATGAATATCAAGTTTTCGAAACACTCATTGGCGAAAACTGATTAACAAGAAAATCAAATTTTTGAAACACTCATTGGCAAAAACTGATGAATATCATGTTTCCAAAACACTCATCGGTGAAAACTGATGAATATCATGTTTTCGAAACACTCATTGGCAAAAACTGATTAACAAGAAAATCAAGTTTTCGAAACACTCATTGGCAAAAACTGATGAATATCAAATTTTCGAAACACTCACCGACAAAAAGTTATGAATATTAAGTTTTGGAAACAATCACCAGCGAAAACTGATCAATATCAAGATTTGGAAACACTCATTGGCGAAAACTGATTTACAAGAAAATCAAGCTTTCGAAACACTCATTGGCAAAAACTGTTGAATATCAACTTTTTTAAACACTCATTGGCGAAAACTGACTAACAAGAAAATCAAGTTTTCGAAACACTCATTGGCGAAAACTGATGAATATCAAGTTTTCGAAACACTCACCAGCGAAAACTAATGGATATCAAGTTTTCGAAACACTCATCGACGAAAACTGATTAAAAAGAAAATCAAGTTTTCGAAACACTCATTGGCCAAAACTGATGAATATCAAGTTTTTGAAATACACACCAGCGAACAATGATGAATATCAAGTTTTTGAAACACTCATCGGCGAAAACTGATCAACAAGAAAATCAAGTTTTGGAAACACTCATTGGCAAAAATTTATGAATAACAAGTTTTCGAAACACTCACCGGCGAAAACTAACCAATATGAAGTTTTCGAAACACTCATTGGCGAAAACTGATGAATATCAAGTTTCCGAAACACTCATCGGTGAAAACTTATGAATATCAAGTTTTCGAAACAATCATTGGAGAAAATTTATCAATATCATGTTTTCGAAACACTCACCGGCGAAAACTGATGAATATCAAGTTTTCGAAACAATCATTGGCAAAAACTGATGAATATCAAGTTTACGAAACACTGATCGGCGAAAGCTGATGAATATGAAGATTTCGTAACAGTAATCGGCGAAAACTGATTAACAAGAAAATCAAGTTTTCGAAACACTCATCGGCGAAAATCGATTAACAAGAAAATCAAGTTTTTGAAACACTCATTGGCGAAAACTGATGAATATCAAGTTTTCCGAACACTCACCGGCAAAACCTAATGAATAACAAGTTTTCGAAACACTCACTGGCGAAAACTGATCAATATCAAGTTTCTGAAACACTCGTCGGCGAAAACTAATGAATATCAAGTTTTCAAAACACTCGCCGACAAAAACTTATGAATATCATGTTTTCGAAACA
Organism: Senna tora; assembly: GCA_014851425.1. Taxonomy (NCBI): domain Eukaryota; kingdom Viridiplantae; phylum Streptophyta; class Magnoliopsida; order Fabales; family Fabaceae; genus Senna; species Senna tora. The sequence continues at coordinate 19,957,831 of CM026261.1, read as the reverse complement.
CTCATCGGAGAAAATTGATGAATATCAAGTTTTTGAAACACTCATCGGCGAAAACTGATTTAAAAGAAAATGAAGTTTTCGAAACACTCATCGGCGAAAACTGATTAACAAGAAAATCAAGTTTTCGAAACACTCATTGGCGAAAACTAATCAATATCAAGTTTTCGAAACACTCACCGACGAAAACTGATGAATATCAAGTTTTCGAAACACTCACCGGCGAAAACTGATCAATATCAAGTTTTCGAAACACTCATCGGCGAAAACTGATTAACAAGAAAATCAAGTTTTTGAAACACTCACCGGCGAAAACTGATGAATATCAGGTTTTCGAAACACTCACCGGCGAAAACTAATGTATATCATATTTTTGAAACACTCACTGGCGAAAACTGATGAAATTCAAGATTTCGACACACTAATTGGCGAAAACTAATTAACAAGAAAATCAAGTTTTCGAAACCCTCACTGGCAAAAACTGATCAATATCAGGTTTCGAAACACTCATTGGCGAAGAACGATTTACAAGAAAATCAAGTTTTCGAAACACTCATGGGCGAAAACTGATGAATATCAAGTTTTCCAAACACTCACCGACAAAACCTAATGAATATCAAGTTTTCGAAACACTCACCGGCGAAAACTAATGAATATCAACTTTTCGAAACACTGATTGGCGAAAAATGATGAATACCAAGTTTTCGAAACACTCACAGACAAAAACTTATGAATATCAAGCTTTCGAAACACTCACCGGCGAAAACTGATCAATATCTAGTTTTTGAAACACTCATTTGCTAAAACTGATTAACAAGAAAATCAAGTTTTCGAAACACTCATGGGCGAAAACTGATGAATATCAAGTTCTCGAAACACTCATCGACGAAAACTGATGAATATCAACTTTTTGAAACACTCATCGGCGAAAACTGACTAACAAGAAAATCAAGTTTTCGAAACACTCATTGGCGAAAACTGATGAATATCATGTTTTCGAAATACTGACCAGCGTAAACTGATGGATATCAAGTTTTCGAAACACTCATCGGCGAAAACTGAGCAACAAGAAAATCAAGTTTTCGAAACACTCATTGGCGAAAACTGATGAATATCACATTTTTGACACACTCGCCGCTGAACACTGATGAATATCAAGTTCTCGAAACACTCATCAGCGAAAGCTGATTAACAAGAAAATCAAGTTTTCAAAACACTCACCAGCGAAAACTGATCATTATCAAGTTTTTGAAACACTCATCGGCGTAAAATGACTAACAAGAAAATGAAGTTTTCCAAACACTCATTGGCGAAAAATGATCAATATCAAGTTTTCGACACACTCATCGGCGAAAACTGATGAATATCAAGTTTTCGAAGCACTCACCCGCGAAAACTAATGATTATCAAGTTTTCGAAACACTCACCAGCAAAAACTGATCAATATCAAGTTTTCAAAACACTCATTGGCGAAAACTGATGGATATCAAATTTTCGAAACACTCATCGACGAAAACTAATGAATATCAACTTTTTGAAACACTCATCGGCGAAAACTAACTAACATGAAAATAATGTTTTCGAAACACTCATTGGCGAAAACTGATGAATATCAACTTTTCGAAACACTCACCGACGAGAACTGATGAAAATCAAGTTTTCGAAACACTCATCGGCGAAAACTGATTAACATGAAAATCAATTTTTTGAAACACTCATTGGCGAAAACTAATGAATATCTAGTTTTCGAAACACTCACCGGCAAAAACTGATTAACAAGAAAATGAAGTTTTTGAAATACTCATTGGCGAAAACTGAAGAATATCATGTTTTCGAAACACTCACCGGCAAAAACTGATTAATATCAGGTTTTTGAAACACTCATCGGCGAAAATTGATCAACAAGAAAATCAAGTTTTCGAAACACTTATTGGCTAAAACTGATGAATATCAAGTTTTCGAAACACTCACCGGCGAAAACTGATCAATATCAAGTTTTCGAAACACTCGTTGACGAAAACTGATTAATATGAAGTTACCGAAACACTCATCGACGAAAATTGATGAATATCATGTTTTTAAAACACTCATCGGCGAAAACTGATTAACAAGAAAATCAAGTTTTCGAAACACTCATGGGCGAAAACTGATGAATATCAAGTTTTCGAAACACTCATCGGCGAAAACTGATTAACAAGAAAATCAAGTTTTTGAACACTAATTGGCGAAAACTGATGAATATCAAGTTTTCGGAACACTCACCGGCGAAAACTTATCAATATTAAGTTTTCGAAACACTCACCGGCGAAAATTGATCAACAAGAAAATCGAGTTTGCTAAACACTCATTGGCGAAAACGGATGAATATCAAGTTTTCGAAACACTCACCGGCGAAAATTGATAAATATCAAGTTTGCGAAACACTCATTGGCGAAAACTGATGAATATCAAATTTTCGAAACACTCATTGGCGAAAATTGATGAATATCAAGTTTTCCAAAAACACTCATCGCGAAACTGATTAACAGAAAATCAGTTTTCGAACACTCATTGGCGAAAATTGATGAATATCAAGTTTTCAAAACAC